>JAYKKT010000051.1:600000-935000 GCA_036023115.1 Brasenia schreberi
GAATGACAATCGCAGGGCAGGACAAAGAATGCAACAAAATGAAACGGCAGAACGCCGTATATGCTTAACAAGGTATTCAACATGTTGGATTTTAATGTTCATCTTACATTTGCTGCTATCTTCGCGTTCTTAACTTAATGTCATCCTACGCTGCACATGTGCACAGGGAAATGTCGATCAGGCAAGCCCATTATTGGAATCACACAAGGTAATGTAGAGGTTTTTCTGTTGCAGACATACAACACACACTTCTAATACACATGCTATTTTATTTTGTAGAGTAAGTGTTTTACTTGTTTTCTTTCAGATGTATCTTGAGTGATGGTTAAAGATATTTTCCTGAGCCGTATCTGCTTGGCCGCCTTTGATGATCACGTGAAAAGGAGAAAGGATTGGAAAAAAAGGGAAAAGAGAGAAGAAAGAAATAGAAATAGCAAAAAAAGAGTATAGAAAACAGAGATATACTAAAAAAATAGGAGAGAATTTGAAGAAAAATGATATCTCAAAAAAAAGGAAAAAAGAAATTGGAAAAAAACAAAAAAGAAAGAACAACAACAAAGAAAGTTGAATAACGTATATGCCTAACAAGGTATTTAGTGTATTGGTTTATTATCATCGTGTTACATTTGTTGCTACTGTTGATTCACTTGACGTTTCTAACTTGAATTTCATCCTACGCTACACATGTGCACAGAGAAATATGGATCAGCAAAACCTTATACTCTATGCTGAAATTCCTTCAGCCATACAATTATGTAAGTTTTAAGGTATTATGTCTTGGTGTTGATCTACTTAAGTTGTTTATCTATTTATTTACCCTCTTACTTTGGGAATGTGGTGCAGGAACTTTTCGGACATTAACCTTTGTGGTTATTGTTCTGTTCGACTCAAACCTTTTTATGGTTTCATCCTTGATAGGCAAGCCCATTATTGGAAGCACACAAGGTAATGTAGAGATTTTTCTGTTGCAGACATACAACACACTTCTAATACACATGTTATTTTATTTTGTAGAGTAAGTGTTTTACTCGTTTTCTTGCAGATGTATTCTGAGTGCTGTTTAAAGATATTTTCCTGGGGCGTATCTACTTGTTCGCCTTTGATGAGCACTTTGAAAAGATAAAGGATGGGGAAAAAAGCGGTAAAGGAGAAGAAAGAAATATAAATGGCAAAAAAAAGAGGTAAGAAAAAGTGAGATAGAAAAAACAATAACGGGGAATTTGAAGAAAAATGATATGTGAAAAAAAGAAGGAAAAAAGAAAATGAAAGAGGACAAAAAAGAAAGAGAAAGGACCACAATAAAGAATGTGGAACAACGTATATGCTTAACAAGGTATTTAGTATGTTGGTTTATTATATTCGTGTTACATTTGCTGTTGTTGTTGATTCACTTGACGTTTCTAACTAACTTGAATTTCATCCATGCACAGGGGAATGCGGATCAGCAAAACCTTCTAGGGTCTCTGCTGAAATTGCTCCAGTCGGATAATTATGTAAGTTAAAAGGTAATAATTCTGAAGGTTGATCTACTTAAGTAGTTTATTTGTTTATTTATTGTCTTACTTCGGGAATGTGGTGCAGGAATTGTTCGTAAATTGACCTTTCTGGGAATTGTTTCATTCGACTCAAACCTTTCCATGGTTTCACTCTTATAAAGCACAGAAGGTAATCTAGAAGTCTTTTTGTTTCACAAGGCTTGCTTCCAAACATACAACACACATTTCTAATACACATGTTATTTTATTTCGTAGAGTAAATGTTTTACTCATTTTCTTGCAGATGTATTCCCAATTCTGTTTAAAGATATTTTCCTGAGGCATATCTGCTTGGCCGCCTTTGATGATCACTTTCAAAGGATAAAGGATGGTAAAAGGGAGAAGAAAGATATTGAAATAACAAAAAAAAAAGGGATAGAAAACAGAGATACTAAAAAACAAGAGAGAATTTGAAGAAAAATGATATCTGAACAAAAAGGAAACAAGAAATAGAAAAAAGAAAAAAGAAAGAACAACAACAAAGATAGTGGAACAACGTATGTGCACGACAAGGTATTTAGTATGTTGGTTTATTATCTTTGTGTTACATTTGCTGCTATTGTTTATTCACTTGATGTTTCTAACTTAAATTTCATCCTACGCTATACATGTGCACAGGAAGATATGGATGAGCAAAACCTTCTATACATGTGCACAGGAAGATATGGATGAGCAAAACCTTGGAGCTGTTTAAATATATTTTCGCGAGGCGTATCTACTTGACAACCTTTGATGAGCACTTTGAAAAGATAAAGGATGGAAAGAAAAGCGGTAAAGGAGAAGAAAGAAATAGAAATAGCAAAAAAAGAGGAAAGAAAAGTGAGTTACAAAAAAAATTTGAAGAAAAATGATATGAAAAAAAGAAGAGGAAAAGAAATTGAAAAAGAACAAAAAACAAAGAGAAAGCACCACAATAAAGAATGTGGAAAGCGTATATGCTTAACAAGGTATTTAGTATGTTGTTTTGTTATGTTTGTGTTACATTTGTTGCTATTTTTGATTCACTTGACGTTTCAAACTTGAATTTCATCCGTGCACAGGGAAATGCGGATCAGCAAAACCTTCTAGGCTCTCTGCTGAAATTGCTCCATTCGTACAATTATGTAAGTTGAAAGGTATTAATTCTGAAGGTTGATCTACTTAAGTCATTTATTTGTTTATTTACTGTCTTACTTTGGGAATGTGGTGTAGGAACTTTTCGTAAATTGACCTTTTTGGGAATTGTTTCATTCCACTCAAACCTTTCCATGGTTTCACTCTTATAGGCGGTCCGATTATTGGAAGCACACAAGGTAATCTAGAAGTTTTTCTGTTTCACAAGGCTTGCTTCCAGACATACAACACACACTTCTAATACACGTGCTATTTTATTTCGTAGAGTAAATGATTTGCTCGTTTTCTTGCAGATGTATTGCCAATTCTGTTTAAAGATATTTTCCTGAGGCATATCTGCTTGGTCACCTTTGATGATTACTTTCAAAGGATAAATGATGGGAAAAGTGAGAAGAAAGAAACAGAAATAGCAAAAAAAGAGGATAGAAAACAGAGAGATACTAAAAAAATACGAGAGAAGTTTGAGAAAAATGATATCTGAAAAAAAAGGAAAAAAGAAATTGGAAAAAACGAAAGAAGAAAGAACACCAACAAAGGAAGTGGAACAACGTATATGCCTAACAAGGTATTTAGTGTGTTGGTTTATTATGGTCGTGTTACGGTTGCTGCTACCGTTGATTCACTTGACGTGTGTAACTTGAATTTCATCCTACGCTACACATGTGCACAGAGAAATATGGATCAGCAAAACCTTATACTCTATGCTGAAATTGCTTCTGCCATACAATTATGTAAGTTTTAAGGTATTTTGTCTTGGTGTTGATCTACTTAAGTTGTTTATCTATTTATTTATCCTCTTACTTTGGGAATGTGGTGCAGGAACTTTTCGGACATTAACCTTTGTGGTTATTGTTCTGTTCGACTCAAACCTTTTTATGGTTTCACCCTTGATAGGCAAGCCCATTATTGGAAGCACACAAGGTAATGTAGAGGTATTTTTGTTGCAGACATACAACAATCTTCTAATACACATGTTTTATTTTGTAGAGTAAGTGTTTTACTTGTTTTCTTTCTGATGTATCTCGAGTGATGGTTAAAGATATTTTCCTCAGTCGTATCTGCCTTGCTGCCTTTGATGATCACTTGAAAAGGAAAAAGGATTGGGAAAAAAGGGAAAAGAGAGAACGAAGAAATAGAAATAGCAAAAAAAGAGGATAGAAAACAGAGAGATACTAAAAAAATACGAGAGAATTTGAAGAGAAATGATATCTGAAAAAAAAGGAAAAAAGAAATTGGAAAAAAGAAAAAAGAAAGAACAACAGCAAAGAAAGTGGAACAACGGATATGCCTAACAAGGTATTTAGTGTGTTGGTTTATTATCTTCGTGTTACGTTTGTTGCTACTCTTGATTCACTTGACGTTTCTAACTTGAATTTCATTCTACGCTACACATGTGCACAGAGAAATATGGATCAGCAAAACCTTTTACTCTATGCTGAAATTGCTTCAGTCATACAATTATGTAAGTTTTAAGGTATTATGTCTTGGTGTTGATCTACTTAAATTGTTTATCTATTTATTTACCCTCTTACTTTGGGAATGTGGTGCAGGAACTTTTCGGACATTAACCTTTGTGGTTATTGTTCTGTTCGACTCAAACCTTTTTATGGTTTCACCCTTGATAGGCAAGCCCATTATTGGAAGCACACAAGGTAATGTAGAGGTTTTTCTGTTGCAGACATACAACACACTTCTAATACACATGTTATTTTATTTTGTAGAGTAAGTGTTTTACTCGTTTTCTTGCAGATGTATTCCGAGTGTTGTTTAAAGATATTTTCCCGAGGTGTATCAACTTGTTCGCCTTTGATGAGCACTTTGAAAAGATAAAGGATGGGAAAAAAAGCGGTAAAGGAGAAGAAAGAAATAGAAATGGCAGAAAAAGAGGTAAGAAAAAGTGAGAGAAAAAACAATAACGGGGAATTTGAAGAAAAATGATATGTGAAAAAAAGAAGGAAAAAATAAAATGAAAGAGGACAAAAAAGAAAGAGAAAGGACCACAATAAAGAATGTGGAACATCGTATATGCTTAACAAAGTATTTAGTATGTTGGTTTATTATATTCGTGTTACATTTGCTGCTGTTGTTGATTCACTTGACGTTTCTAACTTGAATTTCATCCATGCACAGGGGAATGCGGATCAACAAAACCATCTAGGTTGTCTGCTGAAATTGCTCCAGTCGTATAATTATGTAAGTTCAACGTTGAGATCGTGCACCTTTCTCTATTACCTATTTAGATTTACCTATTTAGATTACAATAGCAAAATATAAAGTGCAGCTGGTTGCTTCCAGCCTATTCTTGAAATACACAACTCGCACACACTCCCTTTCCGAAAAAGATCAATACACCAAGCACTACACTTAGATTTATTAGATTTGTTGCTAAAATATCGGTATTAAACCCGAAACTCCCGGCGGATGGCCATTGACCCAAAAAAACGAAAGAATCGGTTAGATTTTTCATATGCTCTCCTCTTATCTTATGGATAGGAATAGGACTAACAAAATAAATAAATAAATAAAAAAATATTTTCTTTTTTTGTATCACTTCACTCCTTTTTTAGATTATTCTGAAGGTTGATCTACTTAAGTAGTTTATTTGTTTATTTACTGTTTTCCTTCGGGAATGTGGTGCAGGAATTGTTCATAAATTGACCTTTTTGGGAATTGTTTCATTCGACTCGAACCTTTCCATGGTTTCACTCTTATAAAGCACTCAAGGTAATCTAGAATTTTTTTTTTCACAAGGCTTGCTTCCAAACATACAACACACACCTCTAATACACATGTTATTTTATTTCGTAGAGTTAATGTTTTACTCCTTTTCTTGCAGATGTATTCCCAATTCTGTTTAAAGATATTTTCCTGAGGCATCTCTTCTTGGCCGCCTCTGATCATCACTTTCAAACGATAAAGCATGGTAAAAGCGAGAAGAAATAAATTGAAATAGCAAAAAAAGATGATAGAAAACAGAGAGATACTAAAAAAACAAGAGAGAATTTGAAGACAAATGATATCTGAAAATAAAGGAAAAAAGAATTGAAAAAAAAGACAAAGAAAGAACAACAACAAAGAAAGAGGAACAATGTATGTGCATGACAAGGTATTTAGTATGTTGGATTACTATCTTCGTGTTACATTTGCTGCTATTCATTATTCACTTGATGTTTCTGACTTAAATTTTGTCCTATGCTATACATGTGCAGAGGAAAATTTGGATGAGCAAAACCATGGAGCTGTTTCAAGATATTTTCTCGAGGCGTATCTACTTGGCCACCTTTGATGAGCACTTTGAAAAGATAAAGGATGGAAAGAAAAGCGGTAAAGGAGAAGAAAGACACAAAAATAGCAAAAAAAAGAGTAAAGAAAAGTGAGTTACAAAAAAATTTTGAAGAAAAATGATATCTGAAAAAAAGAAGAGGACAAGAAATTGAAAAAGAACAAAAAAGAAAGAGAAAGAGCCAGAATAAAGAATGTGGAAAGCGTATATGCATGGTTAAGAAGGTATTTAGTATGTTGTTTTATTATGTTCGTGTTGCATTTGTTGCTATTTTTGATTCACTTGACGTTTCTAACTTGAATTTCATCCGTGCACAGGGAAAAGCAGATCAGCAAAACCTTCTTGGCTCTCAGCTGAAATTGCTCCAGTCATACAATTATGTAAGTTGAAAGGTATTAATTCTGAAGGTTGATCTACTTAAGTCGTTTATTTGTTTATTTACTGTCGTACTTTGTGAATGTGGTGCAGGAACTTTTCGGAAATTGACCTTTTTGGGAATTGTTTCATTCGATTCAACCTTTCCATGGTTTCACTCTTATGGGCGGTCCAAATATTGGAAGCATTCAAGGTAATCTAGAAGTATTTTCGTTTCGCAAGGCTTGCTTCAAAACATACAACGCACACTTCTAATACTCGTTATTTTATTTTGTAGAGTAAATGTTTTACTCATTTTCTTGTAGATGTATTCCCAATTCTGTTTGATGATATTTTTCGTAGGCATATCTGTTTGGCCGCCTTTGGTGACTGCTTTCAAAGGATAAAAGATGGTGAAAGAGAGAAGAAAAAATTGAAATAGCAAAAAAAGGGGATAAAAAACAGAGAGATACTAAAAAAATAAGAGTAGAGAGTTTGAGGAAAAATGATATCTTATAAAAAAAGGAAAAACGAAAGAACTATAACAAGGAAAGTGGAACAATCTATGTGCATGACAAGGCATTTAGTTGTTAATATTCGTTAATGATCGAAGGTTGATGTAGCACGAATCAAGATCACAAGTCGCCAAGAGTCAAGGTATTCAATCCCGAATGCCGATCTTCAAGAATAACAAACAAGAGCGAAAGCATATACGAAACAAGTAAAAAAGCAGTACTAGACTGCATGATTTTATTCATGAGAGATAGTGTCTTATTTATAGACATTAAAAGTAAGAAAAACATAGAGGAAAGGAGCCCAAGTATGGGCTAGTGCTGGCCGGCCAATACTAGCCGTTGGGGGTGCTCCCAACGGCTAACGGCTAGTAGCCGTTGGGGACCCCCAGTGGCCAGGGCCAGCATGACCCTGACCCTTCTTCTATTATGGCACGTGCCCTAAGGGCCCGTGCACCCTATTACATTAACACCCCCTCTCAAACTTACGGGGTATACAATGGAAGTTTATCCAAATAAATCATATACAACTTGATTTTGAAAGAACTTGTTACAAAAATTTCTACAAAATTATTATCCAAGTTGCCACAGCTTCCTTTGAAATAACTCTTAATCATCGTTCCATAATCAATGTATCAACTTATTTGTCATCCTTCGTGAAAATCAACGAAGTATCAATACATACATTTGCTTAATCTTAATGAAATCACAAAGACAATGTACAATATCTAATCCAAAGAGGAAACCAAAAAATGAGTCAAATAAGTTCATGAAGTTTATGTTCTCAAGAAACTCAATTGAAAGAAAACATTGATATCATTCAAATAGGATTGTCTATAGTAATAACTAGATTCATAAATCACTACAAACTTGTGATATTACAAGGAAACCTTGGTATATCATACAAGCATTTTAAGGTTATGCTCAAAACCCAAGTTTGAAGGACAAACTTGAACCCAAACAAGCTTTTTAAGGCAAAACTCAAAACCTTCAAATCAAACAAGCTTTTTAAGGTTGAGCTCAAAACTCGCCAAGTCAAAAAAGCTTTTTAAGGTTAAGCTCAAAACCTGCCAAGTCAAACAAGCTTTTTAAGGTTAAGCTCAAAACCCGCCAAGTCAAACAAGCTTTTAAGGCTAAGCTCAAACCCGAGTTTTGAGGAAAAACTCGAACCCAAACAAGCTTTTTAAGGCAAAGCTCAAAACCTTCAAATCAAACATAAAATTCCCAAGTCCCTTAAATATCCTTTAAGCTCAAAAGTGATTCTACGGTTCAAAAAGTAAGACAATCCATTTGAATGATTAAAACAAGTCAAAAAAATCAACTTCATGCTTTTCAAAAGGTCTCACAAGGTTTGTTAAAACCATAACATCAAGATAACTATAAGTCTTTTTCAATATTGATTACTCTCCAACCAAAAGGCCAACAACATGGAACATCTTAATCGCAAAGATTTCCAACAAAAGGCCAACAAACAGAGATCATAATCTCATAAGAAAAACAACCTTAAAGTTATCAAGATCGCAAATCTTCAAATAAGTGCATCTTCAATTTTCAATTAATTTCTAACCGAAGGCCAAAAATATGAATCTCAGTCATAGAAGTACATTCAACTCATTATCAACAATCATTTTTCAAATGTCTCAAATAACAATAAGTATATCTTCAAGCATTAATTGATTTCCAACAAAAGGCCACCAACATGAAGCACCTTAATCACAAAAGTCTTCAACAAAAGGCCAACAACATGGATCTCAATTACACAAGAGGATACCCCTTATTGTTTTCCAACAAATACATTTTTGAACTTATCAATAGTCAAGTTTGAAATCGTAACAAATTTTCAAATAACAATAAGTGCATCTTAAGATATCAATTAATTTCCAATAAAGACCACCAACATGAAGCACCTTAATCACAAAGGTCTTCAACAAAAGGCCAACAACATGGATCTTAATTATACAAGAAGATACCCCTTATTGTTTTCTAACAAATACATTTTCAAATTTATCAATAGTCAAGTTTGAAATCATCCAAATATCACAACACATTTTCTTCTAAACATGCCAACAAACAATTTGATTTAACTTCGTAAATACATAATCAAGATTGCATGTAACCAAGTTGGAAGGAACACATCTGGATGGGCTAAAGTCTGAATACCATGCATAGCGGAATTGGGTCGAATAGCCAAATCTGTTAATTTAACTCAACAATGCAAATACTATACAAACATGCACTAATATTAAGTGCAACAGAAAAGATTCATGTTTTCATGAGAAGGGAACGCAGTAAACCACTAAGATATTCCAATAATCAAACTAAACCCATGTTTCTTGTCAATAAGTTCATCTAAAACACGTAGAGCTTAATATTTTCAAATCAAGGATAAGAAAAAGTGGTTCTCACAAAAACAAACTGATATTATTGGAATATTGCATATCCCAACCATCACCACAAGACAAATTGAACCCAAGGAATTCTGAACGCAATCACCATAACAAAGAGTGCAAGACTAGCCGAATTCATATGGCAAACAAAGAATGACAGTTGATATCGTGATAAGTAAACAAGCCAAACAAGACCACATATAGAGAATCAATTTAAGTACTCAATCTTTATTAAATTAATTTTCAAGGATAAAAGGGCAAAGCTATTTCAACCCTTATCAAGTCACTCAAATGCCAAAACCCAAACGGAACTACATAAGAGAAACCAAGGAGAGATACCGAAAAACACACCAACAAACAAACAGTCGCAACCAACAAAGGACAATTAGCACTGAAAGACACAGAGATTTCTTCAAAAATCCAAATTATTTAATGACCATTTCAAAAACATGCTTCAAGAAATCTTAAGTTATCATATTTGCACCGAAACAACATAGAAATTTTCAAAGAAAGAGGAGATAAACTAATAAACCATCCTTAATCCAAAAATAGATCGCATAATGTTCTTATAACAACCATGAACTAAGAAACCAAGTAACAACCACTATTAAGATTCATAGCAAAAGAAAGCAAATTTCTACATAAAACGAAGGTATGGATAACAAGATTATTGTTGATGGACAAACAAAATGAGAAGATGAGATTTGAGAAGCAATGCAACGCGAATGAACTAATCTATCGTCTTCTTCAGACTCATTAAGGTTAAGATATGGATCAATAACAAAGGACAATGATAAAATACTATATATATATATATTTGAAAAACGAGAATGTCAAAAAATATTATTACTATCTCATGTCTTTCATAAACAACAATTAAGTTTTCAAATGTTTCGAACATATCAAACATAGCCACAAATTTACTTTAGTCAAAGATCAATTTAAAAAACACAAGCATATATATAAGAAAACCATAATCATATATTTCTAAGGAAGTTATATTTTCAAACACATTGTTATATTTCCAAGAAATTCCAAAATTCCTACGAAAATAATGTAATCAATTGAGAACTTCATTATTTTTCTTCAATTTTCCAAAATAAACATACTTTCTAAAGTTACATTGAACTTTGAAATGTCAAAAACCTAAAATCGTAGAATTTTAAAAGTTGGCATGCTTCCCAATGCGCTTGATATCTTCAATCCGTGGCTCTGATACCATGTTAATATTCGCCAATGATCGAATGTTATGTAACACGAATCAAGATCATCAAGTCGCCAAGAGTCAAATGGCATTCAATCCTGAATACCGATCTTCAAGAATAACAAACAAGAGTGAAAGTGTATACGAAACAAGTCAAAAAGCAGTACTAGACTGCATGATTTTATTAATGAGAGATAGTGTCTTATTTATAGACATTACAAGTAAGAAAAACATAGAGCAAAGGAGCCCAAGTATGGGCTAGTGCTGGCCGGCCAGTACTAGCCGTTGGGGACCCCCAGTGGCCAGGGCCAGCATGGCCCTGACCCTTCTTCTATTATGGCCCCGTGCACCCTATTACATTAACATTAGTATGTTGGTTTTCTATCTTCGTGTTACATTTGCTGCTATTGTTTATTCACTTGATGATTCTCACTTAAATTTCATCCTACTTTATACATGTGCAGAGGAAAATTTGGATTAGCAAAACCTTGGAGCTGTTTCAAGATATTTTCCCGAGGCGTATCTACCTGGCCACCTTTGATGAGCACATTGAAAATATAAAGGATGGCAAGAAAAGCGGTAAAGGAGAAGAAAGAAATCGAAATAGCAAAACAAAGGGGAAAGAAAAGTGAGTTGCAAAAAAAATTTGAAGAAAAATGATATATGAAAAAAAGAAGAGGAAAAGAAATTGAAAAAGAACAAAAAAGAAAGAGAAAGAGCCAGAATAAAGAATGTGGAAAGCGTATATGCATGCTTAAGAAGGTATTTAGTACGTTGTTTTATTATGTTCATGTTGCATTTGTTGCTATTTTTGATTCACTTACGTTTCTAACTTGAATTTCATCGGTTCACAGGGAAAAGCAGATCAGCAAAACCTTCTTGGCTCTCGGCTGAAATTGCTCCAGTCATACAATTATGTAAGTTGAAAGGTATTAATTCTGAAGGTTGATCTACTTAAGTAGTTTATTTGTTTATTTACTGTCTTACTTTGGGAATGTGGTGCAGGAACTTTTCGTAAATTGTCCTTTTTGGGAATTGTTTCATTCGATTCAAACCTTTCCATGGTTTCACTCTTATAAGCTGTCCGATTATTGGAAGCATACAAGGTAATCTAGAAGTATTTTCGTTTTGCAAGGATTGCTTCAAAACATACAACACACACTTCTAATACACGTTATTTTATTTTGTAGAGTAAATGTTTTACTCGTTTTCTTGCAGATGTATTCCCAATTCTGTTTGAAGATATTTTCTGTAGGCATATCTGTTGGGCCGCCTTTGATTACCACTTTCAAAGGATAAAGGATGGTATAAGAGAGAAGA
This sequence comes from Brasenia schreberi, assembly GCA_036023115.1. Taxonomy (NCBI): domain Eukaryota; kingdom Viridiplantae; phylum Streptophyta; class Magnoliopsida; order Nymphaeales; family Cabombaceae; genus Brasenia; species Brasenia schreberi. The sequence goes on from JAYKKT010000051.1 coordinate 611,709, forward strand.
AAAAATTGGAATAGAAAAAATAGAGGATAGAAGGCATAGAGATACTAAAAAAATAGGAGAGAATTTGAAGAAAACTGATATCTGAAAAAAAAAGGAAAACAGAAAGAACTACAACAAAGAAAGTGGAACAACGTATGTGCATGACAAGGTATTTAGTATGTTGGCTTACTATCTTCGTGTTAGATTTGCTGCTATTGTTTATTCACTTGATGATTCTCATTTAAATTTCATCCTACTTTATACATGTGCAGAGGACGATTTGGATGGGCAAAACCTTGGAGCTGTTTCAAGATATTTTCCCGAGGCGTATCTACTTGGCCACCTTTGATGAGCACATTGAAAAGATGAAGGATGGAAAGAAAAGCGGTAAAGGAGAAGAAAGAAATCGAAATAGCAAAAAAAAGAGGAAAGAAAAGTGAGTTACAAAAAAAATTTGAAGAAAAATGATATATGAAAAAAAGAAGAGGAAAATAAATTGGAAAAGAACAAAAAAGAAAGAGAAAGAGCCAGAATAAAGAATGTGGAAAGCGTATATGCATGCTTAAGAAGGTATTTAGTACGTTGTTTTATTATGTTCGTGTTGCATTTGTTGCTATTGTTGATTCACTTGACGTTTCTAACTTGAATTTCATCGGTTCACAGGGAAAAGCAGATCAGCAAAACCTTCTTGGCTCTCGGCTGAAATTGCTCCAGTCATACAATTATGTAAGTTGAAAGGTATTAATTCTGAAGGTTGATCTACTTAAATCGTGTGAAGGTCTTTCTTTTTTTTTCTAAAATGTTCCATAAGTCGTCTCAAAAGGTGAATCGTTTCAATAGTAGATCTGCGTGACATGAATCCAAATTGGTTCTCTGTTGTACTTGATACTTGTCTTAACCTACGCTCGATAATTCTTTCCCATAATTTCACAGTATGACTCATTCACTTGATACCTTGATAATTCGCACAATTTTGAATGTCTCCCTTGTTCTTATATATGGGTATAAGTGTACTTTCTCTCCATACCTCGGGCATCTTTTGGTTTTTCCATATTTCATTAAATAGTCTTGTGAGCCAAGTGATTCCTATTTCTCCTAGTATTTTCCATACTTCTATATGAATATTATATGGTCCTACCGATTTACCACCCTTCATATGTTTAAGAGCCTCTTTGACTTCATTTTTTTGAATCCGTCGGTAGAAATTGTTGTTTATATACTTTTCTGCCTTAGCTAAATCTCCTAAACTAATACTAACATCTTTATTTTCATTAAAAAGATTATAAAAATAGTTTTTCCATCTATTTCTTATATCATCATTTCCCACTAGAATTTTTTCATCCTTGTCTTTTATGCATCTAACATAATTAAGATCTTTAGTTTTCTTATCTCTATCCCTAGCTATCCTAAAAATATCTCTTTCACCCTCTTTTGAGTTGAGTTTTTTATATAAGTCATCCCAAATCTTAGCTTTTACTTCACTAATGGCTTTTTTTGCTTCCTTTTTTTGCTTTCTTTTAAGCTTCTAAAGTTTCACTAGTTTTCTTAGCATAATGTAATTTGTAACATACCCTCTTTGCCTTGATTTTATTTTGTACTATTTCACTCCACCACTAAGCTTCTTTTTGTGCCGGTACACCTCCCTTAGATACCCCTAACACATCTTTCGACACTTTCCTAATATGTATAGCCATATTCCACATATAAGAGGGTGTGCCAACATAATTCCAAACATCTCCTTGAAGGACTTTCTGTTTAAATATATCTTCTTTCTCGCTTTTGAGGTTCCATCATTTAGTTCGAATAGCTCGATGCACTCTTTTCTTCTTTGTCCATTTTTTTATTTGTAAATCCATAACTAAAAGTCGATGTTGGGTGGTTAAAACTTGTATGCTTTTTCTCCAACCCACATTGTCTCTTGTAAACATAGAATTTGAATATTTCTCCGAATCATAGTATCTACCACCTCCATTAGCTTATCGGATAATGTTCCGATATTCTAAGAACCAATACGAATCTTATTATCTGGGACTAGCTTCCTTACCTCCCACATCCGTCCATAATCAAAATGCGGAGATCCTCTCTGAAAATTTTTCACTACATTCCGGCGGCAATGTAGCGGGGCTAACTTCTTTACCCACACCCGTCCATGATATGGGAACCCTCTCTGCAATTGATTCACTACATTTGGGTGAAAACTTAGTGGCCCTTGCTTACTTCTTACTGCATTCGGGCTCTGCAGCACGTCGCTAGGCGGGGACACCCCAAAGCAATGCTCATAATTTTTGTAATCCATTTTATAAAAATACAACAAAGAAAGTGGAACAACTTATGTGCATGACAAGGTATTTGGTACGTTGGTTTACTATCTTCGTGTTACATTTGCTGCTATTGTTTATTCACTTGATGATTCTCACTTAAATTTCATCCTACGCTATACATGTGCAGAGGACGATTTGGATGGCAAAACCTTGGAGCTGTTTCAAGATATTTTCCCGAGGCGTATCTACTTGGCCACCTTTGATGAGCACATTGAAAAGATAAAGGATGGAAAGAAAAGCACTAAAGGAGAAGAAAGAAATCGAAATAGCAAAAAAAAGAGGAAAGAAAAGTGAGTTACAAAAAAACTTTGAAGAAAAATGATATATGAAAAAAAGAAGAGGAAAATAAATTGAAAAAGAACAAAAAAGAAAGAGAAAGAGCCAGAATAAAGAATGTGGAAAGCGTATATGCATGCTTAAGAAGGTATTTAGTACGTTGTTTTATTATGTTCGTGTTGCATTTGTTGCTATTTTTGATTCACTTACGTTTCTAACTTGAATTTCATCGGTTCACAGGGAAAAGCAGATCAGCAAAACCTTCTTGGCTCTCGGCTGAAATTGCTCCAGTCATACAATTATGTAAGTTGAAAGGTATTAATTCTGAAGGTTGATCTACTTAAGTAGTTTATTTGTTTATTTACTGTCTTACTTTGGGAATGTGGTGCAGGAACTTTTCGTAAATTGTCCTTTTTGGGAATTGTTTCATTCGATTCAAACCTTTCCATGGTTTCACTCTTATAAGCTGTCCGATTATTGGAAGCATACAAGGTAATCTAGAAGTATTTTTCGTTTTGCAAGGCTTGCTTCAAAACATACAACACACACTTCTAATACACGTTATTTTATTTTGTAGAGTAAATGTTTTACTCGTTTTCTTGCAGATGTATTCCCAATTCTGTTTGAAGATATTTTCCGTAGGCATATCTGTTGGGCCGCCTTTGATTATCACTTTCAAAGGATAAAGGATGGTAAAAGAGAGAAGAAAAAATTGAAATAGCAAAAATAGAGGATAGAAGGCATAGAGATACTAAAAAAATAGGAGAGAATTTGAAGAAAACTGATATCTGAAAAAAAAGGAAAACAGAAAGAACTACAACAAAGAAAGTGGAACAACGTATGTGCATGACAAGGTATTTAGTATGTTGGCTTACTATCTTCGTGTTAGATTTGCTGCTATTGTTTATTCACTTGATGATTCTCACTTAAATTTCATCCTACGCTATACATGTGCAGAGGACGATTTGGATGGGCAAAACCTTGGAGCTGTTTCAAGATATTTTCCCGAGGTGTATCTACTTGGCCACCTTTGATGAGCACATTGAAAAGATGAAGGATGGAAAGAAAAGCGGTAAAGGAGAAGAAAGAAATCGAAATAGCAAAAAAAAGAGGAAAGAAAAGTGAGTTACAAAAAAAATTTAAAGAAAAATGATATATGAAAAAAAGAAGAGGAAAATAAATTGAAAAAGAACAAAAAAGAAAGAGAAAGAGCTAGAATAAAGAATGTGGAAAGCGTATATGCATGCTTAAGAAGGTATTTAGTATGTTGTTTTATTATGTTCGTGTTGCATTTGTTGCTATTTTTGATTCACTTGACGTTTCTAACTTGAATTTCATCGGTTCACAGGGAAAAGCAGATCAGCAAAACCTTCTTGGCTCTCGACTGAAATTACTCGAGTCGTACAATTATGTAAGTTGAAAGGTATTAATTCTGAAGGTTGATCTACTTAAGTAGTTTATTTGTTTATTTACCGTCTTACTTTTGGGAATGTGGTGCAGGAACTTTTCGTAAATTGATCTTTTTGGGAAATGTTTCATTCGACTCAAACCTTTCCATGGTTTCACTCTTATAGGCGGTCCGATTATTGGAAGCACATAAGGTAATGTAGAAGTTTTTCTGTTTCACAAGGCTTGCTTGCAGACATACGACACACACTTCTAATACACATGCTATTTTATTTCGTAGAGTAAATGTTTTACTCGTTTTCTTGCAGATGTATTCCCAATGTTGTTTAAAGATATTTTCCTGAGGCATATCTGCTTGGCCGCCTTTGATGATCACTTTCAAAGGATAAAAGATGGGAAAAGAGAGAAGAAAGAAATTGAAATAGCAAAAAAAGAGGATAGAAGACGGATTGATACTAAGAAAATGTTAGAGAATTTGAAGAAAAATGATATTTAAAAAGGAAGGAAAAAAAATTGGAAAAAGAAAGAAAGAACAACAAAGGAAGTGGAACAACGGATATGCATAACAAGGTATTTAGTGTTTTGGTTTATTATGTTCATGTTACATTTTTTGCATGCAATTGTTGATTCACTTGATGTTTCTAACTTAAATTTCATCCTAGGCTACACGTGCACAGGGAAATATGGATGAGCAAAGCCTTCTACTCTATGCTGAAATTGCTTCAGCCATACAGTTCTGTAAGTTTTAAGATATTAAGTCTTGGTGTTGATCTAGGTAAGTCGTTTAATTATTTATTTACACTCTTACTTTGGGATTGTGGTGCAGAAACTTTTCTTAAATTGACCTTTTTGTAAATTGTTTCATTCAGACTCAAACCTTTTCATGGTTTCACCCTTCATAGTTAGGGCGATTATTGGATGCACACAATGTAATGTGGAGGTTTTTCTGTTTCACAAGGTTTGCTTTTAGCATGTAAACTGTTCTGGTTTCTGTGGTTTGTAAATCCATTGCTTCCTATGCAGGCTTCTCCTGGGCTTACCTTCACGAACCCGCGCAGGCTTGACATGTTAGAAAGTACACTTGGTCCGCTAGAGAGTATTCAAGTACTCGATGAAAAAGGAAGGAAGAAAGGCTTTGTGCGGAAGTCCCCCAATATGCTTTTCAAAAACTGAAACTAAAATTAAAAAATTTAAAAAAAAAGAGGAAAGAAGAAAGGAAAACAGAAGAAGAATGGGAAATGGGAAAGTGAAAAAGAACCAAAAGGGGAGAATGTGGAAAGAGAACAAAGCGTCCTCCATAAGCTCTTTTGAATATGAGGCTTGGTGACCATGGATCCTATCCAGAGAAGGTGGTGTTTCATGGGATATGTACTTGTTACAGATATGCTGTTATTATTGACCAAACATTGCATAATGGTTTTTTGGTGGTAAAAGATTGACTTTTTGTTTGTGAACTTCTTGTGACTTTGTAGTGGAGTTGATGAGTTGCTGGGGCACGTCATTTCTCGTATTTGCTCCTATTGACAAGTCATAAAATCCTTGCTCAACAATGACCCTTGCTGTAAGCACCTTCATCCATGATTCCATGGTGTTGTTCTTTTATAACTAAGTGTTCGTTCTGCAACGTGAGAAGTCATGTTACTCAAACTTTGATGAATAGGCATTGCATCACATCAGACAAGTTACTGTTGAGACAAGTGGTGAAGTTTGTGGAGGTTGTCAACTGGTTCTTCTCAGGACTTTCAATCAGAGATTGAGTGGGGTTGTTCCTTTCAATCTGAAGATGAACCTTATTTTTCTGTTTTGTTGGTGAGTTTGGCTTTGCTATGTCTTATTTTCAATAAATTGTATGCAGGGGCTTCAGTAATGCTTTAGGTGGGTTTGGTGGTGGTGGATGGTCTTTATTATGTAGCTTTTGCATAGAGGATGGGATCATCATTGTGAATTCTTCTCCAAGCAAACTTCTCGGTGGTTTCCCAGCATTATGTGATCCTGGTGGTGGCATCCTCTGTGCTAAAGCATTTATGCAGCTTCTGCTTTGGTTTTGTATATGATTTACACAAGTTGCTAGTGCCCATAATTAATTTACAATGGCATCTGAATCCTATCATGGACCTAGAGTTTTTGTTTTTGCTAACCATCTCTCTTTTCAACTATTTGAATATCATTGCTTATATGATGCTTTAAAATGACTCTTTACCTATGTACCCTTGTGTTTTTTACTATTGTAGGTCTGTTTTATGTTGTGTAGAAAGTGCCCCCATCATTGCTTGTTCGATTTCTCAGAGAGGCCGATTCTGCGAAGGGATTTCTGCTTCAAGGATTGGAGGGTTTCCTGGTGGACAGGTCGTTTTACCTCTGGCTCTCACAGGGTCGATCAACAAGAGATACAAATTCTTTTAGTTAAAACTGGTATTACAAGTCTAAATTTTGGAAGTGTCTGTCTTAGTTGCTGGCTCAGCGGATATGTATTTGTTACAGGTAAATTGGTGTGACAAGGGATATTCTTACAGGTGTGTTTGGTGCTTGCCATTATTATTGATCAAGCATTGCATAATGGTTTTTTGGATAGTTTTGGATAATGGTTTTCTTGTGGTAAAGAATCAGGCTTCTTCCATGTGAACTTCATGCAGCTTTATAGTGGAGTTTATTGGAATGTTGATGGGCCATGGTCAGAGCTTGTATTTACAACTATTTACAAGTAATTTGCTGCGGAATTCCTTCTGGGTTTTGGGCCATTCCGCTGGAGTCAAAAGCAGTTGAATGGATTTCTTTCCATTGATCTTTGATTTTAGTTTCTAGACTTCACTTGAAGTGGGCTCTGCTGCAACCCGACCATGTAAGTACAAATAAAGTCATGACAAACAACGCATAGACACTGAGAAGCCCCACTGAATTCACTCTCTGAAAACCTAAGTAGATATGCTACATCTTGGTGCGCTCCCTACTTGTCAGAAGTAACCATGTGAAAGAGAATACAAGTATACAAGGCAGCAAAGCCAGATGAAGTCCAAGTTACGCGCACCCCACTTACATGCAGATGCATAGTTAACCCATAATTTGGGAACAGTGGATTTGGGTCAAGTATGAATCATTCACATAAATTGAGTGCTGCACCAAAAGCTTGAATGGCCCCATCCCAGTTTAGTTGGGTTATGGATTGGTGGAAGTGTTTGATTGTGTTTGTTGGAATTAATTAGAATAGACCCAGACCTCAAGTGTTCTATTAATGGGTTTGGGTTGGCTTTGAAATATCAACCTAGATTTAGCTAATTCCAGTTTTGGTTTGCGCAGTTTTAATTTTTCATGGGTTTAATAGCGTTTGTTTTACCCTTTTTCATTTGTGCAGGTTAGGTCGGTTTTTGCATGGAGTGGGCTGCTTCATTGCTAAAACAGTAAAAGTTGTCAGCACAGCCAAAAAAGGTTAGGTAGTGGGATGGACACAATACCCAATCTTGGCCCCATCCGAGTGATTTCCCTTTTGAGTTGTTTTGAAAATGCAAGTAAACTGTTCCAGTGTTGTACAGTTGTGGTTTGAGGAATTGTGGCTTCTCATGTTAGGGAAAGTGTTATAATATGGTATGCCGTTACTCATAGAGAGAATTCAGTCAGACACCACCCAAGCCAGCCAATGAAACATGTTTAAAATAATCTGGCGTTCGGGTAAGTTGTATTGTTTCTTTATCCTTTATTTTCATTTTATGTTGATCTTTCTCTCTGTCCTTTTCATATCTTTCCTGCAGTGATTTTTGAAGAAATCTGACCACAGTTCTGTTCGGGGTTGTCTCCATAGCTTCATCTCGAAGTATATTGTTAAGGTGATCACTCTGAGATGCTTATTCACTTTACCATGCATACATATGTGTGTGTGCCTCGTAGTTTCACATCAAAAAGACACATGCAATCAATTGTTTATTTAAGAATGAATCGTTAGGGATGACAATATTGACTCAACCCGTGCAAGCCTAACCCCACCGAGGAATACTTGGCCAGATCAAGTTCTGGTACGAGTACGGGGATAAGATACCAACCATACCACACGCAAAAAAATAAAAAAATAAAAAAAATATATATATATATATATATATATATATAGAGAGAGAGAGAGAGAGAGTGGTATGGTTGGCACATTGCATCCTCCAAAAGGAAAGTTTTAAATACCTAGGGTCAAATTTTCAAAGTGGAAGAATTAATGGAGATTAAAATGGAGAGGAGCATCAAATATTCTTTGTGATAAGAAGATACCATTAAAGTTAAAGATAAATATTATAGAGCAACAATTAGACCTACCAGTCCAGCTACATTGCCGCCCGAATGTAGTGAATAATTTTTAGAAAGGGTCTCCGCATTTTGAATATGGACGGATGTAGGGGTAAGGAAGTTATTCCTAGATAATAAGATTCATATTGGTTCTTGGAATACTGGAACATTATCCAGTAAGCTAATGGAGGTGGTAGATACTATGATTCATAGAAAGATTCATATTCTATGTTTATAAGACAAAATGGGTTGGAGAAAAAGCATACAAGTTTTAAATTATGGTACTCAGGTAAAGAAAGGGCTCGAAACGAAGTTGGTATTATCATAAATAAAGATTTAAAGGAGAGTGTAGTAGACATACAACGATATAGTGACCGAATCATGATGTTGAAATTAGTGCATATAAGATTTATATTGGTTTCTCCTCGCTATCAGCCAATCTCAAAACTTTCACTAAAGGACAAGTTATTTTCAATAATCTGACACATGCATTTCAAAATGAACTTCTAAAAATTGTTTCTGCAATCTCATTCAACTTTCTATTTCTTCTATTTTGAGGCAACTCTGCAAATTGTTGCCACTCATCTGAGGAGAACATTCTCTTCAAAGTTTCCTTCTGTCTCACAATACTATGTACAGATAAGAAGTTTGTTGCGAACCGAGTTACAGCTGTGCGAAGAAGCTCTGCACCTTTTGTATATCTCCTCATCATACACAAAACAAATGCATGGTTGTAAATGAATTTCGTAATATCTTGGCAACACTATGTTGCTGCCTTTATTTCATCCATCTCACCAATGTCCTCAAGGATGAGATCTAAACAATGGGCTGCACATGGTGTCCAGTAGAAAGTCTCATAAATATCAGCTAACTCCTTCCCAGCTGCTTTGTAGTTAGCTGCATTATCTGTAATCAATTGGACCACATTCTGTAGCCCAACCTCCTGTATAATCTTATCAAATTCTTCTCGTAAGATCTCTGAAGTGTGCCTCTCCTCTGGCATGTCTAGAGATCTCAAAAACATGAGTCTTGGACAATATATAAGAAAGTTTAGCAATGTCCTTCCTCACCTATCGGTCCATCCATCTGCCATAATAGTGCATTATGTTTCCTTTCACGACTGTCTCAAAGTCGAACAATATTGCTGCACTTTAATGATGGTTTGATCTAATATCTTCCATCTCAAAAAATCATGGGTTTCGGTCGGCTGGGAACCCTTTATAAGGGTCCCAGGGCGTATCATGCTATACGGCCCTATCGCACGATACGGTACGATACTCTATCAATTGTGATATACCACCCTATATCGTATCGTGGTGGCTCACGATACGATACGTATCGCACCATACCGTACTATACGGTGCGATACGGATAACACTGGCAACAATAGAGGATAAAATGAGAGAATATCGTTTAAGATGGTTTGGACGTAGAGAAAGAAGATCAAAATAAGAACCTCTAAGAAGGTATGAAAAACTAAATTTGGAAAGTATTAAAAGAGCTAGAGGACGACCACAAAAGTGTTGGAAAGAAACAATAAAGAATGATGTAGCTTATTGTAAGTTAACTGCTAACATGGCACACGATAGGGATCTATGGAAACAAAGAATACATGTAGCCGACCCCGTCTAGTATGGGAAAAGGCTTAGTTGTTGTTGTTGTTGTAGAGAGAGAGAGGTAGTGGTAAATTTTTGAGCCTCATATGCTCAATCAATGTATAATGTGCATTAAAGGCTTTTTGCTTTATCAACTCAACATACATAGAATCGATCTCATGTTCTAATGATTGTTTAGTATTACTTTGGAAATATAGTACTTGATGCTCTAGAGCTAAAGATCGAACTGTTTCGTCTGTGATAGCCTTCTCCTCAATGCCGGACATGCAATGTGAATGTTGTATAACAGTAAAATATTTCATGAGTTAGACTTGCTCGAATATGAACCCAGTTAAGTAGAACCAACCTTTAAATCAAACACTTGTCCTGTGCTTTTTCTGCCATTTTAAGATCTGGCTTGGGGAGTTTTATTCAAAATGGAGCTACTTCACTGTGCTTCTTTCTTTTACTACATGTAGGTGATACTGTTTCTACTCTGATCTTGGGAGAATTTACGAGGTAATCTTCATTTACATTTTAATTTTATTATAGGTGATCACAGATGTCAAAATGGGCCTGGTCCTAGAAAAATGCAGGGCCAGCCAGAAATTTCTGGCCCATTTCAGGAACACGGCCGTATGGCCTGTCCCAGCCCGTTTCTCTCTCTCTCTCTCTCTCTCTCTCTCTCTATCTCTCTCTCTCTCTCTCTCTCTCTCTCTCTCTCTCTCTCTCTCTCTCTCTATATATATATATATATATATATATATATATATATATATATATATATATATATATAGAGAGAGAGAGAGAGAGAGAGAGAGAGAGAGAGAGACCACAAGTGTTGAAAAGATCTGATGGAAATAAAGTATCCATTGCCAGTCCTATGGAAACCAAGAATTCATGTAGTGGATTCCATCTATGAAAACATATAGTGTGGAGCTGATCTTGAGAAAAAACTTAGTTATATAAAGTATGAACGGAGATTGAGCTGGACTAATATATATATATATAGCCTGGCATGGGGGATCGTCCCACATTTTTTCAGGCCCACAAGAGCTGAGGCTGGGCCACATCTCTGATGGTGTTGCTCCAAGTCACACACAAATGTCTATTCAACGTCAAAACAAACATCTGACGTCATATATCAGTATATTTGTGAGACAGCCAAGCGCCTGGCTAATTACAAATGAAATACAAATTAATTGTGTGAACCCGGTTTGTATTATTAATCGGGGAAATGGCAGGCAGTCCTCTCCTGCACTCTCATTTTTTATTTTGGGTCGTCTACATACATGTAGGCTGGTGTGGAACGTTTTAAAATCATTCCAGTGTTTTAAAAATAAAATTGTTTCTAAAGCTAAGTCAGCAGTAAGTTGCTCGAGGGACCGCCGAGATTTTTAACCCGGTTTTCACCGTAGACCTTCCCCATACCCTAGTTTTACCCATCCCTGGTACTCCCTTCATATCATATTATAACAGTTTAATAAGCCTGAATGTTTCGCGTACTTGTAGCATACAAAATCATAAGACCTAGGCAACGAGGCAACCTCAATATTGACCCAACCCTTTCCACCGAACCATTGGCTGATAACTAAAAAAAAAAGTTCGGAGCTTCTAATTTGAGTTGGGGGCGTTTGAAATGAATTGGGTTTTTGTTGAATTCAATGAGATTTCAGGATTCAAAAAGGATTTGAATTATGGACCCCGTAAACGGTTGGATTTTACTCTAACCCGGGTGAAATGTCATCCGTTTGGAGCCTCAAGCAAGCGAAATCGATTATTGTCAAGGCGAAAGCGAATTCACCTCAATTCATCGAAATTCCACTGGAATTTCTGATCTACTACCGATTTTGCACTTTTGATTGTTTCTTCCGATCAACGGCTTCAAGAATCTCGATTGGAGTCGGATCCCCTTAGGTCGTTGGCTTTGCTGGGAACATGAATTCATGACGACTGAGTTGGTTGATTATTTTGCACGAAAAAATTGATACAGGACTCATTGCCTATTGGATACTTTAGAACATGAATTCATGACGATTGAGTTGGGATAATTTTACAAGGCAATTAGGCCTGCCATGTTTTATGGTTCGAGTGTTGGGAGTTAATCATCAAGATGTACAAAAGATGTCTGTGACACAAATGAAGATGAGATGGTTGAGTGATCATACAAGAAAAGACCGTATACATAATGAGCTTATTAGAAACAAAAGGATAAAACGAGAGAATAGTTTAAGATGGTTTGGACGTAGAGAAAGAAGATCAAAATAAGAACCTCTAAGAAGGTATGAAAAACTAAATTTGGAAAGTATTAAAAGAGCTAGAGGATGACCACAAAAGTGTTGGAAAGAAACAATAAATAATGATCTAGCTTATTGTGAGTTGACTGCTAACATGGCACACGATAGGGATCTATGGAAACAAAGAATCCATGTAGCCGACCCCGTCTAGTATGGGAAAAGGCTTAGTTGTTGTAGAGAGAGAGAGAGGTAGTGGTAAATTTTTGAGCCTCATGTGCTCAATCAATGTATAGTGTGCATTAAAGGCTTTTTGCTTTATCAACTCAACCATACATAGAATCGATCTATGTTCTAATGATTGTGCAGTATTACTTTGGAAGGATAGTACTTGATGCTCTAGAGCTAAAGATCGAACTGTTTCGTCTGTGATAGCCTTCTCCTCAATGCCGGACATGCAATGTGAATGTTGTATAACAGTAAAATATTTCATGAGTTAGACTTGCTCGAATATGAACCCAGTTAAGTAGAACCAACCTTTAAATCAAACACTTGTCCTGTGCTTTTTCTGCCATTTTAAGATCTGGCTTGCGGAGTTTTATTCAAAATGGAGCTACTTCACTGTGCTTCTTTCTTTTACTACATGTAGGTGATGCTGTTTCTACTCTGATCTTGGGAAAATTTACGAGGTAATCTTCATTTACATTTTAATTTTATTATAGGTGATTACAGATGTCAAAATGGGCCTGGTCCTAGAAAAATGCAGGGCCAGCCAGAAATTTCTGGCCCATTTCAGGAACACGGCCGTATGGCCTGTCCCAGCCCGTTTCTCTCTCTCTCTCTCTCTCTCTCTCTCTCTCTCTCTCTCTCTCTCTTGTGGCTTCAATATGAAATTATATATGAAAACATACATTGCCAGAGTCCTATGGAAACCAAGAATTCATGTAGTCGATTCCATCTATGAAAACATATAGTGTGGAGCTGATCTTGAGAAAAAACTTAGTTATATAAAGTATGAACGGAGATTGAGCTGGACTAATATGTGTATATAGCCTGGCATGGGGGATCGTCCCACATTTTTTCAGGCCCACTGAGGCTGGGCCACATCTCTGATGGTGTTGCTCCAAGTCACACACAAATGTCTATTCAACGTCAAAACAAACATCTGACGTCATATATCAGTATATTTGTGAGACAGCCAAGCGCCTGGCTAATTACAAATGAAATACAAATTAATTGTGTGAACCCGGTTTGTATTATTAATCGGGGAAATGGCAGGCAGTCCTCTCCTGCACTCTCATTTTTAATTTTGGGTCGTCTACATACATGTGGGCTGGTGTGGAACGTTTTAAAATCATTCCAAGTGTTTTAAAAATAAAATTGTTTCTAAAGCTAAGTCAGCAGTAAGTTGCTCGAGGGACCGCCGAGATTTTTAAGTCCATTGTGTAGTAGAGGGTAAGAGTTACGTGCTTTTCTGTATTTTACCTAAATACAAAAACATTTCAATTACCAACCCATACTCTAAGCTGGTCCCAACCCAATAAATGTGTGTTTAAGTGTCAACATATAAGTATTATATAAAGTGCGTACACATTTTTATACACCCGGTTTTCACCGTAGACCCTCCCCATACCCTAGTTTTACCCATCCCAGGTTCAGGTACGGTTGTGGAAATCACATTCAACGAACCATTGGCTAATAACAAAAAAAATGGGTTCGGAGCTTCTAATTTGAGTTGGGAGCGTTTGAAATGAATTGGGTTTTGTGCATATAAAAGATAGTGGAAAACCTTGCAGCTCGCTTGATGTTCTGGGGAACATGAGGGCACGCGTTCCTTTGGGTTTCCACTCACGGGGATTATATGGAGATTTGTGAAAAGGTTGACCATTTTTGGCCTTCAGCATTATATGCGAACGTCAATAAATAATGTTTCTGTGACGCGCGCGACCCTCAGTGAATGAGATACAACTATTATGACGGGCACAAACGTCAGTAAAAGATGATTTTGCCTTTTTCCGTCTTCTATTACAGTCCGAGGACGTGCGCCAGAGTTTATTGGCGTTCGCGGTGACAGAACCTGAATGTTTCGTGTGCTTATACAAAACCTAATTATTTTGTACTTGATCAATGTAGGAAACCCCAATATTCACCCAACCCAACTCGATTATCAAACCTTACTCGCACAAAAGAGCGCATATGTGTGTGTGCGTGCACATATACGTAAGTAATTGCTTCATCGATCTCCATGCCTAGCTGTATTTCTTCCTATAATAATATGAATTGAAGATGTTACTTATACACAAAATTAAAAATTGATGTTTTGCTACATATATGTATGTATGTATATGCTTCTAATAAGACCTTTTAATAATGTTGCTTAAAAGCTGTATTTCTTCCTAAATAATATGAATTGAAGATGTTACTTATACACAAAATTAAAAATTATGATGTTTTGCTACATATATGTTGTGTGTATATGCTTCTAATAAGACCTTTTAATAATGTTGCTTAAAATATAATAAAGTAAACAATGTTAGATGTTATAGGTGCTTTTTAAGTCCACCTAAAGCCCACTCGGTTTTTTATTAGATTGAGACTACTTGGAGAACATGAGCTTTCTGAGAATTTTTATCGTGAGAGGGAGGGATCCCTTTTGAATGACATCACGATGCCCCCATCATGGGTTGAATAAGCATGCATATATATATATATATATATATATATATATATATATATATATATATATATATATATATATATAAACAGAGAGGGATAGTGGTAAATGCTCAAACTCTATTCATGTTGAAATCTATTAAAGTAAAACTATAATTTTTTTACTTTACATTTACTTGACTATATGCATTAAATGAGTTTTGTTTTATCACCTCAATCTATCATCCCGTTTCAAAGATCGAACCGGTAAAATGATGACAAAGTAGATTTGAGTATTTATCACTTATACATTCCAACCTAATCATGTTCGATCTTCGTTTCTTATTCACTGCGGAAATCCTCAGGTTTCTCTTCTACTGATTTCCTCATACCACTTTTGCAACTTTCCAATAACAGTCAACATATTCCTCAAACCGCTTCTTCTGCAGATAACCTTCTAAGAAAAAGACTAATGTGCCCACTAAAACGCTGAGATGTGCATAATTCGGGAAGCTGCACATGGTTCTCATGTTTCTGTGCACGAGAGTTAAGTTCAAGTAAGAAGATCACTTAAAATCCCTCCTCTGAATTCAGTCATATCAAGCCTCAACCTTACAGCAGTGTGTGCCATATTTTTTTATTAACTGAAAATGGCTAACAATTTCCATTATATACACACTTTTATACATGCGGTCGATTAAGATTCTCTTAAATTGTTTTATCTGGATCATGTATCTCACACATACAAGCAAAAACAATCTCAAGGTTGTTTTGCACCAGACTGCACAAGGGGAAGAGCGAAGTGCAGCCTAAAAGCACCAAAGAAGCAAGGATCAAGGAAAATCTTGAGATGTTGGATTTGTCTATCCCAGATGATTTGTTCAATTGAACAGGTAACAAGCCTTCATTCCAACTTGGTAGACCAGGGGCATGCGAAATGGTGACGGACCGGACCGTCAATAAATGATGTTTCTGTGAGGCCGGACCTTCTAACAATCATTAACATGATCAATGACATAGATTTGAATTAAAAGTAAAACTATATTTTTGACTTTACATTTAGTAAACTA
The DNA here is from genome assembly GCA_036023115.1 of Brasenia schreberi. Taxonomy (NCBI): domain Eukaryota; kingdom Viridiplantae; phylum Streptophyta; class Magnoliopsida; order Nymphaeales; family Cabombaceae; genus Brasenia; species Brasenia schreberi. The sequence goes on from JAYKKT010000051.1 coordinate 627,503, forward strand.
TAGGCATTAAATGAGTTTTGTTTTATCTTAGGTTTTATAACAAAGTAGATTTGTTGTAATATACTTCGACCGTTATAACAATGGTTAATGTGTCTTGCTATAGCTATACTTCATTTCTTTTCAGTTATACAGGAATATGTTTTTCGAAATTCATCTGATCAGTCGTTTGGGTGGGCCATATGTAATTGAATAAAATCATAAAGGTGGCCCTTAGTAGCTATTTGTTGCTGGAATCTGAAGAAGAAAATCCAACTAACCTCCTCCTCGACTTAAGACGCCAAGTAAAATTTCAGTGTACAGGAAGTTTGAGGTGAGCTGAATTCCGAGCCACCTCTGACCCGACTCGATTGTACATATTAAATGCATAATATTTTGTGCATCGTGTATACTACTTTCAATATTTGTTACACATTTTATATTTAGTTGTACATAGGTAAACATATGATATTATATTTACATACACCCAAAGGTAACCTGATTTTGTAGTATTTAGAGGTGGCAATTTCGATCGGAGCAACTTCAAGCAACCATGAAGAGTGGTCAAGTCCCAGCCAAGAACATTCAATTGTATAAATCATATATATATATATATATATATATATATATATATATATATATATATATATATATATATATATATATATATATATAAAGAGAGAGAGAGAGAGAGAGAGAAATTACACTTATCCATGCTTAAACATTCTTGAAGACTTCAATCCTTTGATCAGCAGTTAAAATTCAAATAAAAAAACTTTGGTACTTTTTGTAGTTGCATTAAATGTACTTGGTAATATTTGTTTTTTGCTTTAAAAATCTCAACTTTTGATTGAACAATTGAAATCTTTAAGAAGATTAAAGCATTGATGAGTGTGCATAGACTATGCTCTCTCTCTCTCTCTCTCTCTCTCTCTCTCTCTCTATATATATATATATATATATATATATATATATATATATATATATATATATATATATATGCACACGCTTATTCTTCCACTTAAAGAGATTGATGATTGATATCAAATCTTTTAAAAAAAGTACTTTTTGCATGTTGTACTCGATCCACATGTGAACTTTTGGGTCCAGAGTTATATGCTTATATTATACATTACATAATCATGTTTACATAACTTAGAATTAGTTGATATGTAACCTGATCCAACCTGCTTCGCATGTCCTACTTAGAATGTTTGGTGCCCAAAACGGTGAGATGCAAATATTTGCTTGTTCTCTTTGATGTATAGAATATTAACACATTAGACTTTTTTTAATACCCAGATTATATAGTTCAACCGAAACTGGACCCAGAACTGGAATCAAATAAGAAACCCAAACCAAAACCTATAGTTCAAACCAACCTAGTTCCGCTTCATTTTCGTTTCCTTCTTCCAAGAGAACCGGGACTGGTGATTTTGAACCATTGGTTCCAGCTTACTGGTTCCGGTTTACCTGAAACCGGTCATGTTTACTCCTAGGGTTATACCGTACTGGGTAATTCAAAGCTTGCAGAGTAAACCCAACAAGCAACACTACAAGATGCTTCAGTTTTCTGGTTCTCTTCTAGTTAGTATAGCCACTTTTCATTGTTGTGAGTGCTCACCAGCATGGTCTCTTTTCCCCAATCTGAATTGGTACCTAAAGAGGTGTTTGATTATGAGGCCTGGAACTATAGAACTTGAATTACAATTTCAATTGGTATCATAAAAAGCTTGTGCCGCTTAGTTTGAGCTGTGTCCTGGCCTCGTAATCAAGCACCCTCTAAATTACTCTTAAAACCATATTTAATCATTACATTCCTTGACAACGATGAAAAATTGGTTTCATGTTCAGGTTGACCTACTTTGATACGAACACGAAATGACATCATATGGAACAGGTGGCAATTCCATACATTTCATTAAAGGCCAACATGATTTAATCACAGAATTGATGGTTTGGTGGAGATTTAATCACAGATAACTAAAATGATTTACGTAAGAACACATCCTTCAACCACAGAATTGATGGTGGAGATTTTCGAAATACTTATTGAAGTTTTGATCTGGCATGTCATGAACCTTCACACCCCGACGAGATATTCCGTGAACTTAAGGTGGTGAATCCTGTGTCCGGCCGGGAGGTACCACACGGGGAGGATTGTCATTGTATATCGACAGCTTTGGTGGTTGAAGCAGCTGACTCGGTGGAGATGGTCCGCTCGAAATATAATACGGGGCTGGTATTGCTGGAGGAGGCACGTAACTCTGTATTGGCTCTTCCAGCAGCGGCGGTGGTGGTGGAGGCACTCCATAGGATGAAACTGGTTTGGTCTGGGAGATGGCACGCCAAAACCTCCTCTCCGTGGAGCTGCACACCATCAGAGTCGAAAGTATATTAGGCATCAGAATACAGCTTAGCATGGAAGAAGGCATCACGAATGTTCCTTTTCCTTTTTCAGGATACCTTATATGTCATGGAAAGATAAAGAAACTATATGCCACAGAGGTATTGTGATCCGACCTTGTTCAATGACAGATTCTTGTGGTCCATGTTATCAGAAGAAAAGATTATTGTATATGAAATAATGTATCTAACCTTTGGGATTCTGATGCCTACCTCAAGAACTTTCGAATGCTCAGTCGCAAGCTTTTGTCAACAAATGGAAAAGGAGTTGCGTAAAAGGTCTACACAAGATTCAGTGTTAGTTAGCGCCTTCATGCAATTCATGGTAGAGAAACGTATACTCGAGACACACACATCTTTTTGCCCCATACCCGTCCAGACTGCAAAGTGAAGAAGTTGGAGCGATCACATGATGGACAGATTACTGCAATTATAATATGAAGGTGTACATGACCAGCCTAAGCCTGAGCGTAGTCGTCGGCTAGCTGTTCATGCTTCTGGTATTGCACAAGGAGATCACATACTGGAAGAATGCTGAATTTAAGTGCAAATTCTCACTTTTTAATCTTGTAATTACTTGATTATCTATTACATACAAGTCAACCGCTCCCTGGCCAGGCATGTAATAATTTACAATCAAGTGGCACTCCACTGTCATTTCTAACAGCAAGTGATGATGATGATATCGAAGAATCTGTTGCTGATGGAAACAAGATGATCCAGAAGCCAAGCTAAGCGATTAATATGCCCCTACTACATACAGGTTTCCGGAAGGCTGTAGATGTAACAACTACCAGAACAACGCGAGACACATGTTGTGGTATGGCCAGAAAGTAGTGAAACGAAATCAAGTTTCAAAGAACCGTACCTTTTCTTTGTTTCTCAAATTCTCATGAAATATAGCTGATATATCATAATAAAGTAACAAACACATTGCCATCTTCTTGTTGATTTTGTAATTTATTGAGTAACTTCTGTTTGTTAGAATCGAGTCGATTGTCTCTGTTGTTAGTAGTCGAGGATTTGGTACTCGAGGAGTGTACACCTTCATACTTACCCTGACCTATACTCGATACACACATATATTTTTGCCCCATACCCATCCCGTTGAGGTTCGGGTCGGGGAGGGGAGGAGTATAGGTATACCCGCCTCCACCCTATCCCGTTGTCCCAAACTAGGTGAGGCGGTGAGCATTAAGCAATGATAGTTCATGACATTTTAAGTTCTATATCATATATTATTTGGTCTATAGAATTGGGTCCAACTTGTAATGTGTTTGGGTTCTATAGATTTGGTCTCGGGTTATAATGGTTGGAGGATTGGGTTTGGCTAAGTTGGGTCTCAGTTTGTTCAGATCCAACACAAAATTTTGATCTTATGGAATTGGATTGGAAGGAGTCGATATTGGATGTGGTTTAGGATTTGGATTTTGGATGAAGGTAAAACTTAATCAAAATGGTTCAAGAATTGGGTTTTTGTTTAGATGAAGGAGAAATCCGATTTGGGTTCAGCTAGGTATTTGGGATTGGGCTTGAAACCGGCCGGGTCATCCTTAAACTAAACCTTCGGGTAATTGGCTCGAATCAGGCTGAATTGGATCCGGGTGAAAGAGGAGCCCGCCTCGGATTCTCAAGGAAGGAAACTTGGTATTCGGACTGAATGAGACGGATCTGATCCGCTTTTCTGGACCCGACTCGGTCCAGCCTTTTGTGAAAGGGGGCGATAAAAATGGGGGTTTAACGCAGAAAATTAGAGAGGAGGCAAATGCGGAGCAGAGGGGCGACCACGGGCGGTCGGTGTTGGAGGGGCGTCGAGAGCGGACGATGTTCGAGGTTCACCGGAGATCTGTAAAGTGCGTCCAACAGAGGAGGTCTTCGGCTGGCCGGCGGATGATAGGCTTGGTTTCGGCCGTTGAATGGGAGGCAGTGGCGGGTTACAGATGAAGGTGGGTGCCAAGCGCTCTTGAATATTCAGTATGGTAATTTGCTGATTGATGCTCTCTAAGGACCGATTCTAGCCATTTGAAATTGTTTGAACATTGCGTTACCTTGATGTGCTTGTGTGATTAGCGGTGGCCTCGTCAATCAATCGTGGGTTGAATGTGGATGACTATTACAATATCCGAACTTAAATGCAAGAAGAATGGTGTGCGTGTGTCTTCTGGATTCTTGTGCAAGTCCACACACCTTTCTTGAATTCCTTACAGTGCCCTAATCCAACCCCATTCCCCTCATTTTGTCAAACTGTTTGACCTAATTCCTTTTCATTTTTTTATTCCCTAAATGTTCTAAGATTGAAGGCATGGGAAACAAACCGAGCCAGTGGTGGTCAGTTAAGCTCGTTCCGAGCCCAGTTGTACTTAATTCAGTTCATGATCTGAAGCCGTGTTGCATCAGTTAAGCTCCTATTTGTGTCATGTTACTTTATGTTTCAGCTCAATTCCTCTCTCTCTATATATCTATCTATCTATCTATCTATATATGTGTGTGTGTGTGTGTGTGTATTATTCGACAAATCAAGTACGTTTTTGGTCGAATAATTCCCCATTGGTGAATTCCGCATAGCAGATTTTTTTAAGCTCCTTGGGCCGCTCCTAGGGGCTGTAATTGCATGATCTATTTCTGACAATGCAAAGCACGGTCATATATGTAGGTCTGTGTCGAAGGGCACTAGAGCTCAGGTGGAAGATTGATGAATGAAATAATCAATATTGCACGACCAGAAGATATATGCGGATGGTTTCATGCTCACAAGTTTAAGGTGGACAACGAGGTAAATGCCCATCAACCAGAAAGCTACGATCCTCAATAAATAGGATATCCCAGAAGGTATCGTAGTATTTTTTCTTAGCTGCTCGCGTGCCTTGTATGGAAAAGGTGCATGTGTGGTTACGAGACCTTTGCCATCCCTATGTGGCAGCGATAACTTAGGGGGTGGGACTCTTGAAAGCAGGACTCGCGCTTTGACATGCAGGAACGACACCTACTGGAGCCCTCGTAATCAAACACCTACGGGCCACTTTGTGAAATGCCGGGTGCTGCTCCTAGTGTTGTATGTCCACGCCCAACTGCAGATTGGTTTTACCTTCCAAGTGGAATGGCTGGGGCGAGGACGAAGCACCTTTGTATGCATATCCCTATCGTGCTAACACGACACACCAGCAAAAGTGTGAACTCCGTTGAAGCTCTACTCCTCGATTTTACGAGTGCAAGGATAATCTGATGTGCCCCTACCACGACTGCATGTAGCATCTGCTGCTGGACGCTCGTACGATCACCAAATCATTTGTGTGGGATGGGTACTCAGTGATGCATACAAATGGGAAAGCAGCCGAACCGATCAAAGTGTGCACCCGACATTTGTAAAAGTTGATTTTATTTCCCACTTATCAAAGTGTGCACCCGACAACCGATACAAATGGGATGGGTACTCGTACGTCTTCCCTGCCTCCGACCAGACAATTAATCGAAAGTACACGTTCGTAAGTGCTCAGTAACCGCCTGAAGGATGGGGTGGGGGACACTAAAAGAATCCGTTTGCAAAAAAGCGTTGACGTAAAGTTTTATTAATCTGAGTGAGGAGAAGCGGAGGTCGGCAACATTTGTTTTTCCAGTCATAGGCTGGTTTCCTCGGTTATGCCAGTGGAATGCAATACTGACGGACGCGCCCCTCACAGAAGGTTGGTAATAGCGACGGATAGTAATTCTGACGTACGCGTCCGTCAGGGAAAGCATTTTCCGCGTTTTTTCCGTCATATAAACCCTTTACTCTGACGGCAGGTGGCGCGTCAGTCATGAGCGGACATTCTGACGTACGGATCCGTCAGGGAAATCATTTTCCGCGTTTCTTCCGTCATATCAACCCCTTTACTCTGACGGCTGAGTGCGCGTCAGTCATCACCATCGTTACTGGCGTGCGAGCCCGCCGGTAAAACGTGTATTTGTTCCTTCCCAAATGAGTCCGTTCTTTCGTTCGTGTTGCATGGATCGTCAGCTGACCTTTATCGTTCGTAAGTATTGCTGGTCTCAAGCATTCAATCGAATGAAGGTTGTGGGGAGAGCATAAACTAAATGGCATTCTATTTGCCATCCATTATGGAGGTTACTGTAGATTGTGTATAGGAAGTCTTGTTCAAGCAAATTTATGCGATCAACACGTGATAAGGTATTTATATTGTAAGCTAGTGTACTTTTAAACGGGAGGATCTTAGGAATTCAGAAAATGGCAAAAGATTACTATCAATGAGACAATGGTAGCAATTGTAAAAGAAAGCTCAAATATCACACAACAAAACAATCACAGCACATTAATCATTGAACATAACAAACTGTCATGTTACTAGGAAGAGAGTGACAGGTTACTACAAATGCACCCATCCAGACTGCAAAGTGAAGAAGTTGGAGCGATCACATGATGGACAGATTACTGCAATTATAATATGAAGGTGTACATGACCAGCCTAAGCCTGAGCGTAGTCGTCGGCTAGCTGTTCATGCTTCTGGTATTGCACAAGGAGATCACATACTGGAAGAATGCTGAATTTAAGTGCAAATTCTCACTTTTTAATCTTGTAATTACTTTATTATATCTATTACATACAAGTCAACCGCTCCCTGGCCAGGCATGTAATAATTTAGAATCAAGTGGTACTCCACTGTCATCTCTAACAGCAAGTGATGATGATGATATCGAAGCATCTGTTGCTGATGGAAACAAGATGATCCAGAAGCCAAGCTAAGCGATTAATATGCCCCTACTGCATACAGGTTTCCGGAAGGCTGTAGATGTAACAACTACCAGAACAACGCGAGACACATGTTGTGGTATGGCCAGAAAGTAGTGAAACGAAATCAAGTTTCAAAGAACCGTACCTTTTCTTTGTTTCTCAAATTCTCATGAAATATAGCTGATATATCATAATAAAGTAACAAACACATTGCCATCTTCTTGTTGATTTTGTAATTTATTGAGTAACTTCTGTTTGTTAGAATCGAGTCGATTGTCTCTGTTGTTACTAGTCGAGGATTTGGTACTCGTGGAGTGTACACCTTCATACTTACCCTGACCTATACTCGATACTTACCCTGACCTATACCCGTCCCGTTGAGGTTCGGGTCAGGGAGGGGAGGGGTATAGGTATACCCGCCTCCACCCTATCCCGTTGCCATCCCAAACTAGGTGAGGCGGTGAGCATTAAGCAATGATAGTTCATGACATTTTAAGTTCTATATCATATATTATTTGGTCTATAGAATTGGATCCAACTTGTAATGTGTTTGGGTTCTATAGATTTGGTCTCGGGTTATAATGGTTGGAGGATTGGATTTGGCTAAGTTGGGTCTCAGTTTGTTCAGATCCAACACAAAATTTTGATCTTATGGAATTGGGTTGGAAGGAGTCGATATTGGATGTGGTTTAGGATTTGGATTTTGGATGAAGGTAAAACTTAATCAAAATGGTTCAAGAATTGGGTTTTTGTTTAGATGAAGGAGAAATCCGATTTGGGTTCAGCTAGGTATTTGGGATTGGGCTTGAAACCGGCCGGGTCATCCTTAAACTAAACCTTCGGGTAATTGGCTCGAATCAGGCTGAATTGGATCCGGGTGAAAGAGGAGCCCGCCTCGGATTCTCAAGGAAGGAAACTTGGTATTCGGATTGAATGAGACGGATCTGATCTGATTATCTGGACCCGACTCGGTCCAGCCTTTTGTGAAAGGGGGCGATGAAAATGGGGGTTTAACGCAGAAAATTAGAGAGGAGGCAAATGCGGAGCAGAGGGGCGACCACGGGCGGTCGGTGTTGGAGGGGCGTCGAGAGCGGACGATGTTCGAGGTTCACGGGAGATCTGTAAAGTGCATTCAACAGAGGAGGTCTTCGGCTGGCCGGCGGATGATAGGCTTGGTTTCGGCCGTTGAATGGGAGGCAGTGGCGGGTTACAGATGAAGGTGGGTGCCAAGCGCTCTTGAATATTCAGTATGGTAATTTGCTGCTTGATGCTCTCTAAGGACCGATTCTAGCCATTTGAGATTGTTTGGAACGCCGCGTTACCTTGATGTGCTTGTGTGATTAGCGGTGGCCTTGTCAATCAATCGTGGGTTGAATGTGGATGACTATTACAATATCCGAACTTAAATGCAAGAAGAATGGTGTGCGTGTGTCTTCTGGATTCTTGTGCAAGTCCACACGCCTTTCTTGAATTCCATACAGTGCCCTAATCCAACCCCATTCCCCTCATTTTGTCAAACTGTTTGACCTAATTCCTTTTCATTTTTTGATTCCCTAAATGTTCTAAAATTGAAGGCATGGGAAACAAACCGAGCCAGTGGTGGTCAGTTAAGCTCGTTCCGAGCCCAGTTGTACTTAATTCAGTTCATGATCTGAAGCCATGTTGCATCAGTTAAGCTCCTATTTGTGTCATGTTACTTTATGTTCAGCTCAATTCCTCTCTCTCTATATATCTATCTATCTATCTATCTATATATATGTGTGTGTGTGTGTGTGTATTATTCGACAAATCAAGTACGTTTTTGGTCGAATAATTCCCCATTGGTGAATTCCGCATAGCAGATTTTTTTAAGCTCCTTGGGCCGCTCCTAGGGGCTGTAATTGCATGATCTATTTCTGACAATGCAAAGCACGGTCATATATGTAGGTCTGTGTCGAAGGGTACTAGAGCTCAGGTGGAAGATTGATGAATGAAATAATCAATATTGCACGACCAGAAGATATATGCGGATGGTTTCATGCTCACAAGTTTAAGAAGGTGGACAACGAGGTAAATGCCCATGAACCAGAAAGCTACGATCCTCAATAAATAGGATATCCCAGAAGGTATCGTAGTATTTTTTCTTAGCTGCTCGCGTGCCTTGTATAGAAAAGGTGCATGTGTGGTTACGAGACCTTTGCCATCCCTATGTGGCAGCGATAACTTAGGGGGTGGGACTCTTGAAAGCAGGACTCGCGCTTTGACATGCAGGAACGACACCTACTGGAGCCCTCGTAATCAAACATCTACGGGCCACTTTGTGAAATGCCGGGTGCTGCTCCTAGTGTTGTATGTCCACGCCCAACTGCAGATTGGTTTTACCTTCCAAGTGGAATGGCTGGGGCGAGGACGAAGCACCTTTGTATGCATATCCCTATCGTGCTAACACGGCACACCAGCAAAAGTGTGAACTCCGTTGAAGCTCTACTCCTCGATTTTACGAGTGCAAGGATAATCTGATGTGCCCCTACCACGACTGCATGTAGCATCTGCTGCTGGACGCTCGTACGATCACCAAATCATTTGTGTGGGATGGGTACTCAGTGATACATACAAATGGGAAAGCAGCCGAACCGATCAAAGTGTGCACCCGACATTTGTAAAAGTAGATTTTATTTCCCACTTATTGGAACGTCTTCCCTGCCTCAGACCAGACCAATTAATCGAAAGTACACGTTCGTAAGTGCTCAGTAACCGCCTGAAGGATGGGGTGGGGGACACTAAAAGAATCCGTTTGCAAAAAAGCGTTGACGTAAAGTTTTATTAATCTGAGTGAGGAGATGCGGAGGTCGGCAACATTTGTTTTTCCAGTCATAGGCTGGGCTCCTCGGTTATGCCAGTGGAATGCAATACTGACGGACGGCCCCTCACAGAAGGTTGGTAATAGCGACGGATAGTAATTCTGACGTACGCGTCCGTCAGGGAAAGCATTTTCCGCGTTTTGTCCGTCATATAAACCCTTTACTCTGACGGCCGATTTGCGCGTCAGTCATCACCATCGTTACTGACGTGCGTGCCCGCCGGTAAAACGTGCATTTGTTCCTTCCCAAATGAGTCCGTTCTTTCGTTCGTGTTGCATGGATCGTCAGCTGACCTTTATCGTTCGTAAGTATTGCTGGTCTCAAGCATTCAATCGAATGAAGGTTGTGGGGAGAGCATAAACTAAATGGCATTCTATTTGCCATCCATTATGGAGGTTACTGTAGATTGTGTATAGGAAGTCTTGTTCAAGCTGATTTATGCGATCAACACGTGATAAGGTATTTATATTGTAAGCTAGTGTACTTTTAAACGGGAGGACCTTAGGAATTCAGAAAATGGCAAAAGATTACTATCAATGAGACAATGGTAGCAATTGTAAAAGAAAGCTCAAATATCACACAACAAAACAATCACAGCACATTAATCATTGAACATAACAAACTGTCATGTTACTAGGAAGAGAGTGACAGGTTACTACAAATGCACCCATCCAGACTGCAAAGTGAAGAAGTTGGAGCGATCACATGATGGACAGATTACTGCAATTATAATATGAAGGTGTACATGACCAGCCTAAGCCTGAGCGTTGTCGTCGGCTAGCTGTTCATGCTTCTGGTATTGCACAAGGAGATCACATACTGGAAGAATGCTGAATTTAAGTGCAAATTCTCACTTTTTAATCTTGTAATTACTTTATTATATCTATTACATACAAGTCACAACCGCTCCCTTGCCAGGCATGTAATAATTTAGAATCAAGTGGTACTCCACTGTCATCTCTAACAGCAAGTGATGATGATGATATCGAAGCATCTGTTGCTGTTGGAAACAGATGGACCTAGTTATGTCCTCCCATCCTTAGTTTGTCACCATGTCTCAGTAGGTTGATCTAGTCCTCTCCCTGTAGGCATACCTTCCTTTCATTAGTTCTTACCCCTAGAGTCTCCACCCTCTTAGAGTCTCTCTTCTAGTGTATCATCTCCCTCTCCTCTACCAACCTACACACTAGGTCCCATGAGTGTATCATCATGTTATAACATGAACTTATCACCCGAGACTTGAGCAAATTTGAGTTGGGACGAGCTTGTAGTTCCCATAATAGAGTTCAATCCTCTAAATAATACCCTTACACTTCATCACTCACCTTAGGGTCAGACTCTGACTATCCCCTAGTAGTGTCTACTGGGTCAGACCTCAACCTTTCCTCTATCTCTCCTAGTGGGGCAGGTGGGTCTGCCCCACTCTCTTTGTTATCGTATCTAGACTTGTCCCTCTTTCATCATTTTACCTGGGTATTGAGGCACACCTTACACTCAATTGATCTTGCACATTGATCCTTCATTACTCTGACCACGCTCTCTTAGTTTGACGCAAACATCTAGATACCATGTTCCTTAGGGACGCACTTCGGATTTTCCTACTTCTCTAAACCCACCTTAGTCCTGACCGTTCTTTTAGGCACTACCAAGTACATCATCTGATATTATCTAGTCTTATATATTATTATTCAAAAAATCTAAAAAAATAGAAAATAAAAAAAATGTTAGTCTTCCATAGTCCTTACAGTCCCTAGGTCACCTACTACACCCTTAGAGTCTTCTTCACATTTTTATCATCCTTTACAGATGCCCCTTTATCCCCTTACATCAACATCAGTTCTCCTTACCATCCACAACCCTTCTCCACAACATATATTATCTTATAACCTTCACTCATTATCCATATTTGCAAATTAGGGAAAAACATGGTCGATAAAAACGCAATGCCTGAGTCTAGCAAAGACAACAATGATATTGTTGCCCCTCCTCAATTTAGTAAAAGCCCTAGTGTGTCACGAAAAACTTTGTAGCCTAGTAGGCGGAAACTTGATAGAACTCATGGTTATGTCATTCATGCATATGCATTTTCTCAAGTTATACATCTACATTTATTTATCAACTCATATATTTTACATCTTTTATGTACTCAAGCATCTTCTCATGTTCATACATCTATATATGTTTATCAGCTCATGCATTTTGCATCTTTTATGTACTCAGGCATCTTCATGTTTATGTATCTACACTTGTTTATTAGCTCGTGCTCTCACTATTTAACTTGTTGATACATTATGCATCTTGTATGCCATGAATCATGCATATTGTCTACCATGATCATGCATATGTGTTCATATCCAGGATCATACATCATTTCCTACCCATGCATTTCTTTCTTATTTGTCATTTTGTTGTCCTGTGTGCTTTTAGTCATCTTTCCATACCTATTAATGTTTACTCCAGGTAGTTGTCTACTCTAGTACACTTGTTTGCCATGGCAGGAGTAGAAGTCCTTATAAGTGTTCAGATATCATCTATTTTTGCTTTTGTGTTTTCTCTTGTCTACATACATGATATTGCCTTCGCACTTATTATTGTATCAGTCTTTGCATACATCTAATCATTCTTGTCTTTATCGACCTATTATATTCTTTGTTTGTGTCTGCATACAATAAAAGTTTAGCAGGTGACTTGTCACTTGATTACATTACTCTATTGGCTCATTAATATTGAGACTTGTTACACACAATAAACATATAGTATTTAAAGAACTATTATTCATGATATTTATTGGATCCTCGATTGTATTTATAGTTGGTTTTGTATGGATATAAGGTGGTATTCCTTAAAAATGACCTAAAAGAAGGGATCTTCATTATGCCTTTGGTGATGTGTACCTATGATTCAATTCTCTCGAGTTGTTGCTTTTATGGTTGGGAATGTCATTCTTAGACTCCACTTTTGATACTCTATCATGACTACATTGCTTTATCAATTTGTGCCTTTTAGATTTGAAATGAAAGTATGGACCTTGCATTGTTCCGAATTACTTCAAACTAGATCCCTTTTTACAAATCATTTTCACTTGGTTTTCAGTCTTGGAAAAGTCTAGGAACTTGTCAATATTTGTGTGTTGTTAATACTATCTTGGTTTTCAAAATACTAAAATCATTAATCCTTAAGATATCTAAGCTTATAAATCAGATAGTGTCTTCCTTGATAGGTGTTGTGGTGTTTGTACTTGGTGTATTAAATTTTCAAGTATGCTTCCCACATCCATGTTTTATTGATATATTCATTTTATACATGTGTTGGAATGTTATATTTTGAAAAATGTTGAAAAGAGTCAAAGGTTCCAAAAACACATAAATGGGCCAAAGGCCCCAAAAGAAGAAAAAAGTTGAAAACAACCAAAGGTTCCAATAAAAAAGGGAAAATCAAAAGCAAAGGCTCTACACATGGTTTCCTTTTGAGATATCATCCTTTTGTATACTCGGGATGCTTCAAAAGGAGCTGAGTAGTTCTTATTACATATCTCCTTGTATTTGGGAAACTATGCTCCAATGTAGTTTCATCATGAGAGTTTATTAGTTTTGAAGGATCCATGCTCCACCTGGGTTAAGAGTCCTAACTTGCTTATTTGTCTATATGTCACTAGATGATCATTTCAAGTATTTTGAAAATTAAGATTTTTATTGTCTTCTTCCTTTATTAGTACCGGTTGAGAGTTATGTTAGAATAATTTCTCCTTTTGGATTATATTAGAAGCATTTCATTAAAAAAAGGAGTTGTGTTTCGAAAATGTATTTATGATTTTTATAAACCAACTCGTGAGTCATGATCACTTACAAAGAATTAACTTGAAGGATTGTTCTTGTCTTAATACCTAGATTAGAAAATTTGTCATTATTGCTAGCTTATAATAAAATGTATGTTTCCACCATGACATTCAGCAGGATAATGATTCACCTCCCTGAGCATTTCAAGGTCACACGCCTTTCAGCTTTATGTGTATTTAGACTCATCGTGTTCGTGGTGTTTTTTCATGATACACATGCATTTTTCCTATACGTAGGGGTATTTTTTAGTCATACTCACCAATATTTGACATCATTGCATTATACATATTTCTAGTTGTGTCATGTTCATGATGCATCTCCATGTCATACATGCATTTCTTTTAGCTAGGGTTATTTATTTTCTTTTGAGTTAAAATTAGAACTAAACGTGTCCCCTTTGGCATTAGAGTTCATTGTTTCCTCCTTGCTTTGTTAGAGGGCTTTATGTGACATTGCTCTATATGATGATAGTCCTTCATTGTTATAATTATTGAAGAAGATTTTTTGAGTTCATAATGAGTTCTCTCTATCTAGGTTAGCTTTTCATCTCTTGTCTCATTCCCTTCCTCTGTATTTCTTGGGTGTTCATCATTTCTTTTGATTCCAAGAATTAGTTCCTTGTAACTTTTTAGCTTATGATAATTGTAGGTTTCTTGCTTTACCTTATATCACACTGCTTTAAAAATTTTAGTTGTTTTGATTTTGAAAAAAAATTATTTTCGTAGGATGCATTCACTTGATCTTGCTAGAGGCTTCTTGTACCTTACAAGGTCTTTGCATGAGGCATCACCACCATAGGGGCCTATTTATAGAGGAGAGTCCAGCCCCTTAGAGATAAGAAATAAAAAAAAGGTAGGAATTTAAAATTTTAAATATAATTATTTTTTATTTTAAAATAAAATGTGGCTAAATGGCTTTCACCTTGGCTTGATGGCTTAATGCAGTCTTAAAGTGGCTTGGAGGCTCCTTGGGTTGATCACCTTGGCTTGGAGAATTGACAGGGCTCATATGGCTCCCAAGAGTAGCTCAACCCCACTTGAATGGCTTGAAACCTTGATAAAGCTTGATAATTGTTGGTCATGAAGTATCAAAGTGGGATGACCTGTTGTGGTTTAACATGGAGCTAGTTCCAATTAGGTAAGTTGAAACATGGCTAAGGTAGGATTGGCTTAAAATTGAATTTTTAATATAATGCTTGGATAAAAAAATTGATTCAAAATGAACTTTCACAAGCAAAGCATGGGTCAAGCAGAACAAATATAGGCACAATAGGCTTGGATCACCTAGGCTAGGTTCAAATAAGATTTCTGCTTAATTGAGTTAAGGGTTGAACCATGTAGATAAATATATAATAATCTTTTAAAATAAAGGCTCTCTTTTTACCTTGTTTTTAGAAATAATTATAAATGTAGAACTTTTTGGTAAAATAGTAGTGATAAAATCAAGAAGGGAGAATGACAAATGTCTTCCATGAATTTTAGCTTCCTACATAATATCCAATAATGCTCAAAATATAAAGCCTTTATGAAAAACTACCCCCTTATATGTATATATATATATATGCATCACAATCATGATTTTTGAATTCTAAAATTATTATGCATAATAAATATAAAACCAACCTATGCTAAATATTTAATATAAATAATTTCCTTTTTATAAAATCCCATGAACAAATGAAATAAAAGCAAGTTTAATTTATGACTCAACAAGGTTTTTATGGGGAAAAGCAAGTCTAATTGACCTAGGAATTTTGAATGAAGTTTATTTAAGATTAAAAACACCTAAGGAGGAGGGATAGAATACTAGCCATAGCCACCCACTTCATGGAATAAATTTTGGTGAAGCCTATAGTAGACGTGAAATTTTCACTCCAAGCCTACGTAGAGACTTGAAATAAGAATTTCAATTCTACTTCATGCGCGAGCGTGCCAGTTAGTTTTAAAAAACTAGCAAAGTATATAAAAATCCTACTTGATTGGCGATTGTGGCTAAGCGGGCTCTTTTCGCTTTAAGCCTTCTTCAACCGACGCTCAAGGGTCAGCCTAAGCGCTTAAGAATTTTAAATTCATAGATGCTATCTTACAATTCTAATGAAAATAAAGTATTTTGCTAAGAAACAATAGTACACTTGGTTTCAAGCTTGAAAATCAATAAGTTCTGAAAAACATAAACGGATCCTGTTTTCGAAACTTATTCCCGAAATTTTCTTGGTGCTCTAGGGATCTTCAAAATTCATAAAATTATACAGGCTATAGCCTGAGGTGTTGGTATCCTAAACCTTACTTTGAATTTTGGGACGGTAGATTTGTATAATTAAATCGAAATTTGGACTTTGCTCAACAGTTTCAAGACATTCTATGACAGAAATATACAGGCTCAAAGAATCCTCTATATCTCATTATACAGAACTCCAAATGTATGATTTTAGTCTTTTCGAAAGGATGTCAGCTTTCCGATGAGACTAATTTTATCAAATTTGGATTCCTACAGACAGAGATATGGGACTTTTACCCAACCCCTGTTGCAGGAAAATTGAATATGTAGAAAACATAACTGAGTTTGTCCGATCTTGCCCAATTTTATTCACAAGGTTGCACAGTCCTAAAATTCTTTCCAATTTTATTTATAATGTATTGGTGTGTTAGGTGTCGTGCCTAAAATTTCAAAGCATTTGGATTATATATCAGATAATTAAAATTACGACAATCAAGGTATGCAAATGCTTGAAAACCAGAATTTCGTTTTCAGAACATACATGAATGCAAACTCACTCGAATTTAAATTGCAACAACCCAACAATACCAAGCAAAATGATGAAGGTAAATGAATGGAAATATATATTTTAGCTTAAGCATAGAGGAGATTAGAAAATATAGAGTATTTTATAGAATATATTGGGTTGAATCACGAAATCAAACACATAGAGTGTGTAAATAAGAATGGAAAATTCACAGCACATCTACTTCTTATTACATCATAGGGGGGAGTCAAAGCTCCATTAATACAACCCCTTTTAAATTGAATGAGAAGAAGATATAGGTAGGAATCAAGGATGAGAAATACTTACAAAATTTTCTCCAAGTACCGGCTACAAAGATGAACTCGGCCCACACTTTTCTTCTCCTTGACTCACTCTCTCACTCATGGTTTCCCCAAGTGATTGCAGCACTTAGCCTAGAAACTGCCCACTTTTCTCTCTCTCCACTCTTCCCTTAGCAGCCCACGACTTACCCAAGTGCAGCCCTTCCTTGCTAAACACCCAAGATGCTTGTTGCAACCTTTCTTTGAACCCCTCTCCCATGCTGGCCCTTTCCCCTTAATGCAGCCCTTTCCCCCTACCCCCCCTTGGAGGCCAAGGGGGGCTTCTTATAGGGTCTTCCTTGGGGCGGGTCTTTCATTGCCCAAATCCAGCCCTAAGGTCTTGTTAGGTGGTCTCCCTTTAGGTGATATGGACTAGTCCCATGTGGGCTGGTTCTTGGCTCCATTGGGCATGCCTAGCCCTAGCCGAGTGAACCCAAGTGCACCCGGCTAGGCTTGAATGTGTATCTTGGTCCATTTTCAATGTGTCTTGCTTGCTTGAATCTTGATGCACGGGGTGAACAAGACTTTAATAAATCTTTGGAACCGGTTTCACAACATCCTGCCACTTTGATTCGAACTGAACTAGCTCATCCTTATCCCTAGATTGATCCAAATGGCTCCTTGATTTGCACAATCAATTTGAAACCAATTCGAGATGCTTTGATGGCCCATGTAACTAGATTTGTTTGAGAAGAATATGCCTTTGACTTGGTCCATCTTTCACTTTCGGACTTGACCTTGATTCCGAATTGAATTGAGTCCCACCTATTCGTCTAATTTGATCGAATCATTTGGGCTTTTTTAACTTCAATTTAAAACCTTTAATTTGAAACATTTTTAAAAGGTTTTAAATCATTTGAATTTTCAAAATTTGGAGTGTTAGGAAATTTTTTTATTTAGGGTGTTTACAGATGCCCCTCTTTGGCATTAATCCAAATTTATTTGGATAATGGCAAAGAAGAAAAACACCCTTTTTGATTTACTTCCCAAATTATTCTTGAAAATATAAATTGTCCTTCATTTCATAAGATCCTTGTTCTTGGATTATAGAGGAGGGGATTTCAACCAAAGGGAACTTGACCTACATTGGGTGCTAGTCCAGAACATGATCATGCATGAACGACTTTCAATGTGTACATGCATGGTATGGGTGATGCAAATGGAGTGTGAGATTTTAGAGATTCAGCTAAGAGATGAATGAACTTAGGGAGAGTCTATAAAGGTCGGCTGCTCCAAGTAAGATAATCCCATGTCGTTTTGACATTTCGGGTTTTCAAAATTCTTTTTCAAAAGGAACTCCTTTTAGTTTCTATCAAAAAGGACTTCCGATTTTTTATATTTCCCCTTATTTGGGTTTTAATACCCATTACTTAGTAGAGATTTTGTAAGAAATTTTGGAAAACATTTCAAAATTCCATTTCCCACACAACAAAGTCTAATTCTCAAACAAAATAAAATCTAAATAAGTATATTCTATTCTTACATTAGGATTTTTATGGACTAACCTTTCTCCATTGGGATAAGTTGTAGGGATTTGGGAAAGAGTTATCACGGTCCCTTCTGAAGCGTCTCGTTGTTTAAGTCAAAGAGATAAAAAATTGTTCTTTGAGCTTTGGCTTTCTTTTCTATCCTTTTTTCTTTTTCTCATTCAAAGAGAATACCTCTTTTGGAGGAATTTTTGTATTCCCTCTTTCTTTTAGAAGGAAAGACCTCTTTTTGGAGGAGTTTTTGCATTCTCTTTTTCTTCTTCTTTTTTTCTTTCAAAGAGAATACCTCTTTCGGAGGAATTTTTGTATTCCCTCTTTCTATTCGAAGGGAAGACCTCTTTATAGAGGAGTATTTGTATTCTCTTTTTCTTTTGAATTTTGTCAATTTTCCTTTTTGGAGAGAGAAGTAAAATGGAGGGAAAACTTATCCCTTTGGCTACTTGATTCAACCAAGATCATCCCATTTCTTAATAACATCTACGATTTGAAAATATTTTGCTATTTTGAATAAGGCTTCATTTTGTAATCCAAGGATTTTTTAAATGATACCAACTGATTTTGAAAAACTCTACTTTTTATAAAGCATCGATTTCCTCGTTCAGGGCCATATAATCAATCTTGATCCTTCTTTCAAGAAGTTCAAATGAGACCCGTTTTAAAAATCTTTTTGAAAGAATTTAGCATATACCCTAGACATGATATTTTTTGCAAGTATTGGGCATTTATAGGGTCTACTAAATTTCTGCCCTCAACATCAATCAATATGCATTATCGATTTTTTTGTTGCCCCTTTAATGACATGGGGACATTCCTACTTTGGTTGCCACCTTTTTGGGCCTCTTTGAGTGAATGATGTGCATATGATGCATGACATATAAAAATGTATTCCATACGAGATGATAGAGATACATGATGAATGTGTTGAGTCTCCATGAAAAGTGTTTAGGGAATGCATTCTATATGCCCCTAGTTTGGTGGAGATGAGTCCTATGATGTCAAATGCCCACATGGTGCAGAGCCATGGGCTCACAATGGAATGCAAGGTGGACGATGGGATATGAATGGCATGTCCATGCACTTGACATTGATAACATTTCCTAACATGATCATGATAATTCTTGCTAAGAGTGGACCAAAACAATCGGCCCTAAGTATCTTCATGGCCATCATATTTACACTGACATGGCCTCCACATTCTCCATCGTGGAATTCATGCATTATAGTCCTAGCCTCATCAAGGTCTACACATCTCAACAAGATGTCGGTAAAACTCTTTTTATAAAGAATCTCTCCCAAAATCATACATCGGATTGACATTTTTCAAACAAAAGCTTTATCTTTAGGATAAGCAAATTCGGGAAATCCTTCATTTTATAAAAAGTTTTAATGTCTTGAAACCAAGGTTTTTCATTTGAATTTTGGTCATTTTGGTAAATCTCCAAATCGTGGGTGGATGGAGTGGGTGAGTGCCAAATTTCTAAGAATCAGGTTCAGATGGTGGGGTCGACCCTTAGAGATGAGCCTAGAGATGAGAGGGCATCTGCTATGGTGTTGTCCTCTGTACCTATATGGGTGAGTGTGCATGACTTGAAGGAATCAACCAATTGATTGGCCAATTCGTGGTATGGTGTGAGTTTTTCATTTTTGACTTGCCAAATTTTTGAAACTTGGTTTATAACAAGCATGGAATCTCCAAAGACTTCAATACATGATGTTCTTAGATTTTTCAAAATTTTTAGGCCTTATATGAGTGCTTCATACTCGTCTATATTATTTGAGCATGCAAAATCTAGTCTAATGGCAATTGGGATTTCTCCTTTCTCGGGAGATATGAGGATGATTCCCACACATGCCCCTTGTTGATTCTTTGTCCCATCAAAATACATTCTCCATACTTGATCTTCATTAAAACAATTTGCTAAAACATAGTTTTGAAATTCATTTGCAAATATACCTTCATCGGACATTTCATCAAGTATAGGATATGTATCATCAAGAGGCAACTCAGCCACATGATAGGCTAGGGCTTGTCCCTTAATGAAGGTTTGAGCTGCCAATTACCTAGCCTACCCGTTAGGATAGGTTTTCAAACAGGTGCTTGATTGGGTCAAGTTGAAGGATGGAGTTATGTCTATGATGGCTCAATAGGGTCGACTTCTATGCCCCTTTTGCTTACCATGAACTCTTTCCTAAGCTTTCACTTAATGGGTTTCTCATCGGGTTCTAAGAGTAGATAATATTCTACAATTCTAGGGTCTAAACCCGACATATCTTTATAGGTCCATGCAAATATAGGATTTCAAAAAAAATGCAATGAATGATGCTCTTTCATGCTCATGCAAACATGCACCTATTTTTACATAATTTAGGTTAGACTCACACCCTAAAAATCCCCTCCTACAGAATTTAAAGTTTTTTCCAAGTCAAGGATTTTATGAAATTCAGGAAACTCGGAGGCTTGATCTTCCTCATGGATGAAGGAATCTTCCTCTTTGTTTTGATCATTCTCAAGCACTTTAATTTCTAGGAAAGTGCTAGTCAAGAGAGGGGGTCGTGGATGACAATCTTGGACGATTTTGGTTTGAGAATATACACAATCTTCAAAAAAATCGAAAATGGACTTTGTACATTGCCAACATTTTTAGTATTTTCAAATTTTTCAATTTTTTTATCTTTTTCAAAACCAGAAGGATCAATATAAAAGACTTTCTTTTTAAGGCTTTTTCCAAATAAAGAATAGGAGAATGAATATAAACAATTTTTTTTTTGGAATTTTCAAAATTTTCACATGTTTTTGGATTTTGGGAATTTTCTAAATTTTTTTGGCTCTTTTCCAAATATATAATTTTTTTGGATTTTCGGATAAGGAGGGTCTTCCATCAAACCTACAAAGAAAATATCATGAATTAGACTCTAAACAAGAGGTCTAAGCTATAGGTCTCGGTGTTAGTTGGTTCTAGGGTACCCTTGACCCAAGTGGTCTTAGGTGGTGGCTCAGGGGGTATGGATGGGGTATAACCCAATCCATATCGACTCGGGTTAGGTATAGGTAGAATGGGCTCTAACCTACCTTGGCTATGGGCTTCTAGACCTTGGTAAGGTGTGTATCCCATGTTCAACATCATATTCCAAGGTTTCTTAAGTTTTGAAATTTTTTTATAAAGTGAATAGCCTTGGAATCGAGTGTCATCAATATCATGGATATACACACGACTTATTTTGGGTAGGAACTGAGAGGTATGGATGGTGAAAGACTTGGGCTTCCATGTGACCCTAGGAGTGAGTGACTTGAGAGGTTTTGTCTTAGGCTCTCCCAAGAAGTGGACGGTTTTGGCATGATCCCTAGGTACAACCCAATGTGCCCCTAGGGGTGAACGATTTGGGTTTATTTGAGTGCAAAGAGAAAATATGCTTGATCCCTTGCAATTTGTGAGAGTATGGATTCCAAGGGAAACCATAGTTGGTCCCTTGGTGGGTTTATGGATATTGGAAAAAATCATGGTCGTAGGTTCGGATTCATCATACAAACCTAGGCTTAAGGAGACTTGTTTATGCATGATAGGGTTAGGTATACCTAGGATGTCGATGCATGCCTTAGGAATAGCCATGTCTACCATATTTTGAACTTTATTTTGATCTTTTTTTTTCTTTTTGAAATTCCTTTTCTTGGTGTGGGACATTCGGTGCACCTTGAAAATCCACATCTTTTGGCACATTTTGTGGGTTTGTGGGTGCATGAGTGTGATTTGATGCATCCAATGAATGATTTTTTGATCTTACACTAAGAAGGGGAGGATCGAGTAGGGAGTTTGTAGGGGAATGAGTTTTGGACATACATTTTTTAAGCTTGTCTACCTTTTCATGGTGAGAGCAAGCATCCTTGCGGGCGTCCTGAGGTTGCTCTAGCTCATGCATGGCTTCGAGCTCCCGTTGCTTTGTGAGGTCTTGGATTTCATCCTCCAAGCCTACGTGTGTGCAACACTCATTCTCTTGTGAAATAGTGCTCATGGGATTGGAACCCATCGAAGCGAATATTTGTGGAATATGTGGAGTGAAGTGAATCTCATGCCCCACTCTATTCGTGTGCCTGGAAATGTAGATTTCACTTTTGATTTTTGGAATTTCAAAATTTTGATTTTCAAGTTTTTTTTTAATTTTTCGATAGAAAATGGGGTGCTTGGTGGATGGGCAAGGTTAGATGATTCAATCTCAACACTTGTTGCCTTTTTAACCTCATTTCCTTCATTGGATTTTGGCTCTCTGTGTACCCGAGATGAATTTTCATGGAATCGATGTGCCTTGGATTTTGGCTCTCTTTCATTGCTAAAATCCAGCCCCAAGGTCTTGTTAGGTGGTCCCCCTTTAGGTGATATGGACCAGTCCCATGTGGGCTGGTTCTTGGCTCCATTGGGCATGCCTAGCCCTAGTCGAGTGCACCCAAGTGCATCCGGCTAGGCTTGAATGTGTGTCTTGGTCCATTTTCAATGTGTCTTGCTTGCTTGAATCTTGATGCACGGGTTGAACAAGACTTTAATAAATCTCTGGAACCGGTTTCACAATGTCCTTCCACTTTGATTCGAACTGAACTAGCTCATCCTTTTCTCCAGGTTGATCCAAACGGCTCCTTGATTTGCACAATCAATTTAAAACCAATTCGAGATGCTTTGATGACCCATGTAACTGGATTTGTTTGAGGAGAATATGCCTTTGACTTAGTCCATCCTTCACTTTCAGACTTGAGCTTGATTCCGAATTGAATTGGGTCTCACCTGGTCGCCTGATTTGATCGAATCATTTGGATTTTTTTAACTTCAATTTAAAACCTTTAATTTGAAACATTTTTAAAATATTTGAACTTTTCATTTAAAAAGGTTTTAAATCATTTGAATTTTCGAAATTGAGAGTTTTCTTAAAAATTTTGCAGAAAACTTTAATATCTAACATTAATGGGGGATCAACTCGAATTTACCTTAAGGGTGCCCAGTTCGATGCTAGGATTACTATGCCCAAACCCATTTTGCCCATCAAAAAAAATTTATCAATAAGGCATATTTTTAGAGTTTAGCATACATCAAACCATATCCATATCCAATATTAGCTTATCTCAGCAATACCAAACCCAAAACCAAGCTCAATAGGAGGAATGGACAGGGGTGGATAGAAGGTTGCTTAGATTAAGAGTTGAAAAAATGTTGTTGGTAAAAATGATAATGTAATTCAGATAGCACTTACTGGAACCTGCTGGAATGAGATATGATGTAATAACATAGCAACCTTGAGTCAGTAATTTGATAAATTTCAATCTGGTAGCCTGAGACCTTTGATCATAAATAATGGTTCGCTGCCTGGAGGGAGCTACTAGAAAGTGAGGAACAGAGAGAGAGAGAAGAAGAGAACGATGGCAAGTAAAAGCAAGATATTGGTGATCGGCGGCACCGGATACATCGGAAAGTTCATCGTGAAGGCGAGTGCAGCGTCCAGCCATCCGACGTTCGCTCTCGTGAGGGACATCGCACCCTCTGACGGGGCCAAGGCCCAACTCCTCCAATCCTTCACCTCCTCCGGTGTCACCCTCCTTCACGTCTCTCTCTCTCTCTCTCTCTCTCTCTCTCTCTCTCTCTCTCTCTCTCTCTCTCTCTCTCTCACACACACACACACACACACACACACACACACACACAAACAAACAAAAACAAAAACACGCGCGCGCGCACACAATTCTTTTTTCCGTGTTTTGGGGTTCTTAGCTTGTTTATATGACACTCGTCTCTGTTTATCAAGCACACATAAAATCTTCTTTCTTTCTTGTTTTTGGTTATTAGTTTCTTTGTATACAACACCCATCTCTGTTTATTGTTGAATGAATGCCTCTGTTGAGAAAGAAAAGCTGGGTGTATATCCTCTCAAAGTTTGTGTTGTATGCGTAGCTTTGGCACGCAAAATCGATAGTGTGAATTATTATGAAAAAGATTTATCGAATGTAGGTTCTATATAATAAAAAATCTAGATCTACTATTGAGGTTCCATGAATCCATGTATCCGACTCCATCTAGTATTGAAAAAGCCTTAGCTGTTGTTGTATATGAGGGGATGATCTTCGTATGAAGATATCCATGCAAATAACTCGAGAATCCTTCGTGATTGACTTTCTTTGTTGAATGGAATCAAGGGCCTCCTTTCGCTACAATGCTGAACTGTTTGGTTTATTGACAAGAAAGGTTCTTCATGGAACTTTTTTGGTTGATTGTCTTTATAGTGTGGAACTTCCGTCTTGTTTAACTTGGTTTTCAGTAAAGATCGCTCCTTTGTCCTTATGATATCCTTGGTCTCATTTAAAGGATTTGTTTGTTGTAAGGATAAACGACCAGCTTGCCTATATAAAAGCTTCTGGACTCTCTTTTTCTTAGGTCTGCTCTGTTCGCTGATCGAAAATTTTAGGTAAGCCTTGAGAAAAAGCGTTGATGGTGATCCTCGAATAGGGTCGGTAGTCATTAATGGAAGTGCTTTCTTATTCTTCCCGGATATTTTTATGTAGAACTCAAGAATCATCTTTCTTGGAGTTTCAACAACTGCATATAAAACTGCAATCTGGACTGTCAACCCAATTATGATGAGGATCAGCTTGGAGGGCAGTGAACATAGTAGTTGAATCCCTGGCTATTCATATAGCACACGGCTCGCTCCTCTATTCTCTTGTATTCTTAATGTTGTTTGATAAAATTTCTTCTCGCTCTATGCACTTTAACAGGGTTCGATTGATGATCATGAAAGTTTGCCCAATGCCATCAAGCAAGTTGATGTTATTTCGGCAGTCGGAAGCGCACAGATAGCCGACCAGGTCAAGATCATTACTGCGATCAAAGAAGCTGGCAATGTCAAGGTAATATGTTGCCGGTGCACAGCTAAAATTTTGCACTTAGGGAGGTCCAAGCAGACCCAACTCAGGGGTAACCAGCCTCACATTTTGCAACTTTTAAACTTTAACACCAAACTTTGAATCATATTTCTCACTCGTGATTCTGTTTTATTGCTAAGTTTCTCATATTGGCCCTCTAGTGCAAGTTTTATGTGGAAATACATTGAAGCGAATCTTGCTCCAACCAAAACCCAAACTAAGCCCTTTCCAACAGTAAGTGGGATCAGCTACATGTATTCTTAGTCACCACTGAGCTCAAAAGAAGATAATCTTGTTGTTATTAGGCATAAATGGACAAAAATTGGAAAGAGAAACAGGGGTAATGCACATAAAGGATTAGCATTCTTATTTGCTGATTCTTGGTTCAAATCTCTCTATGTGGTGCTAAAATTAAGCAACTCAAAACTAACATGATGCCCATTTTGTTGTCTCCTGTAGAGGTTCTTCCCTTCTGAGTTTGGAAATGATGTTGATCGACTTCATGCTGTAGAGCCCGCCAAAAGCATATTTGCAGGGAAAGTTCAAATTCGGCGTGCCATTGAAGCGGAAAGCATTCCCTACACCTATGTCTCTAGCAACTTCTTTGCTGGATACTTCCTCCCTAGCTTGTCTCAGCCAGGACTCACCTCCCCTCCAAGAGACAAAGTTGTCATCTTGGGGGATGGAACTGCAAAAGCTATCTTCGTCAAGGAGGACGATATTGGTACCTACACCATCAGGGCCGTTGACGATCCAAGAACATTGAATAAAATCCTCTACTTCAGGCCACCTGCCAATATCTACTCCTTCAATGATCTGGTCTCGGTCTGGGAGAAGAAGATTGGGAAGACTCTTGAGAGGATCTACGTTCCAGAGGACCAAGTACTCAAAAACATTCAAGGTAAGAATTGAAAAGTAAAGTAGGACTACTCTTCTTGAAATTGAGTGGATGTGTTAGCAAAGTTAAGATGCATCAGGTGGTCTTGCATATAATGGTCCAACAGCAAAGTGCATGTATGTCATTTCATATAATGATCAGGTACCATGATCTTTCAGGTCAATTAATCGATCTCATTAGGTGATCGGCTACCTAGAGGAGGTTGGCTCTTAGCGGGTTTATAAGAGTTACAGTTGAAGGGGTTTGGTTCAAAATGTCACTGGCATGAAGGTTGTTCATAGGTTTGCCCAACTGAGGCATGTAAGGCAGGATTATCTATTGTGGACATAGGTTATCTGAGAACCTAATCGACTGATATCATCCTTGGTGTTGGTTTCCCATCAAGTACCAGATGCCATTGCTGATAATCAAAATAGTCATTATGTATTTGAATCAAAGCGCTAGAAAAATAATATTCTGATGCCAAGAGAATCTTCAACTCACTCTAACTTTTCTTAATTGCTTTTAGTGTTCAAGTCTTTAAGAAATGTTCATAATTGGATCTGCTAAATTAGAAGTACAAAACACCAACGCATAGGATAGACCGTTGGCTGAAAACAAAATGGCTCATGAGCAAAGACCAACCATAGCAGCATTGGCCAAAACAGCTAATGGCACGAACCAACATGTAGAGGGGGAAAGATTGGTAATGTGACAGTCTTATTTCAGTCTCCTGCTAATACAGATGAAACGGAGTTTATTATTAAGAAATGTGGAGGTACCATTCTTAAATGCTTTCTGGTGTTTGCAGAATCTCCGTTTCCAGTGAACATCCTGTTAGCAATTCAGCACTCTGTGTTCGTAAAAGCCGACCAGACAAATTTCGAAATAGAAGAGTCTTTCGGAGTCGAAGCAACTGAGCTCTACCCTGATGTCAAGTACACTACCGTGGAGGAGTACCTCGATCAGTTCGTCTAAGCAAATTCAGGAATTGACAGCTTCATCTATGTGAGTTGCTCGTTTGCTTGACACAATGTGGGTTTTCTCCTGGTATAGTGGTGGCCGCTCTACTCTTCTTCCGTCTCTGGTTGTAGAAGCTCCTTGCCTTTGGTGAAGCTTCATTTCTCTTTAGTCTTTATTTAGCAGACACTGGCCCATGTTGATAGTTCTCCAAGAATAAAGAAGGAATGCTGGTTTTAGATGTGCATATCTAAGTTACTCGGACTCTCTGTGCACGAAAAGGGTTCATGGATGAATGAATTCCAAACACAATTTTGAGAAGGTTCCTAGTATTCACCAAGTGCCTGTAATGTCGCAAGCCGGGTACCATTTCATGCCTCTGTGCACGAAATTCGCACAAAGACGCTCTTTTCACACGAAAACGCATCAGAAAACCTTCACTTCACGAAATTCCTGAAAGCCCAAATCACCGTGTGGCGTATGCTTCTCCTCAAGGATCCACCATAGTCCGGCGAGACAATCCGACGATTTGGACAGATGCTGCTTACAAAGGAAATGACGGGAGGGGATCGAAACCCATGATTCAGAGTCTCACGAACGAAACCCTGGAGCTTGCTTTCGCTCTCTAACTGCCTCTCTGCAACTCCATGATAAAACCCTCATTTATCCTCTGTGACCCTCCAACTGATCGATCTGCCGTTAATTCTTCTTCCATCTCTATCTATCTATCTATCTACTACTCTGATGAACCGACCGATCCCGGTTTCTCTTCACCGACGCACAAAACGATCGAGTGCTCCGTCCATGGTTTTCATTCTCTTCCTTTCGATTTTTTTAGACTCGCGCGAGTTCCTCGCGCGCTCCGAAGCATCGAGTCGACGGTCACGCAACTAAAATTTAGGTGGTGACAAAGCATGTATTCCCGTCTTATCGATGCATAATCTGCCTATCTATGTAGAGCTCCTCGTTCTTGGAAATGGGGGGGAAGTTGGGTGTTTGTAGAATTTGTGGTGATACTTCGAAGCAAAAGTCATTTTCTTGGTGTAGTATGTATTTCCCTCTTTCGCTATAACACGGTTGCTTTAGGAGTTTGAGGGATCTTCATTTTGTTTAGTCGTTGATCGTCATTGTCTTCGTTCTGGAAAGGATCGTTTGATCGTAGAAAGCTGTAATTTTTTAATTTTTCTTTCACCCATCTTTTGCTGATAGAAATTTTAGGTAAGTTGAGGTTAAAATTTGGTGGTCAAACTTCATACTGGGTTGAACTTTTTTGTCCTTTTCCTTCTTGGTGCTTTCAAATCTGACTTGTATATTTCACCTAAATGAAGCACTCGACATTTTCAGTGAGTAGAAAATGGAGGTAGGCATTTTAATCAAATAATCTCCACTTTGTTTCGAGATCATCGTTTGTGCATCGGTTGCAAACAAAATGCAGACAGCATAATAAATTTTAGAACGCTCATACAGCCTCTCTTTATCGTCTTCTGCTGTGTTCTCTCCTCCTCTTAGTCTTTCCTCGTCTGCGAAAGTTGGAAGTTCTCTAGAAAATGTAAGAAATGGTGGAGCGCAGAAGCTGCGTGACTCATTCTCCGCACACCGCCTCTTCTTTGGTCGTATTTTTCTTGTTCTAGAAGCAGAGGTCGTGATGATTTGCTTTGGCTTCATTCTCCTACCTGGCTACCTCCCTTCGTTGGTGCATGAGAAATTCAATTTTGTGGACGTCTCTTCCTTACCATGTATAGATAAGCACCATCTATTGAAGGCCAATCGGCTCTCCACTGTTAAAGAATGAAATTGAAGCAACCAACAGGGCCTCTGCCCCGACAAATGCCAGCACCAAAATTCGATGGAGGTGGTGGTTGCAGCAAGAATTGTCACTTGTTTCAAACTGGAGAAAGAGTCATCCGGCTGCTCGCTACATTGTTTCTGGCGTTCCTTAAGCAGCACCAATGAATTTGCGGAATCCACCCGAACGCCTTTGAAGACACGACATCAATAAGAGTGACTTTGGTCACGGACGTTGGAAAGCTAAAGGTGTAATTCCAACGAATCTCTCTCTCTCTCACTCACTCTCTCATTTTAGTCTTCTTGGTGCTTAATTTGCTTCTCCATGTAGAGAATTCTTTATTTCAGTATAATCATCTCGAATGGTGGATGTGGATCAACTCTGGCTGCCAGTGGCGGCATTCTGAATGATTCCAGGAACATGCGAAACCAGACGACTCGTGGATCTTTTGGCATTTTCCGGACAGATCATGCTGTGCCATATACAAGCTTTCAAGAAGTTTGATATTTGTGTCTCATGCCGATGCATGTTTATGCATGTGTTTGGTGACTTCGTACTGAAAACTTGTTAGCAATGGTTACCAGGACTTTGAAATATCTGAGTTTTTAGAAAAATGAAGTTTGAATGTGGTGGAGGAACAAATGGGGTTCTTGAACAGGATTTGGCTCAGATCTTTTATTGCTTCGAACAAGAAAGTCCGACGCGGCGAGGTGTTGATCAGAGGAGAGCTCCTTGAGTTGTTCTAAACCAGGATCCTCCATCAGATGGTAAGTAGTGATAAAAGGAACAAGTCGTGAAAAGGAGTCAGCTTCCACGCAACGACCGAGAGAAATTCACAAGTTAAACCAACACCTTCTACCAACAGTCTTACTTGTGGAGTTCAATACCCTTTGGTGCAACTAATAGACTAAGCATGCTGCCACTAATTTTTGGAAGATCACATGCAGAAGAATTTTAGTGTGAACAGCACCAAAGTGGCTCAGAGGACCATCCAGGCCTCTCTGATGGCATGCCAGAAGTTCAATACTCGAGTTTTAATCTTCGAGATGAGACCCAAGGTTGCCTATCAAAAATAAACAAATGCGCCAAGTGCAAAATAAGTACAAGCAAATTAAATGGATATTCTCAATGCAAAACCTTGTTTCCCTTTCTATACTCAAGATATAACAGGGCACAAATGCTCAACAAAATTTCTCAAAATTTTATCCCTACTGCGTAAGCCAACAAGATCAATCGTTCATACTCATCTTTTGTCTTTTGTTTCCCTTCTTACCTTTACCTGCAGACCCCCTTAAGGGCGCTTTACCTTTGGGGCCCCTAGCAGGTTTTCGTTTGGCACCCTTTGCCTTGCCTTTACCATGCCTACCCATCCCATGGCTCCTCTTATCCTTCTTCATGCGCCGATCGACAACCACCGTGCCTTTTCCAGGCTTCACTTGAACACCTTTCTTCGCAACCACATACTTCTTCTCCGGCTTCTTGGGAACAGCACTCCTATACAGCTTATCAATCATCTTTCCCTTTGATCGTTCCGAGATATCAGTCTGATCAGAGATAGTTGATGCCTTGCGGCGTGCCTTCTCCAGTTTCTTCATTGCAACCCTCTTCTTCCGTGCTTTGGCTTCGGCTACTTTCTTCGAAGGGCGAGCATCAATCTCCCTGAATCGTGCTTTCATTGCAGCAACCTCTTCTTTTGTGACTGGATTCATGGGTTGGTTGTGCCTCTTCTCTTCCTCGACAAACCACGAAGGCAGACCTTCATCATCAAACACGTATCTGTTGTACGCATCATCCAGTATTTGCTCTCTTTGCTTCTTTCTCAACATTTTCTTCGCATAAGCTAATATTTCAGCCTTGGAGTCACTGTCATATTCTTCTGATTCGTCTGAAGTTGAATCATCGCTACTAGAGTCAGAAGGCTCAGCCGGGACAATTTGAAAATCCTCTTCCTGACTGACTTTAGTTCCAACATGGTTAGATGGTGCAGGTTGTTGATTCATAGCCGTGACAGATGGTTTCTGCACTATCTTATCATCAGTCTCATCCTCACTGTCATTTGCAGCGAAATTTTCCTCAAGTGCTTCTGTGAAGACATCCTGACTGAACCACTGTTCAACGATCTGTTCTTGGGTGGGGTTTGGATCCTCCTCGAGCGGCACCACTAAAGGATTTCTGTTGTCACCACCCTCTTTATCAGAATCAGAATCAGGCTCGACAACGTTGTCCTCCCCGGACTGAGAAAGAACAATCAGCCACAACGATCATTAGACATACAAACAACAACAATAAGCCTTTTCCCATACCAGACGGGGTCAGCTAACAACGATCATCAGACATATTTAAGATAAAATGTCAATGGATAACAAGCAACTGACAGCATCCTTATAAGAAAATGGTCAATAAGTAATATGGTTCCATGTTTGTCGTTTCTGACTGCTCAAAACAGCACTGTGTTTTATACTTCCCTTCAATTCTAGTCATTACAGTTTAAGGACCACCTAAAACCTATATGCAACTAATAAAAGATCAAAGCCACTTGTCATTGAACTAAACGGCAATAGACAAAGCTAAAAATAGGTTTGTAGAAATAGTGCCATATCAAAGATCGCCATGGTTTGTGAGGGAAGATCAAACTGCAGTACGTCGTCTATGAAATAGTGCCATATCAAAGATCACAACCAACCATCACCAGAAAAGTATTGTAGAAAAGGAAGGGCAAGCCATGAGAATGATTAGCTCAATAATCGCATAAAGCACTTGTATGAAGGGAAAAAAATTTGACAACCAAACTTTTCAAAGTAAAAGTTACTCATACCTTCCATAGTTCATCTTCGGCATTGGAAATAGATGTCTTTGCACGTCTTCTTTTCTTGGCTTTTCCCTCATTTTTAGACAAAAATCTTTCATATAATTGATCAAGACACTCCTCAATATGCTTGTCATACCTATAATCAGAAGCAACGAACTTACATTCCAAATGACAGATGCAGCTCCAGAGACACTAATACAAGACCAGACAGCTCAGCTAATTCAACTGAGAATATTCCCATGTGAACCAATATCAGAAGCATTACTGAGCTTGACTAGATATCAATTGATAAGTCAACGTCTATCCACAAGTATAGATGCAAAGAAGAAGCTACTATTCTGCAGTATGACTGACATTTAACACGTACCATTGTGGCAAAAACAAGCAGGAGACTCACTGCTTCGGTTCACCAGAGTAATCAACAAGAAATCAATAAAAGATCAGAACTAACCGTTCATGCTCCTGATCCGAATCGAGATCACTGGAAGAAATATCACTTGCATGGCCCATATTATTATCCTCACTTCCACTTTCTTTTCCATCACCAGTATCATCATCAAAGTCTGTGGAACTGACCGCTTGCAGGCCCTTATTTCCCTGGAGGATGAACAATGGAAAATTAATGAAACTGTGGATCATTTTTTCCTCCGTTTGATAACCACGCCAACCCAGTTATTGACAGAAAGGCAGGTAGATGTAAAAATTGAAACATTCTCAAATACTGACATAGCAGACATGAAACTATTATTTCAACAAAGACAAAACAACAAAACAAAATGCATTATCCCAACAAAAGTATAACAAGCTTAAAAGTTAAGCCAATTGACAAGTTTATAGATTTAGAGAGAGTTTTGCTAAAAGTAAGCTCATGTAAGGGATTACCCTTGCATAGCCGGTCCCAAGCCCGAATAAATGAGGGTTGCGTTAGGCTTCCGACAGTAAGTAAAACTTTGTCGGACTTATCTACCATAGATTTTACAAATTATAATAGGGCTCCGTGGAAACAAAGAATTCATGTAGCCGACCACCCTTGGGAAAGGGCTTAGTTGTTGTTGTTGTATGATGGGAATACTACTACCTGTGCAATCTAGTCGCGTAGATGGGTTCAGAACAGTTTATTCAAAAGGAACGAACAACTATGTTTTGCAACTAAACTTATGTGCCTTTGACATGTGATATTTTGGCACAAGGGAAACCCTCGACTTTGAACCGTTTGTGGAATATGCTTGATTGTTGGTAAAGAACTTCATCAACCTTTTATAATACGAAATTAACTGTGTATATCTCATCCAAAGTGGTGTGGTAATATTGTTAATTTAAAAGGCAAAAATTAAGAGACATAGCACAGGATGGGGTATCATATTGGAACGTCGTACTTTTCGGAAAGAAAAGCCCAAAAAGTTTAAGAACACAAAAGAACAGGGATACCTGATACACGATAGTTCATGAATAAAAATTATTAAATAAAACTATCATTTGCTAACTAACAAAGCACTATCTAGTATACCATAAGCTAAATTAATAAAGCGCGATAACACTGTAAAGCATACAGAAAAGCAAAACAATATTAATACAACTCTAGGTTTTCAAGCATTATAACTTAGAAAGCTTTTATAACTAAAATATTGTAAACTTAAGGAAAAAAACAAAGTTTCTCTAGATCATCATCTTCAATAAGATAACGCCCTAAAATCACCTTCCTGTGAAATCATACACGCATAAAATCAACTAAAACTAGCTCAACATGCACAAAAGGGCAAGGGCTTCTCTCATCTCTCCTCTTGAAAGTGTGACAAAGTCACATGTCAAGAGATCCCATCGTCTCTAAACGAGAAAAAAACATGTCGCATCATTTGGTGTTTGCTGAAATCTGCAAATATCTCCTCTGACACTATCTGCTACATATTATACAGCTCCCTGTTTTACAATACATACGAATCCAAAATGACACAGAAGGCATTTTCATACAACAAAGATGGATAAGAAATCCAAAGAATAACTGGATATGCAATCAAAAGGAGTGTGCCGGATCATTTGTTGCACGATAGCCACAACCTTTGCTAAGAGTTGACCAGTTCCCATGGATGACGAAAGTGCAGGAAGATATCAATAGCAAGAATCTAACCTTGATTGACGACAGAGTAAACAGCTCCATATCAGTATAGTCATCTGCGACTGAATCTAGCTGAATTCCAGTGGCCTTTCTAGCCTTTACCTATAGTCAATAAGTTAGACAAGGAGAACTCTAAATTAGCTTCCATTAGAACAGCTTGTAGGCACGTGCATATGCTGATTAAATGAGCAGTCCACGAATAGACACCTTTGCCCGTCTCTTAGCAAGAAGTTTCTTTGCTTTTTTCTTTTTCCGTTCAATAAATCAATGAAATGACCATTGCAAAATTTATCTTGACATGTGAATAAAAGAGGAAGGTGAGTGTGTTGCCTAGTGGGATGACACAATATGGATGTGGTGACTCCTTACACGTTGTCTTGTTAGAACCAAATCATGATAGGAACGATCTATGTAGGTGATCTAGGTGATGTCCCTTGTGAATGCGTGGTTTGCCCTTTGTCTTGTCTTGACTTAGACGGAGTTGTCTATCACTTCCGAGAACAACAGGAAGCTCTCCTCTTCTTTAATGTTTTTTTATTTATCATTAATGTGTACATGTTTAAAGGGTCAAAAACTAGTTTCTGATACCATATATAGGTTTTTTGTCAACTCCCTGCTGATTCTTGTTTGTCGTCGGCCTCTCGATGTCCCCTTATCTTTTTGCTCTCCAAATAGATATGGAATATGTATGTATTATGGTGTTTTTGAGGCTTCCTCACACTAGGGTTTGCTTGGGAGGGAAGGTACTGTGTTTTTTAGTATTTTTGTGTATATCGATCTCTTGCACTGCTCTCTATTTATATAGCAGCGCCTACTCCATCATCCTTTCGGATTTTCCACTAGGCTTTCCTATCATGGAACCCCTTATCAGGATAGTTACAGATATGTTTAGAAACCGTATGATGGTTTCGACTCTTGTTGGCCGTTGCAGCCACTCTTTTCTGCATTTTGTTCACAAATAACGGTTAGATTATTAGTCCAGCCGTTTTTGTGTTGGGGTTGCTGAGAATGGCCATTTTCTTACACCTCCACCTTTTAGTAAAGCACCTTATAGGAGCTTACTGTAACACATCCCATGGGAGCAAAGCTACGTCAAAAGTTGATTTAAATCATCACCATTATTCCTCCATGGGTGCTCACAACATAATTCATTCCCACAAATTTCGATTGCATATTTTAAGAAGGGCTATGCACACTGAAGCATCTTGGAATTGAAGCAGTTTAGTTCCTTCTCGGAAGTGAGGGACATGTCAAAAAAAGACAAGCTTGTTAGCTTTATGTGGGGCTTGCCAACGAGGGTTCAAATGGAGTCCACAAAATGTGTAGGACCTACAGTCTTCTATGGTGGACATTTAAACACCCAAAATTTTCCTATGCAAATATGTTCTTGAAAAAAGGTTTCAAAAGGCCAATCTCAAGGCAAATGGGATGAGTCTTGACTTTTACAAAAATGAAAGCTCACACGAAGGAAAAATGAAATATTTTTGGGAGAGAGAAGAAGAAAACATGGAATTTCATAGGCTTCGGACTCGAGATGACAAAGCAGGGTTCACCAAAAAGTTATTCCATGAAGTGGATTTGCAATTCTGGTATTCTACCTCTTCTTAGGTATTTCTAACCATAAATGAAGTTTACTCAAAAAATTTGGTTCAATTACACCCATTTTTACCCCACAAAAGCCTTGTTGAGTCAAAATCAAACATGTTTTATTTTATTTCTCCATAAGATTTTATTAAAATCATTTATATTTGATATTAAGTATAGTTTGATTTTTATATTTATTATGCATAAAAATTTTGAAACTTAAATATACATATACATTTATGCACATTTAGATCATAAAATGAGTCTTTTATTTGCAAAAATAATGTTATGTATAGGAGGGCAGTTTTTCATAAATACTTTATATTTTGAGTTTTTCTTAACACATAAATATATGGGAGAAGCTAAAATTCATGCAAAATACTTGTCATGCTCTCCTCTTGCTTTTATCACTACCATTTGGCAAAAAGTCTTACATTTATAATTATTTTCAAAAACAAGATAAAAGAGTCTTTACTCAAAATGCTTATTATACATTTATGTATATGGCTCAAGCCTTGACTCAGTTAAGCCTAAGTCTCATTTAAACTTAGCTTAGGTGACCCAAGCCTATCGAACCTACATTTGTTCCAATTGACCCATACTATAGTGTTAAAAATTTATTTTGAGTCAAAGTCTTTAGTCAAACATTATAGAAGGAAAAGATAAGAAAATGTTTGGTGTATATTTCTAGTGGAGTGTGCATTACTTTTGATTGTTGGACTGCACATAATCAAGAAGATTATGTGTGTGACCGGTTATTATGTGAATGATGGTTGGAAATTGAGGAAATCACCACACATCAAGTTAGTATCATATTAGGTTGTGCATTAAGTAGTATGTTTTGAGAAAGCTTGACCCTAGTTGTGCACAATACAAGGTTGACTTTGTGATGGCAAACTTTTTCAACATTATAAAAGCAATTCTAGAGCAACGATTTTTCAATCTCAATCAACTTTACAAAAAGCAAATGAAGGAAGCAAATCCAAAGGGCCAAAATGTTTCAATGTAAGTTTGAAATATTTACTTTCTTAAAATATTTATGATTTTATTAATTTTATTGTGTTAGAAATTAAATAATTTTATATGTTTTGTAGGAATTCAAAATGTATAAATGTGAAAGTAGTAATAGTGAGGGCAAGTTAGAATTGGATTTGTACTTAAGAGAGTCATAGCTTGAGTATGATTACTATTCTGATTTAGATGTTCTGAACTATTGGAAAGATCATTTGAAGCGATTACTAGATCTTTATTTGATGACAAATGATGTATTAAGTATTCTAATTACTATAGTTGGTTTATAATCATCATTTAGTATTGGTAGTCATGTTCTTACTAAGTACAAAAGCCGAATCCTTCCTAAGCGTGTTTAAGCTTTAATCTGCACAAGAATTGGTTGCATGACTTTGATCCAATTCATACAAGTGTTATGTCATTAATTAATTGATTTTCATGATAATTTATAAATATTGCTTTCATTTTTTAAATTATATTGTTATTGGTTTAATTACTAATTAGTTGTTCTACCTTTTTAGATGAAGACGAAATAATGGAGTTACTTTTACAATCAATGATCTCTAAAGGAGTTTCATCTACACAATATTAAAATGCGATTGATAATACAAACCCTTATGATCCTTTTTACTTTGACCAAATTGATAATCTTTGTTCTATTTTGCTGCACTGTTTGAGAGTTGTTATCCTTATTGACTAAAATGATATGTTTTGTTTTATATTGACTAATCTAAGAGTTGTCATCCCTATATTGTGGGTTGTAAATATCTATTTTGTAGGAGTTTCCTCTCTTTTAAAGCTTTTGTATTAATTTTTTGTTGAAGTTATGAGATTATAGCATATAATTATAATGCTATATTATGAAGAAACGTGAAATGCCACGAAGTTGTGATGCTAAACAAGATAGAATGTCCTAAAAATTGTTTTTATTTTTGCTTTTGTGCATCTATTTTTCTCTATGTATCTTATCTTTAAATTAATGTATGTCCCACATTTGTATGCTAAACATCATGGAATTCATTTGAAATTTCTCTTTATAAATCTATGTTTTTGTACAACTTGAGAAACTTGTTTTGCAACTTTTGTATTAATTTTTTATTGAAGTTATGAGATTATAGCATTTAATTATAATGTTATATTGTGAAAAAATTGGAATGTCATGAAATTGTGATGCTAAATAGCTCTAGCCCAACAACCACCCCACTACTATAATGCTAGTGGTAATGTAGCACTAGAGCTTATCAACTAAGTAGGACTAAAAGATAGTATAAAGACAGTTTTTTGGGAAGAGTTAGATAAGGTGTTTCAAAAGATTCCACAAAGAGAGATGATTTGTTTAGGAGGAGATTTAAATGGACATGTCGGTAAAGAGGCATTAGGATATCAAGGGATTCATGGAAACTTTGGTTTTGGGGATATAAATGAGGAAGGTAGGGAGATTTTAAATTTTTCTATGTCATTTCATCTCATTATAGCTAATACAATCTTCAAAAAACGAGATGAACATTTAATTACTTATAAGAGTGCTTATCACAAACACAAATTGATTACTTTATTTGTAGAAAAAAAGATAGAGCGTGTTGTAAAGATTGTAAGGTAATTTCAGGAGAAAGCTTAACCACCCAACATCGACTTTTAGTTATGGATTTACAAATAAAAAAATGGACAAAGAAGAAAAGAGTGCATCAAGTTATTCGGACTAAACGGTGGAACCTCAAAAGCGAGAAAGAAGATATATTTAAACAAAAAGTCCTTCAAGGAGATGTTTGGAATTATGTTGGCACACCCTGTGATATGTGGAACAATATGACTATACATATTAGGAAAGTGGCGAAAGATGTGTTAGGGGTATTTAAGGGAGGTGTACCGGTACAAAAAGAAGCTTGGTGGTGGAGTTAAGTAGTACAAAATAAAATCAAGGCAAAGAGGGCATGTTATAAATTACATTATGCTAAGAAAACTAGTGAAACTTTAGAAGCTTATAAGAAAGCAAAGAAGGAAGCGAAAAAGGCCGTTAGTGAAGCAAAAGCTAAGATTTGGGATGACTTATATAAAAAACTCAACTCAAAAGAGGGTGAAAGAGATATTTTTAGGATAGCTAGGGCTAGAGATAAGAAAACTAAAGATCTTAATTATGTCAGATACATAAAAGACGATGATGAAAAAATTCTAGTGGCAAATGATGATATAAGAAATAGATGAAAAAACTATTTTTATAATCTTTTTAATGAAAATAAAGATGTTAGTATTAGTTTAGGAGATTTAGCCAAGTCAGAAAAGTATATAAATCACAATTTCTAAAGTCAAAGAGGCTCTTAAACATATTAAAAGAGGTTATTGTGAGTTAACTGCTAACATGGCACACAATAGGGATCTGTGGAAACAAACCCCGTCTAGTATGAGAAAAGGCTTAGTTGTTGTTGTTATTCTTGTAGCCAAGAATTTTGTAGCGCACGGACCGACCTTTGCTCATTAGGATAGGAAAGTGATTTGTGAAAAGAATTTGATTTGTCCCCACAACACATAAAAGGGAGCAAATAAGTGCTAAGTCCTATTGGACTTAGTTTTTATTTTCTTTCATAAATATTAATAATATTTGATATAAGTGGATTACTCCGTAGATCCTAAAATTTGTATATAATTCTTTTTTGGCATTTCCTGTGGGACTCAAAGGTCTACTCAAAATTATTGGTTAGTTTTAGGGGTTTTATTGCTTGTTTTGATTGTGACCATTCTTGTTTTCCATACCTCACACAAAATGCATCTAGAATAATTCACACTTGTTGCACATATTCCCTTAGTTGTACAATCATTTGTTGCACATGAGCACTTAGAATTCTTATTCAAGAACTTGCTTGTAATTCGTGCAAAATAGATATGACTTCATATGATCAATGATCAATATAATATGTGGTCTAGTGAAGAAGAATATGTAAATAGTCTAGGAAAAGTAGAAATGATTTCATGGATCTTTAAAAAACTCAAAGGAAGGGAGAGAAATGGGGTTATTTAGGATAAATGATTAAATCATAAGAAAACAGTAAAGAAATAAGTACATGACTTTTTTACCCTTGAAGAAAAAGAGGAATTTAAATCTCTACTCAACACAAAAGAAAGCAAAAATGAGATATCATTCAATTAATCTAACTTAGGAACCTTGGGTCCACCTATAACTTCAAGAGTTATTGTTATCTCCAATCCAATTATAGAAAAATCTAATAAAATTGTTAAATGGGATAAACCCAAGGATATAATCATCAAGTTTCCTAAAAGTCAATTGTTACTCCGGTAACCATCAAAGGAAAACCTAAAGATAAACCGTTTAATCCTATGGTTATCAAATTAAAATCTACAAACCAACCATTTACTAGAATAATCATTTGTGCACCACCTTCTTTAATTCCACAAAATTTAAGTGGAAGTTGAATTGACATAAGGCAAGCTCTCAAGGATTAACCAACAAGGGTTCCTTCTAGAGTTATCTTCAATCTTCTATGTTCCTCCAATTCCTTCATAATTTTAGTTAGGATCTTCTATCCCATTCACCCATAAGGTATTTTATCAGCTTGAGGTTTAGCTTATAGAATCTATGGGACATACCTTCTTCCTTAAGTCATTCATGAAGGCTTTGACTTCTATCAAACTCTTTGGATGCCTATATTCTCGGGTCCTACTATCTTCATCCTAGGTGGAGCACCTTTCATGTTCATTTATCCATGCATCTTCACATCCTACATCCCTTAAGTGTCCAAGTCTACTACCATTGTCACCAATCTTAGGATCTCCTCTAAAGACATTTTTTGTCCTCTCTAAACTATAGTTTAGGTTCTCCTCCCTCTTCATCCATCAAGAGATTATTCACAACTGTTGTGGACATCCACACGTGAGAGGAGTAGTTGAACATGTGTGGCATGTAGGAAGAGGGTTGGAAGATGCACAAGGCATGTAGGTGTGGGAGCATGGGAGTTGGGGGCATGCATGGGAGCTAGGAGACGTACGACACATGGGAGATGGAAGCATACAATGCGTGGGGATGGGCGTCATACAATGTGCATGTGGTGGCTGATGGTGGCAGCACAAGTGCAGTGGTGGCGTGCTTGACTTTTTGTTCTATATTGATGATTTGTCCCTTTTTGTTCTATGACTTGATCTTTTTAACCTTTATGAAACGTTTTAACCTTCTCATGGGTATAGGGTCACTTGGTTTATAATCTTCCTCGATTGGGGATATTTTGAACTTTTTACTTGATGTTTTTGCTTGATCTTGGGCCATCGTCGTACCTGAGTTTGTTGAGTTTTTGAGGTCTTAGTCCTATCTCCTCCATGTTTTAAAGTTGTTTGTTCTATTTGTTTATTTTTTTATTTCAAATATTTTATAGGAGTAAAATGATTATTTTGCAAATAAAGTACATAAAATTTTAATATAACTATTAAATCAGTCTAGCTTTCTTACTTTCTCTATTTCTTTAGATTTTTATTCTATTTTTATTGAAATCAGGTAGGGTTGCTGTTGACCCCCAATAATTGTGGCACAGGGTTGTTTAAAATGACCCGAGAAAAAAGAGGACACTCTTAAATTCTGATGGTTTTCACCAATTTTCTTTTGTATTATAGTGCGGAACGTGCTACCGAAGATCTACTCTGAAGTTATGATGTGTCAATAAACTTTACATAATAGTATGCGAGAAATAGTAAGAAGGTAAGAAGGATCGAGGCAGGTGCATTCGCACAGTCATAAACAGAGCCCCTAGAAAACAACTTTTGTACTTGTGATGAGCTAATTATTTTCAATGTAGTCTTTCTTGCTCAATGTTTAGAATTTATTAGGGTATTGGTTATTTTGATTTGGAAACTGGAGGAGCTTCCACGATTTTTTTTTTAGGTTTTCTTTGATTTTACTTCAACCATTTGATGTTTTATTGTAGTAAATACTATATTGAATCTCCATTATGGGGTCTTCGTTATGTTGCACAGGGACTCGGAAGTTTGCTAACCCATACCCTTCTTGATGGCAATCAGACAGCTGATGTGTCGGCGAACATAAGCGCAATCAGACAGCTGATGAATCGAGGGCCTATTTTTCTTGTCAGCTGACATTATAATTGTACAGGAAAATGCAGAAAAGTGATGCATCTCATGTCATTGTAGTTGGTTTCTAATAAGAAGTAGAGTGCATTCTTCCACTAACCAGTGTCTAGCTTTCCCGATCATAAAAATTACACGCTGGTTACTTGTGAAATATCAAAATAATATTATTCATAACCTCATTATTACTATAATAATTCATAGTTTCTATCACCAAAATCTTTGACCTAAACTTCAACTATGTATTCCCTTTTTCTTTGTACTTCTAGGAGAAACACTCGGTATTTAGTTATATAGTTGATAATTTCTCCCAACAATAAGCTTTTAACTTCAAAAATTGCATACAAGGACGGGAGCAAACCAAACTAAAGAAAGTCTTTTCCTACACTAAATGACGAGGTCAGATATATGGAATCTTAGTGTGCTATGCAGCTTGATCTTGTGCATGTTAGCATTTAACTCCACAAAAGAAACTAAGTTATCTTTAATGGTTGATGGGCATTCTTCATTAAAGTTAAAGGATAAATATTA
Source organism: Brasenia schreberi (assembly GCA_036023115.1). Lineage (NCBI taxonomy): Eukaryota > Viridiplantae > Streptophyta > Magnoliopsida > Nymphaeales > Cabombaceae > Brasenia > Brasenia schreberi. The sequence continues at coordinate 669,510 of JAYKKT010000051.1, forward strand.
TAAAACAACAATTAGACCTGCCATGTTTTATAGTTATGAGTGTTGGGCAGTTAACCATCAACACGTACAAAAGATGTCTATGACAGAAATTAAGACGTTGAGATGGATGAGTGATCGTACAAGAAAAGCAAAACCAGTAATAAGGTTATTAGAAACAAATTAGGAGTGACACCAACAAAGGATAAAATGAGAGACAATCGTTTAAGATGGTTTGAACAAATAGAAAGAAGATCAAAAGCAGAACCAGTAAGGTATAAAAACTAAATTTTGAAGTATTAAAAGAGGTAGATGACGACCACAAAAGTGTTGGAAAGAAACAATAAAAAAATGATCAACCTTATTCATCTAGTATGTATCCTGATTACCTATATGAACTTAGGTTCATCAACATTTTATCGCCTATGTATTCACCATGTACAGGCTTTATCTAAAACGGAATGTTCGCGTTTCCTCCCTCTCTCTCTCTCTCTCTAGCACACACGCACGTACTCACATATGTTGTTGCTCTCTGGTAGACTCGCTTCATACGCTAAATATCAAAGAATAAGACCCAATACCATCCTCTGTTCACTCGGAGAGAGAGAAAGAGAAGATTGTTTTTAGGGTGAGGCTTCAAGTCGATCTTTAAATATTTTCGAGTCCTTTGATCAAAACTGATCGACGAAGTGGCTAGGGCAGAGAGGGCCAAGGGTTTCCATTTTTCACTTCTCTCTCTTGCGCGGAGTGCCATCCACTCCACTTTTCCTCTATCCGTTGCGTCGCGGGTTGGGGTTTTCGAGCGGGGCTGCCGAGGAAATGGCTATCAGCCGGAGCCGAATGACAATCGCAGGGCAGGACAAAGAATGCAACAAAATGAAACGGCAGAACGCCGTATATGCTTAACAAGGTATTCAACATGTTGGATTTTAATGTTCATCTTACATTTGCTGCTATCTTCGCGTTCTTAACTTAATGTCATCCTACGCTGCACATGTGCACAGGGAAATGTCGATCAGGCAAGCCCATTATTGGAATCACACAAGGTAATGTAGAGGTTTTTCTGTTGCAGACATACAACACACACTTCTAATACACATGCTATTTTATTTTGTAGAGTAAGTGTTTTACTTGTTTTCTTTCAGATGTATCTTGAGTGATGGTTAAAGATATTTTCCTGAGCCGTATCTGCTTGGCCGCCTTTGATCATCACGTGAAAAGGAGAAAGGATTGGAAAAAAAGGGAAAAGAGAGAAGAAAGAAATAGAAATAGCAAAAAAAGAGTATAGAAAACAGAGATATACTAAAAAAATAGGAGAGAATTTGAAGAAAAATGATATCTCAAAAAAAAGGAAAAAAGAAATTGGAAAAAAACAAAAAAGAAAGAACAACAACAAAGAAAGTTGAACAACGTATATGCCTAACAAGGTATTTAGTGTATTGGTTTATTATCATCGTGTTACATTTGTTGCTACTGTTGATTCACTTGACGTTTCTAACTTGAATTTCATCCTACGCTACACATGTGCACAGAGAAATATGGATCAGCAAAACCTTATACTCTATGCTGAAATTCCTTCAGCCATACAATTATGTAAGTTTTAAGGTATTATGTCTTGGTGTTGATCTACTTAAGTTGTTTATCTATTTATTTACCCTCTTACTTTGGGAATGTGGTGCAGGAACTTTTCGGACATTAACCTTTGTGGTTATTGTTCTGTTCGACTCAAACCTTTTTATGGTTTCATCCTTGATAGGCAAGCCCATTATTGGAAGCACACAAGGTAATGTAGAGATTTTTCTGTTGCAGACATACAACACACTTCTAATACACATGTTATTTTATTTTGTAGAGTAAGTGTTTTACTCGTTTTCTTGCAGATGTATTCTGAGTGCTGTTTAAAGATATTTTCCTGGGGCGTATCTACTTGTTCGCCTTTGATGAGCACTTTGAAAAGATAAAGGATGGGGAAAAAAGCGGTAAAGGAGAAGAAAGAAATATAAATGGCAAAAAAAAGAGGTAAGAAAAAGTGAGATAGAAAAAACAATAACGGGGATTTTGAAGAAAAATGATATGTGAAAAAAAGAAGGAAAAAAGAAAATGAAAGAGGACAAAAAAGAAAGAGAAAGGACCACAATAAAGAATGTGGAACAACGTATATGCTTAACAAGGTATTTAGTATGTTGGTTTATTATATTCGTGTTACATTTGCTGTTGTTGTTGATTCACTTGACGTTTCTAACTAACTTGAATTTCATCCATGCACAGGGGAATGCGGATCAGCAAAACCTTCTAGGGTCTTTGCTGAAATTGCTCCAGTCGGATAATTATGTAAGTTAAAAGGTAATAATTCTGAAGGTTGATCTACTTAAGTAGTTTGTTTGTTTATTTATTGTCTTACTTCGGGAATGTGGTGCAGGAATTGTTCGTAAATTGACCTTTCTGGGAATTGTTTCATTCGACTCAAACCTTTCCATGGTTTCACTCTTATAAAGCACAGAAGGTAATCTAGAAGTCTTTTTGTTTCACAAGGCTTGCTTCCAAACATACAACACACATTTCTAATACACATGTTATTTTATTTCGTAGAGTAAATGTTTTACTCATTTTCTTGCAGATGTATTCCCAATTCTGTTTAAAGATATTTTCCTGAGGCATATCTGCTTGGCCGCCTTTGATGATCACTTTCAAAGGATAAAGGATGGTAAAAGGGAGAAGAAAGATATTGAAATAACAAAAAAAAAGGGATAGAAAACAGAGATACTAAAAAACAAGAGAGAATTTGAAGAAAAATGATATCTGAACAAAAAGGAAACAAGAAATAAAAAAAAGAAAAAAGAAAGAACAACAACAAAGATCGTGGAACAACGTATGTGCACGACAAGGTATTTAGTATGTTGGTTTATTATCTTTGTGTTACATTTGCTGCTATTGTTTATTCACTTGATGTTTCTAACTTAAATTTCATCCTACGCTATACATGTGCACAGGAAGATATGGATGAGCAAAACCTTCTATACATGTGCACAGGAAGATATGGATGAGCAAAACCTTGGAGCTGTTTAAATATATTTTCGCGAGGCGTATCTACTTGACAACCTTTGATGAGCACTTTGAAAAGATAAAGGATGGAAAGAAAAGCGGTAAAGGAGAAGAAAGAAATAGAAATAGCAAAAAAAGAGGAAAGAAAAGTGAGTTACAAAAAAAATTTGAAGAAAAATGATATCGGAAAAAAAGAAGAGGAAAAGAAATTGAAAAAGAACAAAAAACAAAGAGAAAGCACCACAATAAAGAATGTGGAAAGCGTATATGCTTAACAAGGTATTTAGTATGTTGTTTTGTTATGTTTGTGTTACATTTGTTGCTATTTTTGATTCACTTGACGTTTCAAACTTGAATTTCATCCGTGCACAGGGAAATGCGGATCAGCAAAACCTTCTAGGCTCTCTGCTGAAATTGCTCCATTCGTACAATTATGTAAGTTGAAAGGTATTAATTCTGAAGGTTGATCTACTTAAGTCATTTATTTGTTTATTTACTGTCTTACTTTGGGAATGTGGTGTAGGAACTTTTCGTAAATTGACCTTTTTGGGAATTGTTTCATTCCACTCAAACCTTTCCATGGTTTCACTCTTATAGGCGGTCCGATTATTGGAAGCACACAAGGTAATCTAGAAGTTTTTCTGTTTCACAAGGCTTGCTTCCAGACATACAACACACACTTCTAATACACGTGCTATTTTATTTCGTAGAGTAAATGATTTGCTCGTTTTCTTGCAGATGTATTGCCAATTCTGTTTAAAGATATTTTCCTGAGGCATATCTGCTTGGTCACCTTTGATGATTACTTTCAAAGGATAAATGATGGGAAAAGTGAGAAGAAAGAAACAGAAATAGCAAAAAAAGAGGATAGAAAACAGAGAGATACTAAAAAAATACGAGAGAAGTTTGAGAAAAATGATATCTGAAAAAAAAGGAAAAAAGAAATTGGAAAAAACGAAAGAAGAAAGAACACCAACAAAGGAAGTGGAACAACGTATATGCCTAACAAGGTATTTAGTGTGTTGATTTATTATGGTCGTGTTACGGTTGCTGCTACCGTTGATTCACTTGACGTGTGTAACTTGAATTTCATCCTACGCTACACATGTGCACAGAGAAATATGGATCAGCAAAACCTTATACTCTATGCTGAAATTGCTTCTGCCATACAATTATGTAAGTTTTAAGGTATTTTGTCTTGGTGTTGATCTACTTAAGTTGTTTATCTATTTATTTATCCTCTTACTTTGGGAATGTGGTGCAGGAACTTTTCGGACATTAACCTTTGTGGTTATTGTTCTGTTCGACTCAAACCTTTTTATGGTTTCACCCTTGATAGGCAAGCCCATTATTGGAAGCACACAAGGTAATGTAGAGGTATTTTTGTTGCAGACATACAACAATCTTCTAATACACATGTTTTATTTTGTAGAGTAAGTGTTTTACTTGTTTTCTTTCAGATGTATCTCGAGTGATGGTTAAAGATATTTTCCTCAGTCGTATCTGCCTTGCTGCCTTTGATGATCACTTGAAAAGGAAAAAGGATTGGGAAAAAAGGGAAAAGAGAGAACGAAGAAATAGAAATAGCAAAAAAAGAGGATAGAAAACAGAGAGATACTAAAAAAATACGAGAGAATTTGAAGAGAAATGATATCTGAAAAAAAAGGAAAAAAGAAATTGGAAAAAAGAAAAAAGAAAGAACAACAGCAAAGAAAGTGGAACAACGGATATGCCTAACAAGGTATTTAGTGTGTTGGTTTATTATCTTCGTGTTACGTTTGTTGCTACTCTTGATTCACTTGACGTTTCTAACTTGAATTTCATTCTACGCTACACATGTGCACAGAGAAATATGGATCAGCAAAACCTTTTACTCTATGCTGAAATTGCTTCAGTCATACAATTATGTAAGTTATAAGGTATTATGTCTTGGTGTTGATCTACTTAAATTGTTTATCTATTTATTTACCCTCTTAGTTTGGGAATGTGGTGCAGGAACTTTTCGGACATTAACCTTTGTGGTTATTGTTCTGTTCGACTCAAACCTTTTTATGGTTTCACCCTTGATAGGCAAGCCCATTATTGGAAGCACACAAGGTAATGTAGAGGTTTTTCTGTTTCAGACATACAACACACTTCTAATACACATGTTATTTTATTTTGTAGAGTAAGTGTTTTACTCGTTTTCTTGCAGATGTATTCCGAGTGTTGTTTAAAGATATTTTCCCGGGGTGTATCAACTTGTTCGCCTTTGATGAGCACTTTGAAAAGATAAAGGATGGGGAAAAAAGCGGTAAAGGAGAAGAAAGAAATAGAAATGGCAGAAAAAGAGGTAAGAAAAAGTGAGAGAAAAAACAATAACGGGGAATTTGAAGAAAAATGATATGTGAAAAAAAGAAGGAAAAAATAAAATGAAAGAGGACAAAAAAGAAAGAGAAAGGACCACAATAAAGAATGTGGAACATCGTATATGCTTAACAAAGTATTTAGTATGTTGGTTTATTATATTCGTGTTACATTTGCTGCTGTTGTTGATTCACTTGGCAATTGACATTCAGAATTCAAGACGCTCAGGGGGAGGGGAAAACTCTGGCATATTTCCAGAGGAGGAGCTCCTCAGTCTCCTCCACTTCTTTCTCTTTTTCTCTTCTAAATTTTTACGTGTAAATAAATCCTACTACTGTACAAAGTTACCAGTTCTCATAATAAAATACGTTTAGGATTTATTCCTCACTATATTTTAGATTTATTTTTCTAAGACTTTTATACGTATTATATTTCGACTGGGAGCTACATTTAAAACTCCTATTGATTTGTATGCTTTAATATCGGTATCCAACCTCAGAAACTTCCGGCTGAGTTTGCCAGTTATCGTAGATAAGCAATATTTAAGAATCAGTTAGAATACTTGATCCCATTTATGAGTAATTGTGTTAATAAATGATTAAAATTTAATCATAATATAATTACGTATATTATTTTAATAGACTCTTAATCATTGCATTTTTTGATCAACCTCCATGCCGTATGATTCTAATTGAGCTTATTTGTTTATTTACTGTCTTCCTTCGGGAATGTGGTGCAGGAATTGTTCATAAATTGACCTTTTTGGGAATTGTTTCATTCGACTCAAACCTTTCCATGGTTTCACTCTTATAAAGCACTCAAGGTAATCTAGAATTTTTTTTTTCACAAGGCTTGCTTCCAAACATACAACACACACCTCTAATACACATGTTATTTTATTTCGTAGAGTTAATGTTTTACTCGTTTTCTTGCAGATGTATTCCCAATTCTGTTTAAAGATATTTTCCTGAGGCATCTCTTCTTGGCCGCCTCTGATCATCACTTTCAAACGATAAAGCATGGTAAAAGCGAGAAGAAATAAATTGAAATAGCAAAAAAAGATGATAGAAAACAGAGAGATACTAAAAAAACAAGAGAGAATTTGAAGACAAATGATATCTGAAAATAAAGGAAAAAAGAATTGAAAAAAAAGACAAAGAAAGAACAACAACAAAGAAAGAGGAACAATGTATGTGCATGACAAGGTATTTAGTATGTTGGATTACTATCTTCGTGTTACATTTGCTGCTATTCATTATTCACTTGATGTTTCTGACTTAAATTTTGTCCTACGCTATACATGTGCAGAGGAAAATTTGGATGAGCAAAACCATGGAGCTGTTTCAAGATATTTTCTCGAGGCGTATCTACTTGGCCACCTTTGATGAGCACTTTGAAAAGATAAAGGATGGAAAGAAAAGCGGTAAAGGAGAAGAAAGACACAAAAATAGCAAAAAAAAGAGTAAAGAAAAGTGAGTTACAAAAAATTTTTGAAGAAAAATGATATCTGAAAAAAAGAAGAGGACAAGAAATTGAAAAAGAACAAAAAAGAAAGAGAAAGAGCCAGAATAAAGAATGTGGAAAGCGTATATGCATGGTTAAGAAGGTATTTAGTACGTTGTTTTATTATGTTCGTGTTGCATTTGTTGCTATTTTTGATTCACTTGACGTTTCTAACTTGAATTTCATCCGTGCACAGGGAAAAGCAGATCAGCAAAACCTTCTTGGCTCTCAGCTGAAATTGCTCCAGTCATACAATTATGTAAGTTGAAAGGTATTAATTCTGAAGGTTGATCTACTTAAGTCGTTTATTTGTTTATTTACTGTCGTACTTTGTGAATGTGGTGCAGGAACTTTTCGGAAATTGACCTTTTTGGGAATTGTTTCATTCGATTCAACCTTTCCATGGTTTCACTCTTATGGGCGGTCCAAATATTGGAAGCATTCAAGGTAATCTAGAAGTATTTTCGTTTCGCAAGGCTTGCTTCAAAACATACAACGCACACTTCTAATACTCGTTATTTTATTTTTATAGAGTAAATGTTTTACTCATTTTCTTGTAGATGTATTCCCAATTCTGTTTGATGATATTTTTCGTAGGCATATCTGTTTGGCCGCCTTTGGTGACCGCTTTCAAAGGATAAAAGATGGTGAAAGAGAGAAGAAAAAATTGAAATAGCAAAAAAAGGGGATAAAAAACAGAGAGATACTAAAAAAATAAGAGTAGAGAGTTTGAGGAAAAATGATATCTTATAAAAAAAGGAAAAACGAAAGAACTATAACAAGGAAAGTGGAACAATCTATGTGCATGACAAGGCATTTAGTTGTTAATATTCGTTAATGATCGAAGGTTGATCTAGCACGAATCAAGATCACAAGTCGCTAAGAGTCAAGGTATTCAATCCCGAATGCCGATCTTCAAGAATAACAAACAAGAGCGAAAGCATATACGAAACAAGTAAAAAAGCAGTACTAGACTGCATGATTTTATTCATGAGAGATAGTGTCTTATTTATAGACATTAAAAGTAAGAAAAACATAGAGGAAAGGAGCCCAAGTATGGGCTAGTGCTGGCCGGCCAATACTAGCCGTTGGGGGTGCTCCCAACGGCTAGTAGCCGTTGGGGACCCCCAGTGGCCAGGGCCAGCATGACCCTGACCCTTCTTCTATTATGGCACGTGCCCTAAGGGCCCGTGCACCCTATTACATTAACACCCCCTCTCAAACTTACGGGGTATACAATGGAAGTTTATCCTAATAAATCATATACAACTTGATTTTGAAAGAACTTGTTACAAAAATTTCTACAAAATTATTATCCAATTTGCCACAGCTTCCTTTGAAATAACTCTTAATCATCGTTCCATAATCAATGTATCAACTTATTTGTCATCTTTCGTGAAAATCAACGAAGTATCAATACATACATTTGCTTAATCTTAATGAAATCACAAAGACAATGTACAATATCTAATCCAAAGAGGAAACCAAAAAATGAGTCAAATAAGTTCATGAAGTTTATGTTCTCAAGAAACTCAATTGAAAGAAAACATTGATATCATTCAAATAGGATTGTCTATAGTAATAACTAGATTCATAAATCACTACAAACTTGTGATATTACAAGGAAACCTTGGTATATCATACAAGCATTTTAAGGTTATGCTCAAAACCCAAGTTTTAAGGACAAACTTGAACCCAAACAAGCTTTTTAAGGCAAAACTCAAAACCTTCAAATCAAACAAGCTTTTTAAGGTTGAGCTCAAAACTCGCCAAGTCAAAAAAGCTTTTTAAGGTTAAGCTCAAAACCTGCCAAGTCAAACAAGCTTTTTAAGGTTAAGCTCAAAACCCGCCAAGTCAAACAAGCTTTTAAGGCTAAGCTCAAACCCGAGTTTTGAGGAAAAACTCGAACCCAAACAAGCTTTTTAAGGCAAAGCTCAAAACCTTCAAATCAAACATAAAATTCCCAAGTCCCTTAAATATCCTTTAAGCTCAAAAGTGATTCTACGGTTCAAAAAGTAAGACAATCCATTTGAATGATTAAAACAAGTCAAAAAAATCAACTTCATGCTTTTCAAAAGGTCTCACAAGGTTTGTTAAAACCATAACATCAAGATAACTATAAGTCTTTTTCAATATTGATTACTCTCCAACCAAAAGGCCAACAACATGGAACATCTTAATCGCAAAGATTTCCAACAAAAGGCCAACAAACAGAGATCATAATCTCATAAGAAAAACAACCTTAAAGTTATCAAGATCGCAAATCTTCAAATAAGTGCATCTTCAATTATTTTGAAAATGGGTTCGGTTGTGGAAATCACATTCAACGAACCATTGGCTAATAACAAAAAAAATGGGTTCGGAGCTTCTAATTTGAGTTGGGAGCGTTTGAAATGAATTGAGTTTTGTTGAATTCAATGAGATTTCAGGATTCAAAAAGGATTTGAATTATTGTCAAGGTTATCACCGGGGGCCGGGGATAGGTATGCCCACTTGTTCCTCTCTCCACTTTTGACAAGCGGATTGTGCTAGGCACAGACTTGTCTTCCACTAAAGAGGATATTACCGGAATTAAACTATAAATAGAAAACTTTCTTCAACTCCACCTGTTCCTCGTACACTTCTACACCATTGAAATTGAATCTTGTTCACCTCAATTCATCAAAATTCTACTGGAATTTCTGATCTACTACCGATTTTGCAATTTTGATTGTTTCTTCCGATCAACGGCTTCAAGAATCTCGATTGGAGTCGGATCCCCTTAGGTAGGTTCCGATTTGTCGCTAAATGCTTACCTCCACTCATTTCGTCCAGTCAATCTCCACTAATCTACTCTTACCTTGTGATAATTTTACAAGGCAACATTTGGCTTTGCTGGGAACATGAATTCATGACGACTGAGTTGGTTGATTATTTTGCACGAAAAAATTGATACAGGAAGTTGGTAAAGAACAGATAGCTGAATAATTTATGTCATCTGTGGTCATGTGAGCGGGGCTTAGAAATTCTTTTTCCTGTTTGTCCTCTTTGTGCATATAAAAGATAGTGGAAAACCTTGTAGCTCGCTTGATGTTCTGGCGAACATGAGGGCACGCGTTCCTTTGGGTTTCCACTCACGGGGATTATATGGAGATTTGTGAAAAGGTTGACCATTTTTGGCCTTCAGCATTATATGCGAACGTCAATAAATAATGTTTCTGTGACGCGCGCGACCCTCAGTGAATGAGATACAACTATTATGACGGGCACAAACGTCAGTAAAAGATGATTTTGCCTTTTTCCATCTTCTATTACAGTCCGAGGACGTGCGCCAGAGTTTATTGGCGTTCGCGGTGACAGAACCTGAATGTTTCGTGTGCTTATACAAAACCTAATTATTTTGTACTTGATCAATGTAGGAAACCCCAATATTCACCCAACCCAACTCGATTACCAAACCTTACTCGCACAAAAGAGCGCATATGTGTGTGTGCGTGCACATATACGTAAGTAATTGCTTCATCGATCTCCATGCCTAGCTGTATTTCTTCCTATAATAATATGAATTGAAGATGTTACTTATACACAAAATTAAAAATTGATGTTTTGCTACATATATGTATGTATGTATATGCTTCTAATAAGACCTTTTAATAATGTTGCTTAAAAGCTGTATTTCTTCCTAAATAATATGAATTGAAGATGTTACTTATACACAAAATTAAAAATTATGATGTTTTGCTACATATATGTTGTGTGTATATGCTTCTAATAAGACCTTTTAATAATGTTGCTTAAAATATAATAAAGTAAACAATGTTAGATGTTATAGGTGCTTTTTAAGTCCACCTAAAACCCACTCGGTTTTCACCTAAAGCCCACTCGGTTTTTTATTAGATTGAGACTACTTGGAGAACATGAGCTTTTTGAGAATTTGGATCGTGATGACGATGGGTTGGGAGGAGGATGCATAGGGAGAGGGAGGGATCCCTTTTGAATGACATCACGATGCCCCCATCATGGGTTGAATAAGCACGCAATATATATATAAACAGAGAGGGATAGTGGTTAATGCTCAAACTCTATTCATGTTGAAATCTATTAAAGTAAAACTATAATTTTTTTACTTTACATTTACTTAACTATATGCATTAAATGAGTTTTGTTTTATCACTTCAATCTATCATCCCATTTCAAAGATCGAACCGGTGAAATGATGACAAAGTAGATTTGAGTATTTATCACTTATACATTCCAACCTAATCATGTTCGATCTTCGTTTCTTATTCACTGCGGAAATCCTCAGGTTTCTCTTCTACTGATTTTCTCATACCACTTTTGCAACTTTCCAATATCAGTCAACATATTCCTCAAACCGCTTCTTCTGCAGATAACCTTCTAAGAAAAAGACTAATGTGCCCACTAAAACGCTGAGATGTGCATAATTCGGGAAGCTGCACATGGTTCTCATGTTTCTGAGCACGAGAGTTAAGTTCAAGTAAGAAGATCACTTAAAATCCCTCCTCTGAATTCAGTCATATCAAGCCTCAACCTTACAGCAGTGTGTGCCATATTTTTTTATTAACTGAAAATGGCTAACAATTTCCATTATATACACACTTTTATACATGCGGTCGATTAAGATTCTCTTAAATTGTTTTATCTGGATCATGTATCTCACACATACAAGCAAAAACAATCTCAAGGTTGTTTTGCACCAGACTGCACAAGGGGAAGAGCGAAGTGCAGCCTAAAAGCACCAAAGAAGCAAGGATCAAGGAAAATCTTGGGATGTTGGATTTGTCTATCCCAGATGATTTGTTCAATTGAACTGGTAACAAGCCTTCATTCGTGGTTGATTCCAACTTGGTAGACCAGGGGCATGCGAAATGGTGACGGACCGGACCGTCAATAAATGATGTTTCTGTGAGGCGATGTTTCTGTGAGGCTGGACCTTCTAACAATCATTAACATGATCAATGACATAGATTTGAATTAAAAGTAAAACTATATTTTTGACTTTACATTTAGTAAACTATAGGCATTAAATGAGTTTTGTTTTATCTTGTTTCAATGATCGAACAGGTGAAATGATAACAAAGTAGATTTGAGTATTTATCACTGTATTCCTCTCTTTCTCTCTCCCTCTATATATACTCATCAGCAAAATAATTTTTTCAGAATAACATTTTGTCTGTTTGATAATATACTCCGACTGTTATAACAACCAGTGGTGACTTTTATTTTGATTGCATACAATTATTAGAATAAGCATTGTGATAGCCGGAATGAATATTTTTCTGATTGTTCACAATATATGGAACAATGACAATTTGACATCCTGAAATCAATAGAAGGAACAGTCAGAATTTCCCTTTTCCGACTATTGAGAACAATAAGAAGACGTACGATAACAACCTTATTTTCACTGTTTCATTCAGTATTTTAGAATTTATTCAATGAATTGTATAATTTGGACATGCATAATACATAACAACAATCAACTAATCAGGTATAATATATTAAAATAGAAATTGAATCACATAATTATAAATTATATTGATTTGTTTAAAGGTTTACAAAGTATAAAGATGAAAAATTTATATATGACAGTTCCTAAGACTAATGATTTAACCTATCTTTCATGTGATTTGTCTTGATGGTTTGGTGGAGATTAAAGGTTTACAAAGGGTTATTTTGAACAGATTTGAGCATTAAAATTCTTTTTCTACTTTTGTAAATTATTTTGCGGATAGTGTTAATGAACAATTATTTCTGATTCTAAACTATTTGATCAGTACTTTGAAAGGGTTTAGGCCTGCGTACGACAATCACCTCATAAACGGAAAAAGGTAGCCTCAGGCTTAGTCAAGGCGTTTTTGTCCTTTGGAAACAAGCCTAAGCAAACTTCTTCTGTATGATCCTTGTTTGTTCTTGTTAAATTCAAGATATTCTTCCCATGAATATAAAAAGCATTTCGGCCTGTTCTAATGCAACATTAGCTTTCTTCAAGAAATCCAAGTTTTGGTTTCCATTTGCCGAAATTGATTATAGTCTCATTCTGCCGGCTATCACGCAGGTATACTTTGGCATGCTTGATGCCCTGTTGGCTGCGGAAGAGCTTCCTGATGAATATAAAGATCGGTATCAGGTAAAACGTCTCAGATGGATGCTTCCTTTCACAAAGTTAGATGAATCTGTTCCATGTGATCTGCAGAGATTAGATTATGACCAATATTTTCTTGTATCAATGGTTGCTATATCTCTGCTAGAAATCCGTTACTAGTTCCAAGAAGGGTCTCCACATAATTGAGATCTGAAACGTGGGGGTTTTGGATGTGTTGGTGTTGTTACTACTACTCCTGCTACTACTATAGTTTGTTCTCGGATGATATATATTTAAAAGTGCAGAACAAGCATAACTTATGAACTGTATCAAAACAAAATGATGCAGCTCCTAGAAAACATATCTACTGGTCCTTTTTTACTTCATTTGAACTGTTTCAGATTGAAAAAAAATGGATTTTTTCTCCAGGATATTCTCTGCAATGACTGAGAAGAAGGGGATATTCCATGAAGAGTGGTCAAGTCCCAGCAAAGAACATTCAATTGTATAAATCATATATATATATATATATATATATATATATATATATATATATATATATATATATATATAGATAGAGAGAGAGAGAGAGAGAGAGAGAGAGAGAGAGAGAGAGAGAGAGAGAGAGAGAGAGAGAGAGAGAGAGAAATTACACTTATCCAGTTAAAATTCAAATAAAAAAACTTTGGTACTTTTTGTAGTTGCATTAAATGTACTTCGTAATATTTGTTTTTTGCTTTAAAAATCTCAACTTTTGATTGAACAATTGAAATCTTTAAGAAGATTAAAGCATTGATGAGTGTGCATAGACTATACTCTCTCTCTCTCTCTCTATATATATATATATATGGACACGCTTATTCTTCCACTTAAAGAGATTGATGATTGATATCAAATCTTTAAAAAAAAGTACTTTTTGCATGTTGTACTCGATCCACATGTGAACTTTTGGGTCCAGAGTTATATGCTTATATTATACATTACATAATCATGTTTACATAACTTAGAATTAGTTGATATGTAACCTGATCCAACCTGCTTCGCATGTCCTACTTAGAATGTTTGGTGCCCAAAACGGTGAGATGCAAATATTTGCATGTTCTCTTTGATGTATAGAATATTAACACATTAGACATTTTTTAATACCCAGATTATATAGTTCAACCGAAACTGGACCCAGAACTGGAATCAAATAAGAAACCCAAACCAAAACCTATAGTTCAAACCAACCTAGTTCCGGTTCATTTTCGTTTCCTTCTTCCAAGAGAACCGGGACTGGTGATTTGGAGCCATTGGTTCCAGCTTACTGGTTCCGGTTTACCTGAAACCGGTCATGTTTACTCCTAGGGTTATACCGTACTGGGTAATTCAAAGCTTGCAGAGTAAACCCAACAAGCAACACTACAAGATGCTTCAGTTTTCTGGTTCTCTTCTAGTTAATATAGCCACTTTTCATTGTTGTGAGTGCTCACCAGCATGGTCTCTTTTCCCCAATCTGAATTGGTACCTAAAGAGGTGTTTGATTATGAGGCCTGGAACTATAGAACTTGAATTACAATTTCAATTGGTATCATAAAAAGCTTGTGCCACTTAGTTTGAGCTGTGTCCTGGCCTCGTAATCAAGCACCCTCTAAATTACTCTTAAAACCATATTTAATCATTACATTCGTTGACAACGATGAAAAATTGGTTTCATGTTCAGGTTGACCTACTTTGATACGAACAAGAAATGACATCATATGGAACAGGTGGCAATTCCATACATTTCATTAAAGGCCAACATGATTTAATCACAGAATTGATGGTTTGGTGGAGATTTAATCACAGATAACTAAAATGATTTACGTAAGAACACATCCTTCAACCACAGAATTGATGGTGGAGATTTTCGAAATAATTATTGAAGTTTTGATCTGGCATGTCATGAACCTTCACACCCCGACGAGATATTCCGTGAACTTAAGGTGGTGAATCCTGTGTCCGGCCGGGAGGTACCACACGGGGAGGATTGTCATTGTATATCGACAGCTTTGGTGGTTGAAGCAGCTGACTCGGTGGAGATGGTCCGCTCGAAATATAATACGGGGCTGGTATTGCTGGATGAGGCACGTAACTCTATATTGGCTCTTCCAGCAGCGGCGGTGGTGGTGAGGCACTCCATAGGATGAAACTGGTTTGGTCTGGGAGATGGCACGCCAAAACCTCCCCTCCGTGGAGCTGCACACCATCAGAGTCGAAAGTATATTAGGCATCAGAATACAGCTTAGCATGGAAGAAGGCATCACGAATGTTCCTTTTCCTTTTTCAGGATACCTTATATGTCATGGAAAGATCAAGAAACTATATGCCACAGAGGCATTGTGATCCGACCTTGTTCAAGTGTTAGTTAGCGCCTTCATGCAATTCATGGTAGAGAAACGTATACTCGAGAGACACACATCTTTTTGCCCCGTACCCGTCCAGACTGCAAAGTGAAGAAGTTGGAGCGATCACATGATGGACAGATTACTGCAATTATAATATGAAGGTGTACATGACCAGCCTAAGCCTGAGCGTAGTCGTCGGCTAGCTGTTCATGCTTCTGGTATTGCACAAGGAGATCACATACTGGAAGAATGCTGAATTTAAGTGCAAATTCTCACTTTTTAATCTTGTAATTACTTGATTATCTATTACATACAAGTCAACCGCTCCCTGGCCAGGCATGTAATAATTTAGAATCAAGTGGTACTCCACTGTCATCTCTAACAGCAAGTGATGATGATGATATCGAAGCATCTGTTGCTGATGGAAACAAGATGATCCAGAAGCCAAGCTAAGCGATTAATATGCCCCTACTACATACAGGTTTCCGGAAGGCTGTAGATGTAACAACTACCAGAACAACGCGAGACACATGTTGTGGTATGGCCAGAAAGTAGTGAAACGAAATCAAGTTTCAAAGAACCGTACCTTTTCTTTGTTTCTCAAATTCTCATGAAATATAGCTGATATATCATAATAAAGTAACAAACACATTGCCATCTTCTTGTTGATTTTGTAATTTATTGAGTAACTTCTGTTTGTTAGAATCGAGTCGATTGTCTCTGTTGTTACTAGTCGAGGATTTGGTACTCGTGGAGTGTACACCTTCATACTTACCCTGACCTATACTCGATACACATATATTTTTGCCCCATACCCGTCCCGTTGAGGTTCGGGTCAGGGAGGGGAGGGGTATAGGTATACCCGCCTCCACCCTATCCCGTTGTCCCAAACTAGGTGAGGCGGTGAGCATTAAGCAATGATAGTTCATGACATTTTAAGTTCTATATCATATATTATTTGGTCTATAGAATTGGATCCAACTTGTAATGTGTTTGGGTTCTATAGATTTGGTCTCGGGTTATAATGGTTGGAGGATTGGATTTGGCTAAGTTGGGTCTCAGTTTGTTCAGATCCAACACAAAATTTTGATCTTATGGAATTGGATTGGAAGGAGTCGATATTGGATGTGGTTTAGGATTTGGATTTTGGATGAAGGTAAAACTTAATCAAAATGGTTCAAGAATTGGGTTTTTGTTTAGATGAAGGAGGAATCCGATTTGGGTTCAGCTAGGTATTTGGGATTGGGCTTGAAACCGGCCGGGTCATCCTTAAACTAAACCTTCGGGTAATTGGCTCGAATCAGGCTGAATTGGATCCGGGTGAAAGAGGAGCCCGCCTCGGATTCTCAAGGAAGGAAACTTGGTATTCGGACTGAATGAGACGGATCTGATCCGCTTTTCTGGACCCGACTCGGTCCAGCCTTTTGTGAAAGGGGGCGATGAAAATGGGGGTTTAACGCAGAAAATTAGAGAGGAGGCAAATGCGGAGCAGAGGGGCGACCACGGGCGGTCGGTGTTGGAGGGGCGTCGAGAGCGGACGATGTTCGAGGTTCACCGGAGATCTGTAAAGTGCGTCCAACAGAGGAGGTCTTCGGCTGGCCGGCGGATGATAGGCTTGGTTTCGGCCGTTGAATGGGAGGCAGTGGCGGGTTACAGATGAAGGTGGGTGCCAAGCGCTCTTGAATATTCAGTATGGTAATTTGCTGATTGATGCTCTCTAAGGACCGATTCTAGCCATTTGAAATTGTTTGAACATCGCGTTACCTTGATGTGCTTGTGTGATTAACGGTGGCCTTGTCAATCAATCGTGGGTTGAATGTGGATGACTATTACAATATCCGAACTTAAATGCAAGAAGAATGGTGTGCGTGTGTCCTCTGGATTCTTGTGCAAGTCCACACACCTTTCTTGAATTCCTTACAGTGCCCTAATCCAACCCCATTCCCCTCATTTTGTCAAACTGTTTGACCTAATTCCTTTTCATTTTTTGATTCCCTAAATGTTCTAAAATTGAAGGCATGGGAAACAAACCGAGTTCCGAGCCCAGTTGTACTTAATTCAGTTCATGATCTGAAGCCGTGTTGCATCAGTTAAGCTCCTATTTGTGTCATGTTACTTTATGTTTCAGCTCAATTCCTCTCTCTCTATATATCTATCTATCTATCTATATATATGTGTGTGTGTGTATTATTCGACAAATCAAGTACGTTTTTGGTCGAATAATTCCCCATTGGTGAATTCCGTATAGCAGATTTTTTTAAGCTCCTTGGGCCGCTCCTAGGGGCTGTAATTGCATGATCTATTTCTGACAATGCAAAGCACGGTCATATATGTAGGTCTGTGTCGAAGGGCACTAGAGCTCAGGTGGAAGATTGATGAATGAAATAATCAATATTGCACGACCAGAAGATATATGCGGATGGTTTCATGCTCACAAGTTTAAGAAGGTGGACAACGAGGTAAATGCCCATGAACCAGAAAGCTACGGTCCTCAATAAATAGGATATCCCAGAAGGTATCGTAGTATTTTTTCTTAGCTGCTCGCGTGCCTTGTATAGAAAAGGTGCATGTGTGGTTACGAGACCTTTGCCATCCCTATGTGGCAGCGATAACTTAGGGGGTGGGACTCTTGAAAGCAGGACTCGCGCTTTGACATGCAGGAACGACACCTACTGGAGCCCTCGTAATCAAACACCTACGGGCCACTTTGTGAAATGCCGGGTGCTGCTCCTAGTGCTGTATGTCCACGCCCAACTGCAGATTGGTTTTACCTTCCCAGTAGGTGCACTAGTGTCGTAATCAAACACCTACGACACCTACGCGGAAAATGCTAACACGACACACCAGCAAAAGTGTGAACTCCCTTGAAGCTCTACTCCTCGATTTTACGAGTGCAAGGATAATCTGATGTGCCCCTACCACGACTGCATGTAGCATCTGCTGCTGGACGCTCGTAGGATCACCAAATCATTTGTGTGGGATGGGTACTCAGTGATGCATACAAATGGGAAAGCAGCCGAACCGATCAAAGTGTGCACCCGACATTTGTAAAAGTAGATTTTATTTCCCACTTATTGGAACGTCTTCCCTGCCTCCGACCAGACCAATTAATCGAAAGTACACGTTCGTAAGTGCTCAGTAACCGCCTGAAGGATGGGGTGGGGGACACTAAAAGAATCCGTTTGCAAAAAAGCGTTGACGTAAAGTTTTATTAATCTGAGTGAGGAGATGCGGAGGTCGGCAACATTTGTTTTTCCAGTCATAGGTTGGGGTCGCCAGTGGAATGCAATACTGACGGATGCGCCCCTCACAGAAGGTTGGTAATAGCGACGGATTGTAATTCTGACGTACGAGTCCGTCAGGGAAAGCATTTTCCGCTTTTTTCCGTCATATAAACCCTTTACTCTGACGGCAGAGGGCGCGTCAGTCAGGAGCAGACATTCTGACGTACGAATCCGTCAGAGAAATCATTTTCCGCGTTTCTTCCGTCATATAAACCCCTTTACTCTGACGGCCGATTTGCGCGTCAGTCATCACCATCGTTACTGGCGTGCGAGCCCGCCGGTAAAACCAAATGAGTCCGTTCTTTCGTTCGTGTTGCATGTATCGTCAGCTGACCTTTATCGTTCGTAAGTATTGGTGGTCTCAAGCATTCAATCGAATGAAGTTTGTGGGGAGAGCATAAACTAAATGGCATTCTATTTGCCATCCATTAGGGAGGTTACTGTAGATTGTATATAGGAAGTCCTGTTCAAGCTAATTTATGCGATACACACGTGATAAGGTATTTATATTGTAGGCTAGTGTACTTTTAAACGGGAGGACCTTAGGAATTCAGAAAATGGCAAAAGATTACTATCAATGAGACAATGGTAGCAATTGTAAAAGAAAGCTAAAATATCACACAACAAAACAATCACAGCACATTAATCATTGAACATAACAAACTGTCATGTTACCCATAAAAGTTGCTAGGAAGAGAGTGACAGGTTACTACAAATGCACCCATCCAGACTGCAAAGTGAAGAAGTTGGAGCGATCACATGATGGACAGATTACTGCAATTATAATATGAAGGTGTACATGACCAGCCTAAGCCTGAGCGTAGTCGTCGGCTAGCTGTTCATGCTTCTGGTATTGCACAAGGAGATCACATACTGGAAGAATGCTGAATTTAAGTGCAAATTCTCACTTTTTAATCTTGTAATTACTTTATTATATCTATTACATACAAGTCACAACCGCTCCCTGGCCAGGCATGTAATAATTTAGAATCAAGTGGTACTCCACTGTCATCTCTAACAGCAAGTGATGATGATGATATCGAAGCATCTGTTGCTGTTGGAAACAGATTGACCTAGTTATGTCCTCCCATCCTTAGTTTGTCCCCATGTCTCAGTAGGTTGATCTAGTCCTCTCCCTGTAGGCATACCTTCCTTTCATTAGGTCTTACCCCTAGAGTCTCCACCCTCTTAGAGTCTCTCTTCTAGTGTATCATCTCCCTCTCTTCTACCAACCTACACACTAGGTCCCATGAGTGTATCATCATGTTATAACATGAACTTATCACCCTAGACTTGAGCAAATTTGAGTTGGGACGAGCTTGTAGTTCCCATAATAGAGTTCAATCCTCTAAATAATTCCCTTACACTTCATCACTCACTTTAGGGTCAGACTCTGACTGTCCCCTAGTAGTGTCTACTGGGTCAGACCTCAACCTTTCCTCTCTCTCTCCTAGTGGGGCAGGTGGGTCTGCCCCACTCTCTTTGTTATCGTATCTAGACTTGTCCCTCTTTCATCATTTTACCTGGGTATTGAGGCACACCTTACACTCAATTGATCTTGCACATTGATCCTTCATTACTCTGACCACGCTCTCTTAGTTTGACGCAAACATCTAGATACCATGTTCCTTAAGGACACACTTCGGATTTTCCTACTCCTCTAAACCCACCTTAGTCCTGACCATTCTTTTAGGCACTACCAAGTACATCATCTGATATTATCTAGTCTTATATATTATTATTCAAAAAATCTAAAAAAATAGAAAATAAAAAAAATGTTAGTCTTCCATAGTCCTTACAGTCCCTAGGTCACCTACTACACCCTTAGAGTCTTCTTCACATTTTTATCATCCTTTACAGATGCCCCTTTATCCCCTTACATCAACATCAGTTCTCCTTACCATCCACAACCCTTCTCCACAACATATATTATCTTATAACCTTCACTCATTATCCATATTTGCAAATTAGGGAAAAACATGGTCGATAAAAACGCAATGCCTGAGTCTAGCAAAGACAACAATGATATTGTTGCCCCTCCTCAATTTAGTAAAAGCCCTAGTGTGTCACGAAAAACTTTGTAGCCTAGTAGGCGGAAACTTGATAGAACTCATGGTTATGTCATTCATGCATATGCATTTTCTCAAGTTATACATCTACATTTATTTATCAACTCATATATTTTACATCTTTTATGTACTCAAGCATCTTCTCATGTTCATACATCTATATATGTTTATCAGCTCATGCATTTTGCATCTTTTATGTACTCAGGCATCTTCATGTTTATGTATCTACACTTGTTTATTAGCTCGTGCTCTCACTATTTAACTTGTTGATACATTATGCATCTTGTATGCCATGAATCATGCATATTGTCTACCATGATCATGCATATGTGTTCATATCCAGGATCATACATCATTTCCTACCCATGCATTTCTTTCTTATTTGTCATTTTGTTGTCCTGTGTGCTTTTAGTCATCTTTCCATACCTATTAATGTTTACTCCAGGTAGTTGTCTACTCTTTGCATTAACTACTTTAGTACACTTGTTTGCCATTGCAGGAGTAGAAGTCTTTATAAGTGTTCAGATATCATCTATTTTTGCTTTTGTGTTTTCTCTTGTGTACATACATGATATTGCCTTCGCACTTATTATTGTATCAGTCTTTGCATACGTCTAATCATTCTTGTCTTTATCGACCTATTATATTCTTTGTTTGTGTCTGCATACAATAAAAGTTTAGCAGGTGACTTGTCACTTGATTACATTACTCTATTGGCTCATTAATATTGAGACTTGTTACACACAATAAACATATAGTATTTAAAGAACTATTATTCGTGATATTTATTGGATCTTCGATTGTATTTATAGTTGGTTTTGTATGGATATAAGGTGGTATTCCTTAAAAATGACCTAAAAGAAGGGATCTTCATTATGCCTTTGGTGATGTGTACCTATGATTCAATTCTCTCGAGTTGTTGCTTTTATGGTTGGGAATGTCATTCTTAGACTCCACTTTTGATACTCTATCATGACTACATTGCTTTATCAATTTGTGCCTTTTAGATTTGAAATGAAAGTATGGACCTTGCTTTGTTCCGAATTACTTCAAACTAGATCCCTTTTTACAAATCATTTTCACTTGGTTTTCAGTCTTGGAAAAGTCTAGGAACTTGTCAATATTTGTGTGTTGTTAATACTATCTTGGTTTTCAAAATACTAAAATCATTAATCCTTAAGATATCTAAGCTTATAAATCAGCTAGTGTCTTCCTTGATAGGTGTTGTGGTGTTTGTACTTGATGTATTAAATTTTCAAGTATGCTTCCCACATCCATGTTTTATTGATATATTCATTTTATACATGTGTTGGAATGTTATATTTTGAAAAATGTTGAAAAGAGTCAAAGGTTCCAAAAACACATAAATGGGCCAAAGGCCCCAAAAGAAGAAAAAAGTTGAAAACAACCAAAGGCTCTACACATGGTTTCCTTTTGAGATATCATCCTTTTGTATACTCGGGATGCTTCAAAAGGAGCCGAGTAGTTCTTATTACATATCTCCTTGTATTTGGGAAACTATGCTCCAATGTAGTTTCATCATGAGAGTTTATTAGTTTTGAAGGATCCATGCTCCACCTGGGTTAAGAGTCCTAACTTGCTTATTTGTCTATATGTCACTAGATGATCATTTCAAGTATTTTGAAAATTAAGATTTTTATTGTCTTCTTCCTTTATTAGTACCGGTTGAGAGTTATGTTAGAATCATTTCTCCTTTTGGATTATATTAGAAGCATTTCATTAAAAAAAGGGGTTGTGTTTCGAAAATGTATTTATGATTTTTATAAACCAACTCATGAGTCATGATCACTTACAAAGAATTAACTTGAAGGATTGTTCTTGTCTTAATACCTAGATTAGAAAATTTGTCATTATTGCTAGCTTATAATAAAATGTATATTTCCACCATGACATTCAGCAGGATAATGATTCACCTCCCTGAGCATTTCAAGGTCACATGCCTTTCAGCTTTATGTGTATTTAGACTCATCGTGTTCGTGGTGTTTTTTCATGATACACATGCATTTTTCCTATAAGTAGGGGTATTTTTTAGTCATACTCACCAATATTTGACATCATTGCATTATACATATTTCTATTTGTGTCATGTTCATGATGCATCTCCATGTCATACATGCATTTCTTTTAGCTAGGGTTATTTATTTTCTTTTGAGTTAAAATTAGAACTAAACGTTTCCCCTTTGGCATTAGAGTTCATTGTTTCCTCCTTGCTTTGTTAGAGGGCTTTATGTGACATTGCTCTATATGATGATAGTCCTTCATTGTTATAATTATTAAAGAAGATTTTTTGAGTTCATAATGAGTTCCCTCTATCTAGGTTAGCTTTTCATCTCTTGTCTCACTCCCTTCCTCTGTATTTCTTGGGTGTTCATCATTTCTTTTGATTCCAAGAATTAGTTCCTTGTAACTTTTTAGCTTATGGTAATTGTAGGTTTCTTGCTTTACCTTATATCACACTGCTTTAAAAATTTTAGTTGTTTTGATTTTGAAAAAAAATTATTTTCGTAGGATGCATTCACTTGATCTTGCTAGAGGCTTCTTGTACCTTACAAGGTCTTTGCATGAGGCATCACCACCATAGGGGCCTATTTATAGAGGAGAGTCCAGCCCCTTAGAGATAAGAAATAAAAAAAGGTAGGAATTTAAATTTTTAAATATAACTATTTTTTATTTTAAAATAAAATGTGGCTAAATGGCTTTCACCTTGGCTTGATGGCTTAATGCAGTCTTAAAGTGGCTTGGAGGCCCCTTGGGTTGATCACCTTGGCTTGGAGAATTGACAGGGCTCATATGGCTCCCAAGAGTAGCTCGACCCCACTTGAATGGCTTGAAACCTTGATAAAGCTTGATAATTGTTGGTCTTGAAGTATCAAAGTGGGACGACCTGTTGTGGTTTAACATGGAGCTAGTTCCAATTAGGTAAGTTGAAACATGGCTAAGGTAGGATTGGCTTAAAATTGAATTTTTAATATAATGCTTGGTTCCTCCTTGTTTTGATCATTCTCAAGCACTTTAATTTCTAGGAAAGAGCTAGGCAAGAGAGGGGGACGATTTTGGTTTGAGAATATACACAATCTTCAAAAAAAATTGAAAATGGACTTTGTACATGGCTAACATTTTTAGTATTTTCAAAATTTTCAATTTTTTTATCTTTTTCAAAACCAGAAGGATCAATATAAAAGACTTTCTTTTTAAGGCTTTTTCCAAATAAAGAATAGGAGAATGAATATAAACAATATTTTTTTGGAATTTTCAAAATTTTCACATGTTTTGGATTTTGGAAATTTTCTAAATTTTTTTGGCTTTTGCAAATATATAATTTTTTTGGATTTTCGGATAAGGAGGGTCTTCCATCAAACCTACAAAAAAAATACCATGAATTAGACTCTAAACAAGAGGTCTAAGCTATAGGTCTCGGTGTTAGTTGGTTCTAGGACATCCTGAAACCAAGTGGTCTTAGGTGGTGGCTCAGGGGGTATGGATGGGGTATAGCCCAATCCATATCGACTCGGGTTAGGTGTAGGTAGAATGGGCTCTAACCTACCTTGGCTATGGGCTCCTAGACCTTGGTAAGGTGTGTATCCCATGTTCAACATCATATTCCAAGGTTTCTTAAGTTTTGAATTTTTTTTATAAAGTTAATAGCCTTGGAATCGAGTGTCATCAATATCATGGATATACACATGACTTATTTTGTGTAGGAGTTGGGAGGCATGGATGGTGGAAGACTTGGGCTTCCACGTGACTCTAGGAGTGAGTGACTTGAGAGGTTTTGGCTTAGGCTCTCTCAAGAAGTGGACGGTTTTGGCATTATCCCTAGGTGCAACCCAATGTGCCCCTAGGGGTGAACGATTTGGGTTTATTTGAGTGTAAAGAGAAAATATGGTTGATCCCATGCAATTTGTGAGGGTATGGATTCCAAGGGAAACCATAGTTGGTCCCTTGGTGGGTTTATGGATATTGGAAAAAATTATGGCCGTAGGTTTGGATTCATGATACAAACCTAGGCTTAAGGAGACTTGTTTATGCATGATAGAGTTAGGTATACCTAGGATGTCGATACATGCCTTAAGAATAGCCATGTCTACCATATTTTGAACTTTTTTTTCTTTTTGAAATTCCTTTTCTGGGTGCGGGACATTCGGTGCACCTTGAAAATCCACATCTTTTGGCACATTTTGTGGGTTTGTGGGTGCATGAGTGTGATTCGATGCATCCAATGAATGATTTTTCGATCTTACACTAAGAAGGGGAGGATCATTTATTCACTTGATGATTCTCACTTAAATTTCATCCTACGCTATACATGTGCAGAGGAAAATTTGGATGAGCAAAACCTTTGGAGCTGTTTCAAGATATATTCCCGCGGCGTATCTACTTGGCCACCTTTGATGAGCACATTGAAAAGATAAAGGATGAAAAGAAAAGCGGTAAAGGAGAAGAAAGAAATCGAAATAGCAAAAAAAAGACGAAAGAAAAGTAAGTTACAAAAAAAAATTTGAAGAAAAATGATATATGAAAAAAAGAAGAGGAAAAGAAATTGAAAAAGAACAAAAAAGAAAGAGAAAGAGCCAGAATAAAGAATGTGGAAAGCGTATATGCATGCTTAGGAAGGTATTTAGTATGTTGTTTTATTATGTTCGTGTTGCATTTGTTGCTATTTTTGATTGACTTGACGTTTGTAACTTGAATTTCATCCGTGCACTGGGAAAAGCGGATCAGCAAAACCTTCTTGGCTCTCGGCTGAAATTGCTCCAGTCATACAATTATGTAAGTTGAAAGGTATTAATTCTGAAGGTTGACCTACTTAAGTCGTTTATTTGTTTATTTACTGTCATACTTTGGAAATGTGGTGTAGGAACTTTTCGTAAATTGACCTTTTTGGGAATTGTTTCATTCGATTCAAACCTTTCCATGGTTTCACTCTTTTAGGCGGTCCGATTTTTGGAAGCATATAAGGTAATCTGGAAGTATTTTTGTTTCGCAAGGCTTGCTTCCAAACATACAACACACACTTCTAATACACGTTATTTTATTTCGTAGAGTAAATGTTTTACTCGTTTTCTTGCAGATGTATTCCCAATTCTGTTTGAAGATGTTTTCCGTAGGCATATCTTCTAGGCCGCCTTTGATGAGCACTTTCAAAGGATAAAGGATGGAAAAAGAGAGAAGAAAAAATTGAAATAGCAAAAAAAGACGGTAGAAAACACAGAGATACTAAAAAAATAGGAGAGAATTTGAGGAAAAATGATATCTGAAAAAAAGGATAAAAGAAAGAACTACAACAAACAAAGTGGAACAACGTATGTGCATGACAAGGTATTTAGTATGTTGGTTTACTATCTTCGTATTTCAGTTACTGTTATTGTTTATGTACTTGATGTTTCTCACTTAAATTTTGTCCTACGCTACACGTGCACAGGAAAATATGGATGAGCAAAAGCTTCTAGCTGTTTGAAGATATTTTCCCGAGGCATATCTAGTTGGCCACCTTTGATGAGCACTTTGAAAAGCTAAAGGACGGAAAGAAAAGCGGTAAAGGAGAAGAAAGAAATAAAAATAGAAAAAAAAAAGAGGAAAGAAAAGGTGAGTTACAAAAAATTGAAGAAAAATGATATCTGAAAAAAAGAGAGGAAAAGAAATTGAAAAAGAACAAAAAAGTAAGAGAAAGAACCAGAATAAAGAATGTGGAAAGCGTATATGCATGCTTAAGAAGGTATTTAGTATGTTGTTTTATTATGTTCGTGTTGCATTTGTTGCTATTTTTTATTCACTTGACGTTTCTAACTTGAATTTCATCCGTGCACAGGGAAAAGCACATCAGCAAATCCTTCTTGGCTCTCGGATGAAATTGCTCCAGTCATACAATTATGTAAGTTGAAAGGTATTAATTCTGAAGGTTGATCTACTGAACTCGTTTATTTACTGGGCCACCTTTAATGACCACTTTCAAAGGATAAAGGATGGTAAAAGAGAGAAGAAAAAATTGAAATAGGAAAAATGGAGGGTAGACAACAGAGAGATACTAAAAAAATAAGAGAGAATTTGAGGAAAAATGATATCTGGAAAAAAAGGATAAAAGAAAAAACTACAACAAAGAAAGTGGGACAACGAATGTGCATGACAAGGTATTTAGTATGTTGGTTCATTGTCTTCGTGTTTCAGTTGCTGTTATTGTTTATGTACTTGATGTTTCTAACTTAAATTTCGTCCTACGCTACACTTGCACAGGAAAATATGGATAAGCAAAAGCTTCTAGCTGTGTGAAGATATTTTCCTGAGGCGTATCTAGTTGGCCACCTTTGATGAACACTTTCAAAAGCCAAAGGATGGAAAGAAAAGTGGTAAAGGAGAAGAAAGAAATAAAAATAGAAAAAAAAGAGGAAATAAAAAGTGAGTTACAAAAAAAAATTGAAGAAAAATGATATCTAAAAAAAAGAGAGGAAAAGAAATTGAAAAAGAACAAAAAAGTAAGAAATAGAACCGGAATAAAGAATGTGGAAAGCGTATATGCATGCTTAAGAAGGTATTTAGTATGTTGTTTTATTATGTTCGTGTTACATTTGTTTCTATTTTTGATTCACTTGACGTTTCTAACTTGAATTTCATCCGTGCGAAGGGAAAACCAGATCAGCAAAACCTTCTTGGCTCTCGGATGAAATTGCTCCAGTCATACAATTATGTAAGTTGAAAGGTATTAATTTTGAAGGTTGATCTACTTAAGTCGTTTATTTGTTTATTTACTATCGTACTTTGGGAATGTGGTGCAGGAACTTTTCGTAAATTGACCTTTTTGAGAATTGTTTCTTTCGATTCAGACCTTTCCATGGTTTCACTCTTATAGGCGGTCCGATTATTGGAAGCATACAAGGTAATCTAGAAGTATTTTCGTTTCGCAAGGCTAGCTTCAAAACATACAACACACACTTCTAATACACGTTATTTTATTTTGTAGAGTAAAAGTTTTTATAATATGGATTACAAAAATTATGAGAATTGATTTGGGGCGTCCCCGCCTAGTGACGTGCTGCAAAGCCCAAATGCAGTAAGAAGTAAGCAGGGGCCACTACATTTTCGCCCGAATGTAGTGAATCAATTGTTGAGAGGGTTCTCACATCATGGATGGGTGTGGGTAAAGAAGTTAGTCCCGCTACATTGCCGCCCGAATGTAGTGAAAAACTTTCAGGAAGGGTCTCCGTATTTTGATTATGGACGGATGCAGGGGGTAAGAAAGCTAGTCCTAGATAATAAGATTCGTATTGGTTCTTGGAATATCAGAACATTATCGGGTAAGCTAATGGAGGTGGTAGATACTATGATTCGGAGAAAGATTCATATTCTATGTTTACAAGAGACAAAATGGGTTGGAGAAAAAGCAAAGGAGATAGAGGATACAGGTTTTAAATTATGGTACTCAGGTAAAGAAAAGGCTCGAAACGGAGTTGGTATTTTAATAAATAATGATTTAAAGGAGAGTGTAGTAGACATACAACGATATGGTGACCGAATCATGACATTGAAATTAGTGTTAGGAGCAGAGGTTTTGAATATAGTTTGTGCTTATGCACCCCAAGTAAGACTAGGAGATAGTATAAAGACAGTTTTTTGGGAAGAGTTAGATAAGGTGTTTCAAAAGATTCCACAAAAGGAGATGATTTGTTTAGGAGGAGATTTAAATGGACATGTCGGTAAAGAGGCATTAGGATATCAAGGGATTCATGGAAACTTTGGTTATGGGGATATAAACGAGGAAGGTAGAGAGATTTTAAATTTTGCTATGTCATTTGATCTCTTTATAGTCAATACAATCTTCAAAAAACGAGATGAACATTTAATTACTTATAAGAGTGGCTTATCACAAACACAAATTGATTACTTTATTTGTAGAAAAAAAGATAGAGCGTGTTGTAAAGATTGTAAGGTAATTCCAGGAGAAAGCTTAACTACCCAACATTGACTTTTAGTTATGGATTTATAAATAAAAAAATGGACAAAGAAGAAAAGAGTGCATCGAACTATTCAGACTAAATGGTGAAACCTCAAAAGCGAGAAAGAAGATATATTTAAACAGAAAGTCCTTCAAGGAGATGTTTGGAATTATGTTGGCACACCCTGTGATATGTGGAACAATATGTCTATACATATTAGGAAAGTGGCGAAAGATGTGTTAGGGTATCTAAGGGAGGTGTACCGGCACATAAAGAAGCTTGGTGGTGGAGTGAAGTAGTACAAAATAAAATCAAGGCAAAGAGGGCATGTTACAAATTACATTATGCTAAGAAAACTAGTGAAACTTTAGAGGCTTATAAGAAAGGAAAGAAGGAAGCAAAAAAAGGCGGTTAGCGAAGCAAAAGCTAAGATTTGAGAGGACTTATATAAAAAACTCAACTCAGAAGAGGGTGAAAGAGATATTTTTAGGATAGCTAGGGCTAGAGATAAGAAAACTAAAGATCTTAATTATGTTAGATGCATAAAAGACGAGGATGAAAAAATTCTAGTGGCAAATGATGATATAAGAAATAGATAAAAAAACTATTTTTATAATCTTTTTAATGAAAATAAATATGTTAGTATTAGTTTAGGAGATTTATCTAAGTCAGAAAAGTATATAAACCACAATTTCTACTGACGTATTGAAAAGAATGAAGTCAAAGAGGCTCTTAAACATATGAAGGGTGGTAAATCGGTAGGATCAGATAATATTCCTATAGAAGTTTGGAAAATACTAGGAGAAATAGGAATCACTTGGCTCACAAGACTATTTAATAAAATATGGAAAAACCAAAAGATGCCCGAGAAATGGAGAGCAAGTACACTTATACCCATATATAAGAACAAGGGAGACATTCAAAATTATGCGAATTATCGAGGTATCAAGTTAATAAGTCATACTATGAAATTGTGGGAAAGAATTATCGAATGTAGGTTAAGACAAGTATCAAGTACAACAGAGAACCAATTTGGATTCATGCCAGGCAGATCTACTATTGAAGTGATTCACCTTTTGAGATGTCTTATGGGAATGTGGTGCAGGAACTTTTCATAAATTGATGTTTTTGGGAATTGTTTCATTCGATTCAAACGTTTCCATGGTTTCACTCTTATAGGCGGTCCGATTATTGGAAGCATATAAGGTAATCTGGAAGTATTTTTGTTTCGCAAGGCTTGCTTCCAAACATACAACACACAATTCTAATACACATTATTTTATTTAGTAGGGTAAGTGTTTTACTCGTTTTCTTGCAGATGTATTCCCAATTCTGTTTGAAGATATTTTCCGTAGGCATATCTTTTGGGCCGCCTTGAATGACCACTTTCAAAGGATAAAGGATGGTAAAAGAGAAGAAAAAATCGAAATAGCAAAAATAGAGGATAGAAGGCAGAGATACTAAAAAAATAGGAGAGAATTTGAAGAAAACTGATACAACAACAACTACTTAGCCTTTTCCCATACTTGAGGGGGTCAGCTACATGGATTCTTTGTTTCCACAGATCCCTATCTTGTGCCATGTTAGCAGTTAACTCCCAATAAGCTAGATCTTTCTTTATTGTTTCTTTCCAACACTTTTGTGATCGTCCTCTACTTCTTTTAGTACTTTCCAAATTTAGTTTTTCTAACCTTCTTAGAGGTTCTTCTTTTGATCTTCTTTCTATATGTCCAAACCATCTTAAACGATGTTCTCCCATTTTATCCTTTATTGATGCCACTTCTAATTTGTTTCTAATAACCTCATTATGTATACGGTCTTTTCTTGTATGACCACTCATCCATCTCAACATCTTCATTTCTGTCAGAGACATCTTTTGTACATGTTGATGATTAACTGACCAACACTCAAAACCATAAAACATGGCAGGCCTAATTGCTGCTCTATAATATTTACCTTTTAATTTTAATGGTATCTTCTTACCACAAAGAATACCTTATGCTCCTCTCCATTTTAACCAACCAGCATTAATTTTATGTGTAACATCTCCATCAATTCTTCCATCACTTTGAAAAATTTACCCTAGGTATTTAAAACTTTCCTTTTGGGGAATGCAATGTGTGCCAATTTTAATTTCTATGTCCTTTGAAGTAACCAAATGATCAAACTTACATTCCATATATTCTGTCTTTATTCTACAAAGTCGGAAGCCTTTGCTTTCTAATGTTTCTCTCCATAGTTCCAATTTTCTATTAACTTTTTCCTTAGAACCCTCCACTAATACAATGTCATCTACAAATAATATACATCAAGGTACTTCATCTTGAATATGTTTTGTTAACTCATCCATCACCATTATAAATAAGTATGGACTTAAAGTTGATCCTTGATGTAACCCAATATTAACTTCAAAGAAGTTTATCATTCCTTCATGAGTCCTCACACATGTTTTTGCACCATCATACATGTCTCTTATAAGGTTAATGTATGTCAATTGGATACCTCTTTTTTCCAAAGTTCTCCACAGAACCTCCCTTGGTGCCCTATCATAAGCTTTTTCTAGATCAATAAATATCAAGTGAAGGTCTTTCTTTTTTGCTCTAAAATGTTCCATAAGACGTCTCAAAAGTTGAATCGCTTCAATAGTAGATCTACCTAGCATAAATCCAAATTGATTCTGTGTTGTACTTGATACTTGTCTTAACCTACGTTCGATAATTCTTTCCCACAATTTCATAGTATGACTCATTAACTTGATACCTCGATAATTCGCACAATTTTGAATGTCTCCCTTGTTCTTATATATGGGTATAAGTGTACTTGCTCTCCATTCCTCGGGCATCTTTTAGTTTTTCCATATTTCATTAAATAGTCTTGTGAGCCAAGTGATTCCTATTTCTCATAGTATTTTCCAAACTTCTATAGGAATATTATCTAGTCCTACTGATTTACCACCCTTCATATATTTAAGATCGTCTTTGACTTCATTCTTTTGAATCCGTCGGTAGAAAATGTGGTTTATATACTTTTCTGATTTGGCTAACTCTCCTAAGCTAATACTAACATCTTTATTTTCATTAAAAAGCCTATAAAAATAGTTTTTCCATCTATTTCTTATATCATCATTTGCCACTAGATTTTTTTCATCCTCATCTTTTATGCATCTAACATAATTAAGATCTTTAGTTTTCTTATCTCTAGCCCTAGCTATCCTAAAAATATCTCTTTCACCCTCTTTTGAGTTGAGTTTTTTATATAAATCCTCTCAAATTTTAGCTTTTGCTTCACTCATGGCCTTTTTTGCTTCCTTCTTTCCTTTCTTATAAGCCTCTAAAGTTTCACTAGATTTCTTAGCATAATGTAATTTGTAACATGCCCTCTTTGCCTTGATTTTATTTTGCACTACTTCACTCCACCACCAAGCTTCTTTATGTGCCGGTACACCTCCCTTAGATACCCCTAGCACATCTTTCGCCACTTTCCTAATATGTATAGCCATATTGTTCCACATATCACAGGGTGTGCCAACATAATTTCAAACATCTCCTTGAAGGAATTTTTGTTTAAATATATCTTCTTTCTCGCTTTTGAGGTTCCACCATTTAGTCCGAATAGCTCGATGCACTCTTTTCTTCTTTGTCCACTTTTTAATTTGTAAATCCATAACTAAAAGTCGATGTTGGGTGGTTAAGCTTTCTCCTGGAATTACCTTACAATCTTTACAACACGCTCTATCTTTTTTTCTACAAATAAAGTAATCAATTTGTGTTTGTGATAAGCCACTCTTATAAGTAATTAAATGTTCATCTCGTTTTTTGAAGATTGTATTGACTATAAAGAGATCAAATGACATAGCAAAATTTAAAATCTCTCTACCTTCCTCGTTTATATCCCCATAACCAAAGTTTCCATGAATCCCTTGATATCCTAATGCCTCTTTACCGACATGTCCATTTAAATCTCCTCCTAAACAAATCATCTCCTTTTGTGGAATCTTTTGAAACACCTTATCTAACTCTTCCCAAAAAACTGTCTTTATACTATCTCCTAGTCTTACTTGGGGTGCATAAGCACAAACTATATTCAAAACCTCTGCTCCTAACACTAATTTCAATGTCATGATTCGGTCACCATATCGTTATATGTCTACTACACTCTCCTTTAAATCATTATTTATTAAAATACCAACTCCGTTTCGAGCCTTTTCTTTACCTGAGTACCATAATTTAAAACCTGTATCCTCTATCTCCTTTGCTTTTTCTCCAACCCATTTTGTCTCTTGTAAACATAGAATATGAATCTTTCTCCGAATCATAGTATCTACCACCTCCATTAGCTTACCCGATAATGTTCTGATATTCCAAGAACCAATACGAATCTTATTATCTAGGACTAGCTTTCTTACCCCCTGCATCCGTCCATAATCAAAATACGGAGACCCTTCCTGAAAGTTTTTCACTACATTCGGGCGGCAATGTAGCGGGACTAACTTCTTTACCCACACCCGTCCATGATGTGAGAACCCTCTCAACAATTGATTCACTACATTCGGGCGAAAATGTAGTGGCCCCTGCTTACTTCTTACTGCATTTGGGCTTTGCAGCACGTCACTAGGCGGGGACGCCCCAAATCAATTCTCATAATTTTTGTAATCCATATTATAAAAATACAACAAAGAAAGTGGAACAACTTATGTGCATGACAAGGTATTTGGTACGTTGGTTTACTATCTTCATGTTACATTTGCTGCTATTGTTTATTCACTTGATGATTGTCACTTAAATTTCATCCTACGCTATACATGTGCAGAGGACGATTTGGATGGGCAAAACCTTGGAGCTGTTTCAAGATTTGCCAAGGCGTATCTAGTTGGCCACCTTTGATGAGCACATTGAAAAGATAAAGGATGGAAAGAAAAGCGGTAAAGGAGAAGAAAGAAATCGAAATAGCAAAAAAAAAGAGGAAAGAAAAGTGAGTTACAAAAAAAATTTGAAGAAAAATGATATATAAAAACAAGAAGAGGAAAAGAAATTGAAAAAGAACAGAAAAGAAAGAGAAAGAGCCAGAATAAAGAATGTGGAAAGCGTATATGCATGCTTAAGAAGGTATTTAGTATGTTGTTTTATTATGTCCGTGTTGCATTTGTTGCTATTTTTGATTCACTTGACGTTTCTAACTTGAATTTCATTGGTTCGCAGGGAAAAGCAGATCAGCAAAACCTTCTTGGCTCTCGGCTGAAATTGCTTGAGTCATACAATTATGTAAGTTGAAAGGTATTAATTCTGAAGGTTGATCTACTTAAGTAGTTTATTTGTTTATTTACTGTCTTACTTTTTGAATGTGGTGCAGGAACTTTTCGTAAATTGACCTTTTCGGGAATTGCTTCATTCAATTCAAACCTTTCCATGGTTTTACTCTTATAAGCTGTCCGATTATTGGAAGCATACAAGGTAATCTAGAAGTATTTTTGTTTCGCAAGTCTTGCTTCAAAACATACGACACACACTTCTAATACACGTTATTTTATTTTGTAGTGTAAATGTTTTACTCATTTTCTTGCAGATGTATTCCCAATTCTGTTTGAAGATATTTTCTGTAGGCATATCTGTTGGGCCGCTTTTGATGACCACTTTCTAAGGATAAAGGATGGTAAAAGAGAGAAGAAAAAATTGAAGTAGCAAAAATAGAGGATAGAAAACAGAGATACTAAACAAATAGGAGAGAATTTGAAGAAAACTGATATCTAAAAAAAAAAGGAAAACAGAATGAACTGCAACAAAGAAAGTGGAACTACGTATGTGCATGACGAGGTATTTAGTATGTTGGTTTACTATCTTCGTGTTACATTTGCTGCTATTGTTTATTCACTTGATGATTCTCACTTAAATTTCATCCTACGCTATACATGTGCAGGATGAGCAGAACCTTTGGAGCTGTTTCAAGATATTTTCCCGAGGCGTATCTACTTGAACACCTTTGTTGAGCACATTGAAAAGATAAAGGATGGATAGAAAAGTGGTAAAGGAGAAGAAAGAAATCAAAATGGCAGAAAAAAGAAGAAAGAAAAGTGAGTTACAAAAAAAATTTGAAGAAAAATGATATCTGAAAAAAAGAAGAGGAAAAGAAATTGAAAAAGAACAAAAAAGAAAGAGAAAGAGCCAGAATAAAGAATGTGGAAAGCATATATGCATGCTTAAGATGGTATTTAGTATGTTGTTTTATTATGTTCGTGTTGCATTTGTTGCTATTTTTGATTCACTTGACGTTTCTAACTTGAATTTCATCTGTGCACCGGGAAACGTGGATCAGCAAAACCTTCTAGGCTTTCTGCTGAAATTGCTCGAGTCGTACAATTATGTAAGTTGAAAGGTATTAATTCTGAAGGTTGATCTACTTAAGTAGTTTATTTGTTTATTTACTGTCTTACTTTTTGAATGTGGTACAGGAACTTTTCGTAAATTGACCTTTTTGGGAATTGTTTCATTCAACTCAAACCTTTCCATGGTTTCACTCTTATAGGCGGTCCGATTATTGGAAGCCACAAGATAATGTAGAGGTATTTTTGTTTCGCAAGGCTTGCTTCCAAACATACAACACACACTTCTAATACACGTTATTTTATTTCGTAGAGTAAATGTTTTACTCTTTTTCTTGCAGATGTATTCCCAGTTCTGTTTGGAGATATTTTCCGTAGGCATATCTGTTGGGCTGCCTTTGATGATCACTTTCAAAGGATAAAGGATGGTAAAAGAGAGAAGAAAAAATTGAAATGGCAAAAAAAGGGGATAGAAAACAGAGATATACTAAAAAAATAAGAGAGTATTTGAGGAAAAATGATATCTGAAAAAAAGGAAAAAAGAAAGAACTACAACAAAGAAAGTGGAACAACGTATGTTCATGACAAGGTATTTAGTATGTTGGTTTATTATCTTCTTTTTACAGTTGCTGTTATTGTTTATTCACTTGATGTTTCTAACTTAAATTTCATCCTATGCTACACGTGCACAGGAAAATATGGATGAGCAAAACCTTCTAGCTGTTTAAAGATGTTTTCCTGAGGCGTATCTACTTGGCCACCTTTGATGAGGTCATTGAAAAGATAAAGGATGGAAAGAAAAGCGGTGAAGGAGAAGAAAGAAATAAAAATAGATAAAAAAAGAGGAAAGAAAAAGCGAGTTGCGAAAAAAATTTGAAGAAAAATGGTATCTGAAAAAAGAAGAGGAAAATAAATTGAAAAAGAACAAAAAAGAAATAGAAAGAGCCAGATAAAGAATGTGGAAAGCGTATATGCATGCTTAAGAAGGTATTTAGTATGTTGTTTTATTATGTTTGTGTTACATTTGTTGCTATTTTTGATTCACTTGACGTTTGTAACTTGAATTTCATTCGTGCACAGGGAAATGCGGATGAGCAAAACCTTCTTGGTTCTCTGGTGAAATATCTTGAGTCGTACAATTATGTAAGTTGAAAGGTATTACTTCTGAAGGTTGATCTACTTAAGTCGTTTATTTGTCTATTTACGTTCTTACTTTTGGAATGTGGTGCAGGAACTTTTCGTAAATTGACCTTTTTGGGAATTGTTTCATTCGACTCAAACCTTTCCATGGTTTCACTCTTATAGGCGATCCGATTATTGGAAGTACACAAGGTAGTGTAGAAGTTTTTCTCTTTCACAAGGCTTGCTTGTAGACATACAACACACACTTCTAATACACGTGCCATTTTATTTCGTAGAGTAAATGTTTTACTCATTTTCTTGCAGATGTATTCCCAATTTTGTTTGAAGATATTTTCCGTTGGCATATCTGCTGGGCCGCCTTTGATGATCACTTTCAAAGGATAAAAGATGGTGAAAGAAGAAAAAATCTAAATAGCAAAAAAAGGGGATAAAAAACAGAGAGATACTAAAAAAATAAGAGTAGGGAGTTTGAGGAAAAATGATATCTTATAAAAAAAGGAAAAAAGAAAGAACTACAACAAAGAAAGTGGAACAATCTATGTGCATGACAAGGCATTTAGTATGTTGGTTTATTATCTTCGTGTTACAGTTGCTGTTATTGTTTATTCACTTGATGTTTCTAACTGAAATTTCATCCTACACTACACGTGCACAGGAAAATATGGATGAGCAAAACCTTCTAGCTGTTTTAAGATATATTCCCGAGGCGTATGTACTTGGCCACCTTTGATGAGCACTTTGAAAAGATAAAGGATGGAAGAAAAGCGGTAAAGGAAAAGAAAGAAATAGAAATAGCAAAAAAAGAGGAAAGAAAAAGTGAGATACAAAAAAAAATTGAAGAAAAATGATATCTGTAAAAAAGAAGACAAAAGAAATTGAAAAAGAACAAGAAAGAAAGAGAAAGAACCAATGTGGAATAAGCTATATGCTTAACAAGGTATTTAGTATGTTGTTTTATTATGTTCGTGTTACATTTGATGCTATTTTTGATTCACTTGACATTTGTAACTTGAATTTCATTCGTGCACAGGAAAATGTGGATGAGCAAAACCTTCTTGGTTCTCTGGTGAAATTGCTTGAGTCATACAATTATGTAAGTTGAAAGGTATTACTTCTGAAGGTTGATCTACTTAAGTCGTTTATTTGTTTATTTACTGTCTTACTTTGGGAATGTGGTGCAAGAACTTTTCGTAAGTTGACCTTTTTGGGAATTGTTTCTTTGACTCAAACCTTTCCATGGTTTCACTCTTATTGGCGGCCCAATTATTGGAAGAACACCAGGTAATGTATATGCATGACAAGGTATGTGCTTGACAAGGTATCCAAAAGAAAAGGAAAGAAGAAATTGGAGAAAAAGAAAATAGAAAGATCAACAACAAAGAAAGTGGAACAACGTATATGCATGACAAGGTATGTAGTGTTTTTTTTATTATCTTCTTGTTACATTTGCTGCTATTGTTTATTCACTTGATGTTTCTAACTTAAATTTCATCCTACGCTGCACATGTGCACATTGAAATATGGATGAGCAAAACCTTCTAGCTGTTCAAAGATATTTTCCAGAGGCGTATCTGCTTGGCCGCCTTTGATGAGCACTTTGAAAAGATAAAGGATGGAAGAAAAGCGGTAAAGGAAAAGAAAGAAATAGAAATAGCAAAAAAAGAGGAAAGAAAAAGTGAGATACAAAAAAAAATTGAAGAAAAATGATATCTGAAAAAAAGAAGACAAAAGAAATTGAAAAAAAACAAGAAAGAAAGAGAAAGAACCAATGTGGAATAAGCTATATGCTTAACAAGGTATTTAGTATGTTGTTTTATTATGTTCGTGTTACATTTGATGCTATTTTTTATTCACTTGACATTTGTAACTTGAATTTCATTCGTGCACAGGGAAATGTGGATGAGCAAAACCTTCTTGGTTCTCTGGTGAAATTGCTTGAGTCATACAATTATGTAAGTTGAAAGGTATTACTTCTGAAGGTTGATCTACTTAAGTCGTTTATTTGTTTATTTACGGTCTTACTTTGGGAATGTGGTGCAGGAACTTTTCGTAAATTGACCTTTTTGGGAATTGTTTCATTCGACTCAAACCTTTCCATGGTTTCACTCTTATAGGCGATCCGATTATTGGAAGTACACAAGGTAGTGTAGAAGTTTTTCTCTTTCACAAGGCTTGCTTGTAGACATACAACACACACTTCTAATACACGTGCCATTTTATTTCGTAGAGTAAATGTTTTACTCGTTTTCTTGCAAATGTATTCCCTATGTTGTTTGAAGATATTTTCCAGAAGCATATCTTCTTGGCCGCCTTTGATGATCACTTTCAAAGGATAAATGATGGGAAAAGAGAGAAGAGGGAAATTGAAATAGCAAAAAAAGAGGATGGAAAACAGAGGGATACTAAAAAAATAAGAGAGAATTTGAAGAAAAATGATATCTGAAAAAAAGGAAAAAAGAAATTGGAAAAAAAGAAAAAAGAAAGAACAACAAAGAAAGTGGAACAACGTATATGCATAACAAGGTATTTAGTGTGTTGGTTTATTATCTTCGTGTTACATTTGCTGGTATTTTTTATTCACTTGATGTTTCTAACTTAAATTTCATCCTACGCTAGACATGTGCACAGGGAAATATGGATGAGCAAAATCTTCTACTCGATGCTGATATTGCTTCAACCATAAAATTATGTAAGTTTTGAGGTATTAAGTCTTGCTGTTGATCTACTTAAGTTGTTTATCTATTTATTTACCCTCTATGCTGAAAATATGTAGAGGTTTTTTTGTTGCACACATACAACACACTTCTAATATACATCTTTTTTTATTTCGTAGAGTAAGTGTTTTACTCGTTTTCTTGCAGGCGTATTCCGAGTGCTGTTTAAAGATATTTTCCCGAGGTGTATCTGCTTGGCCGCCTTTGATGAACACTTTCAAAGAATAAAGGATGGGAAAAAAAGCGGTAAAGGAGAATAAAGAAATAGAAATATCAAAAAAAGAGGAAAGAAAAAGTGAATGACAAAAAACAATAACGGGGTATTTGAAGAAAAATGATATCTGAAAAAAGAAGGAAAAAAGAAAATGAAAAAGGACAAGGGAAAGAACCACAATAAAGAATGTGGAATAGCATATATGCTTAACAAGGTATTTAGTATGTTGGTTTATTATGTTTGTGTTATATTTGCTGCTATTGTTTTCTAACTTGAATTTCATCCGTGTACTGTGAAATGCGGATAAGCAAAACCTTCTAGGCTCTCTGCTGAAATAGCTCCAGCCGTACAATTATGTAAGTTGAAAGGTATTAATTCTGAAGGTTGATCTACTTAAGTCGTTTTTTTGTTTATTTACAGTCTTACTTTGGGAATGTGGTGCAGGAACTTTTCGTAAATTGATCTTTTTGGGAATTGTTTCATTCGACTCAAACCTTTGCATGGTTTCACTCTTATAGGGGGTCCGATTATTGGAAGCACATAAGGTAATGTAGAAGTTTTTCTGTTTCACAAGGCTTGCTTGCAGACATACGACACACACTTCTAATACACATGCTATTTTATTTCGTAGAGTAAATGTTTTACTCGTTTTCTTGCAGATGTATTCCCAATGTTGTTTAAAGATATTTTCCTGAGGCATATCTGCTTGACCGCCTTTGATGATCACTTTCAAAGGATAAAAGATGGGAAAAGAGAGAAGAAAGAAATTGAAATAGCAAAAAAAGAGGATAGAAGACGGATTGATACTAAGAAAATATGAGAGAATTTGAAGAAAAATGATATTTGAAAAAGGAAGGAAAAAAATTTGGAAAAAGAAAGAAAGAACAACAAAGGAAGTGGAACAACGTATATGCCTAACAAGGTATTTAGTGTGTTGGTTTATTATGTTCATGTTACATTTGCTGCATGCAATTGTTGATTCACTTGATGTTTCTAACTTAAATTTCATCCTAGGCTACGCGTGCACAGGGAAATATGGATGAGCAAAGCCTTCTACTCTATGCTGAAATTGCTTCAGCCATACAGTTATGTAAGTTTTAAGATATTAAGTCTTGGTGTTGATCTAGGTAAGTCGTTTATTTATTTATTTACACTCTTACTTTGGGATTGTGGTGCAGAAACTTTTCTTAAATTGACCTTTTTGTAAATTGTTTCATTCAGACTCAAACCTTTTCATGGTTTCACCCTTGATAGTTAGGGCGATTATTGGAAGCACACAATGTAATGTGGAGGTTTTTCTGTTTCACAAGGTTTGCTTTTAGCATGTAAACTGTTCTGGTTTCTGTGGTTTGTAAATCCATTGCTTCCTATGCAGGCTTCTCCTGGGCTTACCTTCACGAACCCGCGCAGGCTTGACATGTTAGAAAGTACACTTGGTCCGCTAGAGAGTATTCAAGTACTCGATGAAAAAGGAAGGAAGAAAGGCTTTGTGCGGAAGTCCCCCAATATGCTTTTCAAAAACTGAAACTAAAATAAAAAAAATTTAAAAAAAAGAGTAAAGAAGAAAGGAAAACAGAAGAAGAATGGGAAATGGGAAAGTGAAAAAGAACCAAAAGGGGAGAATGTGGAAAGAGAACAAAGCGTCCTCCATAAGCTCTTTTGAGTATGAGGCTTGGTGACCATGGATCCTATCCAGAGAAGGTGGTGTTTCATGGGATATGTACTTGTTACAGATATGCTGTTATTATTGACCAAACATTGCATAATGGTTTTTTGGTGGTAAAAGATTGACTTTTTGTTTGTGAACTTCTTGTGACTTTGTAGTGGAGTTGATGAGTTGCTGGGGCACGTCATTTCTCGTATTTGCTCCTATTGACAAGTCATAAAATCCTTGCTCAACAATGACCCTTGCTGTAACCACCTTCATCCATGATTCCATGGTGTTGTTCTTTTATAACTAAGTGTTCGTTCTGCAACGTGAGAAGTCATGTTACTCAAACTTTGATGAATAGGCATTGCATCACATCAGACAAGTTACTGTTGAGACAAGTGGTGAAGTTTGTGGAGGTTGTCAACTGGTTCTTCTCAGGACTTTCAATCAGAGATTGAGTGGGGTTGTTCCTTTCAATCTGAAGATGAACCTCATTTTTCTGTTTTGTTGGTGAGTTTGGCTTTGTTATGTCTTATTTTCAATAAATTGTATGCAGGGGCTTCAGTAATGCTTTAGGTGGGTTTGGTGGTGGTGGATGGTCTTTATTGTGTAGCTTTTGCATAGAGGATGGGACCATCATTGTGAATTCTTCTCCAAGCAAACTTCTCAGTGGTTTCCCAGCATTATGTGATCCTGGTGGTGGCATCCTCTGTGCTAAAGCATTTATGCAGCTTCTGTTTTGGTTTTGTATATGATTTACACAAGTTGCTAGTGCCCATAATTTACAATGGCATCTGAATCCTATCATGGACCTAGAGTTTTTGTTTTTGTTAACCATCTTCTCTTTTCAACTATTTGAATATCATTGCTTATATGCTGCTTTAAAATGACTCTTTACCTATGTACCCTTGTGTTTTTACTATTGTAGGTCTGTTTTATGTTGTGTAGAAAGTGCCACCATCATTGCTTGTTCGATTTCTCGGAGAGGCCGATTCTGCGAAGGGATTTCTGCTTCAAGGATTGGAGGGTTTCCTGGTGGACAGGTCGTTTTACCTCTGGCTCTCACAGGGTCGATCAACAAGAGATACAAATTCTTTTAGTTAAAACTGGTATTACAAGTCTAAATTTTGGAAGTGTCTGTCTTAGTTGCTGGCTCAGCGGATATGTATTTGTTACAGGTAAATTGGCGTGACAAGGGATATTGTTACAGGTGTGTTGGTGCTTGCCATTATTATTGATCAAGCATTGCATAATGGTTTTTTGGATAGTTTTGGATAATGGTTTTCTTGTGGTAAAGAATCAGGCTTCTTCCATGTGAACTTCATGCAGCTTTATAGTGGAGTTGATTGGAATGTTGATGGGCCATGGTCAGAGCTTGTATTTACAACTATTTACAAGTAATTTGCTGCGGAATTCCTTCTGGGTTTTGGGCCATTCCGCTGGAGTCAAAAGCAGTTGAATGGATTTCTTTCCATTGATCTTTGATTTTAGTTTCTAGACTTCACTTGAAGTGGGCTCTGCTGCAACCCGACTATGTAAGTACAAATAAGTCATGACAAACAACGCATAGACACTGAGAAGCCCCACTGAATTCACTCTCTGAAAACCTAAGTAGATATGCTACATCTTGGTGCGCTCCCTACTTGTCAGAAGTAACCATGTGAAAGAGAATACAAGTATACAAGGCAGCAAAGCCAGTTGAAGTCCAAGTTACGCGCACCCCACTTACATGCAGATGCATACTTAACCCATAATTTGGGAACAGTGGATTTGGGTCAAGTATGAATCATTCACATAAATTGAGTGCTGCACCAAAAGCTTGAATGGCCCCATCCCAGTTTAGTTGGGTTATGGATTGGCGGAAGTGTTTGATTGTGTTTGTTGGAATTAATTAGAATAGACCCAGACCTCAAGTGTTCTATTAATAGGTTTGGGTTGGCTTTGAAATATCAACCAAGATTTAGCTAATTCCAGTTTTGGTTTGCGCAGTTTTAATTTTTCATGGGTTTAATAGCGTTTGTTTTACCCTTTTTCATTTGTGCACGTTAGGTCGGTTTTTGCATGGAGTGGGCTGCTTCATTGCTAAAACAGTAAAAGTTTTGTCAGCACAGCCAAAAAA
Source organism: Brasenia schreberi (assembly GCA_036023115.1). Classification (NCBI taxonomy): domain Eukaryota; kingdom Viridiplantae; phylum Streptophyta; class Magnoliopsida; order Nymphaeales; family Cabombaceae; genus Brasenia; species Brasenia schreberi. The sequence continues at coordinate 712,287 of JAYKKT010000051.1, forward strand.
GGTTAGGTAGTGGGATGGACACAATACCCAATCTTGGCCCCATCCGAGTGATTTCCCTTTTGAGTTGTTTTGAAAATGCAAGTAAACTGTTCCAGTGTTGTACAGTTGTGGTTTGAGGAATTGTGGCTTCTCATGTTAGGGAAAGTGTTATAATATGGTGTGCCGTTACTCGTAGAGAGAATTCAGTCAGACACCACCCATTTCAGCCAATGAAACATGTTTAAAATAATCTGGCGTTCGAGTAAGTTGTATTGTTTCTTTATCCTTTATTTCCATTTTATGTTGATCTTTCTCTCTGCCTTTTCACTGCAGTGATTTTTGAAGAAATCTGACCACAGTTCTGTTCGGGGTTGTCACCATAGCTTCATCTCGAAGTATATTGTTAAGGTGATCACTCTGAGATGCTTATTCACTTTACCATGCATACATCTGTGTGTGTGCCTCGTAGCTTCACATCAAAGATGACACGTGCAATCAATTGTTTATTTAAGAATGAATCGTTAGGGATGACAATATTGACTCAACCCGTGCAAGCCTAACCCCACCGAGGAATACTTGGTCAGATCAAGTTCTGGTACGAGTATGGGGATAAGATACCAACCATACCACACGCAAATATATATATATATATATATATATATATATAGAGAGAGAGAGAGAGAGAGAGAGAGAGTGGTATGGTTGGCACATTGCATCCTCCAAAAGTAAAGTTTTAAATACCTAGGGTCAAATTTTCAAAGTGGAAGAATTAATGGAGATTAAAATGGAGAGGAGCATCAAGTATTCTTTGTGATAAGAAGATACCATTAAAGTTAAAGGTAAATATTATAGAGCAACAATTAGACCTGCCATGTTTTAAGTATTCTTTGTCATAAGAAGATACCATTAAAGTTAAAGGTAAATATTATAGAGAAACAATTAGACCTACCATGTTTTATAGTTTTGAGTGTTGGGTAGTTAATCATTAACATGTACAAAAGATATCTGAGAGAGAAATGAAGATGTTGAGGCGGATGAGTGGTCATACAAGAAAAGATCGTATACATAATGAGACTATTAGAAATAAATTATGTGTGACACCAATAGAGGATAAAATGAGAGAATATCGTTTAAGGTCGTTTGAACATATAGAAAGAAGATCAAAAGAATATGTAAGAAGGTATGAAAAACTAGATTTTGAAAGTATTAAAAGAAGTAATAGATGACCACAATAGTGTTGGAAAGAAACAATAAAGAATGATCTAGGTTATTGTGAGTTAACTGCTAACATGACACATGATAGGGTTACGTGGAAACAAAGAATCCATATAGCTGACCCCGTCTAGTATGGGAAAATGCTTAGTTGTTGTTGTAGAACACCGCCCATGTAAGGGATCACCCTTGCATTGCTGGTCCCAAGCCCGAATAAAGGAGGGTTGTATTAGGCTTCCGATAGCCAGCGTAAAACTTCGTCGGATTTTTATAACATAGATTATAAAAATTATGATTATTGCTTTGGGGTGTCCCCGCCTAGCGACGTGTTGTAGAGCTCGAATGCAGTAATAAGCAAGGGTCACTACATTTTCGTCCGATTGTAGTAAATCAATTGCAGAGAGGGTTCCCACATCATGGACGGGTGTGGGTAAAGAAGTTAGTCCAGCTACATTGCCGCCCGAATTAAGTGAATAATTTTTAGAGAGGATCTTCTCATTTTGAATATGGACAGATGCGGGGGTAAGGAAGGTAGTCCTAGATAATAAGATTCATATTGGTTCTTGGAATATCGGAACATTATCCGGTAAGCTAATGGAGGTGGTAGATACTATGATTCAGAGAAAGATTCATATTCTAAGTTTACAAGAGACAAAATGGGTTGGAGAAAAAGCAAAGGAGATAGAGGATACAGGTTTTAAATTATGGTACTCAGGTAAAGAAAAGGCTCGAAACGGAGTTGGTATTATCATAAATAAAGATTTAAAGGAGAGTGTAGTAGACATACAACGATATGGTGACCGAATCATGACGTTGAAATTAGTGTTAGGAGCAGAGGTTTTGAATATAGTTTATGCTTACGCACCCCAAGTAGGACTAGAAGATAGTATAAAGACAGTTTTTTGGGAAGAGTTAGATAAGGCATTTTAAAAGATTCCACAAAGGGAGTTGATTTGTTTAGGAGGAGATTTAAATGGACATGTCGGTAAAGAGGCATTAGGATATCAAGGGATTCATGGAAACTTTGGTTTTGAAGATATATACGAGGAAGGTAGGGAGATCTTAAATTTTGCTATGGCATTTGAACTCTTTATAGTCAATACAATCTTCAAAAAACGAGATGAACATTTAATTACTTATAAGAGTGGCTTATCACACATAGAATTAATGCTGGTTGGTTAAAATGGAGAGGAGCATCAGGTATTCTTTGTGATAAAAAGATACCATTAAAGTTAAAAGGTAAATATTATAGAGCAGCAATTAGGCCTGCCATGTTTTATGGTTTTGAGTGTTGGGCAGTTAATCATCAAAATGCACAAAAGATGTCTGTGACAGAAATGAAGATGTTGAGATGGATGAGTGGTCATACAAGAAAAGTCCGTATACATAATGAGGCTATTAGAAACAAATTAGGAGTGGCACCAATAGAGGATAAAATGAGAGAACATCGTTTAAGATGGTTTGGACATATAGAAAGAAGATCAAAAGAAGAACCTCTAAGAAGGTTAGAAAAACTAATTTTGGAAAGTATTAAAAGAGGTAGAGAACGACCACAAAAGTGTTGGAAAGAAACAATAAAGAATGATCTAGCTTATTGGGAGTTAACTGCTAACATGGCACACGATAGGGATCTGTGGAAACAAAGAATCCATGTAGCTGACCCCGTCTAGTATGGGAAAAGGCTTAGTTGTTGTTGTTGTTGTTGTTGTTTATAAGAGTGGCTTATCACAAACACAAATTGATTACTTTATTTGTAGAAAAAAGGATAGAGCGTGTTGTAAAGATTGTAAAGTAATTCCAGGAGAAAGCTTAACCACCCAACATCGACTTTTAGTTATGGATTTACAAATAAAAAAATGGACAAAGAAGAAAAGAGTGCATCGAGCTATTCGGACTAAATGGTGGAACCTCAAAAGTGAGAAAGAAGATATATTTAAACAGAAAGTCCTTCAAGGAGATGTTTGAAAATATGGTGGTACACCCTGTGATATGTGGAACAATATGGCTATACATATTAGGAAAGTGGCGAAAGATGTGTTAGGGGTATCTACGGGAGGTGTACCGGAACAATATGACGGTGGAGTGAAGTACAAAATAAAATCAAGGCAAATTACTAGTGAAACTTTAGAAGCTTATAAGAAAGAAAAGAAGGAAGCCAAAAAGGTCGTTAGTGAAGCAAAAGCTAAGATTTGGGAGGACTTATATAAAAAACTCAACTCCAAAGAGGGTGAAAAAGATATTTTTAGGATAGCTAGGGCTAGAAATAAGAAAACTAAAGATCTTAATGATGTTAGATGCATAAAAGACGAGGATGAAAAAATTCTAGTGGCAAATGATGATATAAGAAATAGATGGAAAAACAATTTTTATAATCTTTTTAATGAAAATAAAGATGTTAGTATTAGTTTAGGAGATTTAGCCAAGTCAGAAAAGTATATAAACCACAATTTCTACCGACGTACTGACAAGAATGAAGTCAAAGAGGCTCTTAAACATATGAAGGGTGGTAAATCGGTAGGACCAGATAATATTCCTATAGAAGTTTGGAAAATACTAGGAGAAATACGAATCACTTGGCTCACAAGACTATTTAATGAAATATGGAAAAACCAAAAGATGCCCGAGGAATGGAGAGCAAGTACACTTATACCCATATATAAGAACAAAGGAGACATTCAAAATTGTGCGAATTATCGAAGTATCAAGTTAATAAGTCATACTATGAAATTATGGAAAAGAATTATCGAACGTAGGTTAAGATAAGTATCAAGTATAACATAGAACCAATTTTGGATTCATGTCAGGCAGATCTACTATTGAAGCGATTCACCTTTTGAGACGTCTTATGGAACATTTTCGAGCAAAAAAGAAAGACCTTCACATGATATTTATTGATCTAGAAAAAGCTTATGATAGGGTATCGAGGGAGGTTCTTTGGACAACTTTGGAAAAAAGAGGTATCCCATAGACATATATTAACCTTATAAGAGACATGTATGATGGTGCAAAAACATGTGTGAGGACTCATGAAGGAACGACAGACTTCTTTGAAGTTAATATTGGGTTACATCAAGGATCAACTTTAAGTCCATACTTATTTATAATGGTGATGGATGAGTTAACAAAACATATTTAAGATGAAGTACCTTGGTGTATGTTATTTGCAGATGACATTGTATTAGTGGAGGAGTCTAAGAAAAAAGTTAATAGAAAATTGGAACTATAGAGAGAAACATTAGAAAGCAAAGGCCTCCGACTTAGTAGAACAAAGATAGAATATATGGAATGTAAGTTTGATCATTTGGTTACTTCAAAAGACATAGAAATTAAAATTGGCACACATTGCATTCCCCAAAAGGAAAGTTTTAAATACCTAGGGTCAATTTTTCAGAGTGATGAAGAATTGATGGAGATGTTACACATAGAATTAATGTTGGTTGGTTAAAATGGAGAGGAGCATCAGGTATTCTTTGTGATAAGAAAATACCATTAAAATTAAAAGGTAAATATTATAGAGCAGCAATTAGGCTTGCCATGTTTTATGGTTTTGAGTGTTGGGCAGTTAATCATCATCATGTACAAAAGATGTCTGTGACAGAAATGAAGATGTTGAGATGGATGAGTGGTCATACAAGAAAAGACCGTATTTCTAATGAGGTTATTAGAAACAAATTAGGAGTGGCACCAATAGAGGATAAAATGAGAGAAAATCGTTTAAGATGGTTTGGACATATAGAAAGAAGATCAAAAGAAAAACCTGTAAGAAGGTTAGAAAAACTAAATTTGGAAAGTATTAAAAGAGGTAGTGGACGACCACAAAAGTGTTGGAAAGAAACAATAAAGAAGGATCTAGCTTATTAGGAGTTAACTGCTAACATGGCACACGATAGGGATCTGTGGAAACAAAGAATCCATGTAGCCGACCCCGTCTAGTATGGGAAAAGGCTTAGTTGTTGTTGTAGTAGACATACAACGATATGGTGACCGAATCATGACGTTTAAATTAGTGTTAGGAGCAGAGATTTTGAATATATTTTGTGCTTACGCACCCCAAGTAGGATTAGAAGATAGTATAAAGACTTCTTTTTGGGAAGAGTTAGATAAGGTGATTCAAAAGATTCCACAAAGGTAGATGATTTGTTTAGGAGGAGACTTAAATAAACATGTTGGTAAAGAGGCATTAGGATATCAAGGGATTCATGGAAACTTTGGTTTTGGGGATATAAATGAGGAAGGTAGGGAGATTTTAAATTTTGCTATGGCATTTGATCTCTTTATAGTCAATCCAATCTTCAAAAAACGAGATAAATATTTAATTACTTATAAGAGTCGCTTATCATAAACACAAATTGATTACTTTATTTGTAGAAAAAAAGATAGAGCGTGTTGTAAAGATTGAAAGGTAATTCTTGGAGAAAGCTTAACCACCCAACATCGACTTTTAGTTGTGGATTTACAAATAAAAAACTGGAAAAAGAAGACAAGAGTGCATCGAGCTATTCAGACTAAATGGTGGAACCTCAAAAGTAAGGAAAAAGATATATTTAAATAGAAAGTTTGTTGGTACACCCTGTGATATGTGGAACAATATATATAAGAAAGTCTTTCAAGGAGATGTTTGGAATTATGTTGGTACACCCAGTGATATGTGGAACAATATGGCTATACATATTAGGAAAGTGGCGAAAGATGTGCTAGGGGTATCTAAGGGAGGTGTACCGGCACATAAAGAAGCTTGGTGGTGGAGTGAAGTAGTGCAAAATAAAATCAAGGCAAAGAGGGCATGTTACAAATTACATTATGCTAAGAAATCTAGTGAAACTTTAGAGGCTTATAAGAAAGGAAAGAAGGAAGCAAAAAAGGCCATGAGTGAAGCAAAAGCTAAAATTTGAGAGGATTTATATAAAAAACTCAACTCAAAAGAGGGTGAAAGAGATATTTTTAGGATAGCTAGGGCTAGAGATAAGAAAACTAAAGATCTTAATTATGTTAGATGCATAAAAGATGAGGATGAAAAAAATCTAGTGGCAAATGATGATATAAGAAATAGATGGAAAAACTATTTTTATAGGCTTTTTAATGAAAATAAAGATGTTAGTATTAGCTTAGGAGAGTTAGCCAAATCAGAAAAGTATATAAACCACATTTTCTACCGACGGATTCAAAAGAATGAAGTCAAAGACGATCTTAAATATATGAAGGGTGGTAAATCAGTAGGACTAGATAATATTCCTATAGAAGTTTGGAAAATACTATGAGAAATAGGAATCACTTGGCTCACAAGACTATTTAGTGAAATATGGAAAAACTAAAAGATGCCCGAGGAATGGAGAGCAAGTACACTTATACCCATATACAAGAACAAGGGAGACATTCAAATTATGCAAATTATCGAAGTATCAAGTTAATGAGTCATACTATGAAATTGTGGGAAAGAATTATCGAACGTAGGTTAAGACAAGTATCAAGTACAACAGAGAACCAATTTGGATTTATGCTAGGTAGATCTACTATTGAAGCGATTCAACTTTTGAGACGTCTTATGGAACATTTTAGAGCAAAAAAGAAAGACCTTCACTTGATATTTATTGATCTAGAAAAAGCTTATGATAGGGCACCAAGGGAGGTTCTGTGGAGAACTTTGGAAAAAAGAGGTATCCAATTGACATACATTAACCTTATAAGAGACATGTATGATGGTGCAAAAACATGTGTGAGGACTCATGAAGGAATGATAAACTTCTTTGAAGTTAATATTGGGTTACATCAAGGATCAACTTTAAGTCCATACTTATTTATAATGGTGATGGATGAGTTAACAAAACATATTCAAGATGAAGTACCTTGATGTATATTATTTGTAGATGACATTGTATTAGTGGAGGGTTCTAAGGAAAAAGTTAATAGAAAATTAGAACTATGGAGAGAAACATTAGAAAGCAAAGGCCTCCGATATGGAATGTAAGTTTGATCATTTGGTTACCTAAGAGGGCATATAAATTAAAATTGGCACACATTGCATTCCCTACAAGGAAAGTTTTAAATACGTGGGGTCAATTTTTCAAAGTGATGGAAGAATTGATGGAGATGTTACGCATAAAATTAATGCTGGTTGGTTAAAATGGAAAGGAGCATCATGTATTCTTTGTGATAAGAAGATACCATTAAAGTTAAAAGGTAAATATTATAGAGCAGCAATTAGGCCTGCCATATTTTATGGTTTTGAGTGTTGGGCAGTTAATCTTCAACATGTACAAAAGATCAACATGTATAAAAGATGTGTGTGACAGAAATGAAGATGTTGAGATGGATGAGTGGTCATAAAAGAAAAGACCGTATACATAATGAGGTTATTAGAAACAAATTAGGAGTAGCAACAATAGAGGATAAAATGAGAGAATATCGTTTAAGATGGTTTGGACGTAGAGAAAGAAGATCAAAATAAGAACCTCTAAGAAGGTATGAAAAACTAAATTTGGAAAGTATTAAAAGAGCTAGAAGACGACAACAAAAGTGTTGGAAAGAAACAATAAAGAATGATGTAGCTTATTGTGAGTTAACACGATAGGGATCTATGGAAACAAAGAATCCATGTAGCCGACCCCGTCTAGTATGGGAAAAGGCTTAGTTGTTGTTGTTGATGTTGTAGAGAGAGAGGTAGTGGTAAATTTTTGAGCCTCATGTGCTCAATCAATGTATAATGTGCATTAAAGGCTTTTTGCTTTATCAACTCAACCATACATAGAATCGATCTCATGTTCTAATGATTGTTTAGTATTACTTTGGAAATATAGTACTTGATGCTCTAGAGCTAAAGATCGAACTGTTTCGTCTGTGATAGCCTTCTCCTCAATGCTGGACATGCAATATGAATGTTGTATAACAGTAAAATATTCCATGAGTTAGACTTGCTCGAATATGAACCCAGTTAAGTAGAACCAACCTTTAAATTCCTGTGCTTTTTCTGCCATTTTAAGATCTGGCTTGGGGAGTTTTATTCAAAATGGAGCTACTTCACTGTGCTTCTTTCTTGTACTACATGTAGGTGATACTGTTTCTACTCTGATCTTGGGAGAATTTACGAGGTAATCTTCATTTACATTTTAATTTTATTATAGGTGATTACAGATGTCAAAATGGGACTGGTCCTAGAAAAATGCAGGGCCAGCCAGAAATTTCTGGCCCATTTTCAGTGGCCGTATGGCCTGTCGCAGCCCGTTTCTCTCTCTCTCTCTCTCTCTCTCTCTCTCTCTCTCTCTCTCTCTCTCTATATATATATATATATATATATATATATATATAGAGAGAGAGAGAGAGAGAGAGAGAGAGAGAGAGAGACCACAAATGTTGAAAAGATCATATATTTATATATATATATAGAGAGAGAGAGAGAGACCACAAGTGTTGAAAAGATCTGATGAAAACAAAGTATCCATTGCCAGAGTCCTATGGAAACCAAGAATTCATGTAGTGAAAACATATAGTGTGGAGCTGATCTTGAGAAAAAACTTAGTTATATAAAGTATGAACGGAGATTGAGCTGGACTAATATATATATATATAGCCTGGCATAGGGGATAGTCCCACATTTTTTCAGGCCCACAAGAGCTGAGGCTGGGCCACATCTCTGATGGTGTTGCTCCAAGTCACACAAATGTCTATTCAACGTCAAAACAAACATCTGACGTCATATATCAGTATATTTGTGAGATAGCCAAGCGCCTGGCTAATTACAAATAAAATACAAATTAATTGTGTGAACCCGGTTTGTATTATTAATCGGGGAAATGGCGGTCAGTCCTCTCCTGCACTCTCATTTTTAATTTTGGGTCGTCTACATAATACATGTAGGCTGGTGTGGAACGTTTTAAAATCATTCCAAGTGTTTTAAAAATAAAATTGTTTCTAAAGCTAAGTCAGCAGTAAGTTGCTCGAGGGACCGCCGAGATTTTTAACCCGGTTTTTACCGTAGACCCTCCCCATACCCTAGTTTTACCCATCCCTGGTACTCCCTTCATATCATATTATAACAGTTTAATAAGCCTGAATGTTTCGCGTACTTGTAGCATACAAAATCATAAGACCTAGGCAACGAGGCAACCTCAATATTGACCCAACCCTTTCCACCGAACCATTGGCTGATAACTAAAAAAAAAAGTTCGGAGCTTCTAATTTGAGTTGGGAGCGTTTGAAATGAATTGGGTTTTTGTTGAATTCAATGAGATTTCAGGATTCAAAAAGGATTTGAATTATGGACCCCGGAAACGGTTGGATTTTACTCTAACCCGGGTGAAATGTCATCCGTCTGGGGCCTCAAGCAAGCGAAATCGATTATTGTCAAGGTTATCACTGTGAGATGTCATATAATTAAGGTTTGTCTGGGGGCAGGGGATAGGTATGATGCCCACCTGTTCCTCTCTCCACTTTGGACAAGCGGATTGTGCTAGGCACAGACTTGTCTTCCACTAAAATATCTCATTACTCTACCAACCGAGGATATAACCGGAATTAAACTATAAATAGAAAGCTTTCTTCAACTCCACCTGTTCCTCTCTCCACTTTTGACAAGATGGTACACTTCTACACCATTGAAATTGAATCTTGCGTGCAGAATTCACCTCAATTCATCGAAATTCCACTGGAATTTCTGATCTCCTACCGATTTTGCACTTTTGATTGTTTCTTCCGATCAACGGCTTCAATAATCTCGATTGGAGTCGGATCCCCTTAGGTAGGTTCCGATTTGTCGCTAAATGCTAACCTCCACTCATTTCGTCCAGTCAATCTCCACTAATCTACTCTTACCTTGGGATAATTTTACAAGGCAACATTTGGCTTTGCTGGGAACATGAATTCATGACGACTGAGTTGGTTGATTATTTTGCACGAAAAAATTGATATAGGACTCATTGCCTATTGGATACTTTAGAGCTACCGGCCTAGGAAGTTGGTATGGGTTTCCACTCAGGGGGATTATATGGAGATTTGTGAAAAGGTTGAAGTTTCTTTGAATGCTAGTGTGATGGGCTAACTTATAAGATGTGACGTTCGTTTCTAATTGTTGTTTACGCGAGGAATTCCGCAGGCTGATTGAGGAAACGAACTGGTTTTAATAAAATTTTTATGCTAAACTGTGACGGACGTGAACGTCAATAAATAATGTTTCTGTGACGCGCGGCACCCTCAGTGAATGGAATACAACTATTATGACGGGCACAAACGTCCGTAAAAGATGATTTTGCCTTCTTCCGTCGTCTATTACACTCCGAGGACGTGCGCCAGAGTTTACTGGCGTTCGCGCTGACAAAACCTGAATGTTTCGTGTGCTTATACAAAACCTAATTATTTTGTACTTGATCAATGTGTGTGTGCGTGCACATAATAATATGAATTGAAGATGTTACTTATACACAAAATTAAAAATTATGATGTTTTGCTAGATATATGTATGTATGTATATGCTTCTAATAAGACCTTTTAATAATGTTGCTTAAATGCTGTATTTCTTCCTACACAAAATTAAAAATTATGATGTTTTGCTACATATATGTATGTACGTACGTATGCTTCTAATAAGACCTTTTAATAATGTTGCTTAAAATATAATAAAGTAAACAATGTTAGATGTTATATATATTCATATGAAGCATAAATAACTAAAAGTCATATATTACTTGAAGTTCAATCCAAATATTCTCAAACAATTGAAAGAACATGTGCTTTTTAAGTCCACCTAAAGCCCACTCGGTTTTTTGTTAGGTTGAGACTACTTGGAGAAGATGAGCTTTTTGAGAGGAGGAGGATGCATAGGGAGAGGGAAGGATCCCTTTTGAATGACATCACGATGCCCCCATCATGGGTTGAATAAGCATGCAATTCTCTCTCTCTCTCTCTCTATATATATATATATATATATATATATAGATATATATATATAGAGAGAGAGAGAGAGTGGTAAATGCTCAAACTCTATTCATGTTGAAATCTATTAAAGTAAAACTATAATTTGATTTTAGTGAGCAAACTGATTTTCTCATACCACTTTTGCAACTTTCCAATATCAGTCAACATATTCCTCAAACCGCTTCTGCTGCAGATTAACCTTCTAAGAAAAAGACTAATGTGCCCACTAAAACGCTGAGATGTGCATAATTCGGGAAGCTGCACATGGTTCTCATGTTTCTGAGCACCTACAAACGTACTATTCATCAGTTTTTTTCCTTCTTTTGGAAGGAAAAACGACCGAGAGTTGGACCAAGTCAGACATTCAGAAAGACAATAGGGAATTGAATGAACACAAAAATGAAAGTTCAAGTAAGAAGTTCACTTAAAATCCCTCCTCTGAATTCAGTCATATCAAGCCTCAACCTTACAGCAGTGTGTGCCATATTTTTTTATCAACTGAAAATGGCTAACAAATTCCATTATATACACACTTTTATACATGCGGTCGATTAATATCAGACTGATTGTTTAGGAGATTCTCTTAAATTGTTTTATCTGGATCATGTATCTCACACATACAAGCAAAAAGCACACAAAATCTTGAGATGTTGGATTTGTCTATCCCAGATGATTTGATTCAGCCTCACAGAAACAACATTAAAAGTAATCAGGTATAATATATTAAAATAGAAATAGAAGGACAATTCCTAAGACAATTGTCTTTCATGTGATTGTTGAAAAATTTAACCTATTAAGATGAAAAATTGAAAATTGTTGAAAGACAATCAACTAATCAGGTATAATATATAACAACCATATAAAGGTTTACAAAGTATAAAGATGAAAAATTTATATATACATATTACAAAGTCAATTCCTAAGAGTAATGATTTAACCTATCTTTCATGTGATTTGTCTGGATGCTCTTTGCGATTATATGGTTCTTGAAAATTGAAAATAAAAAGCAGAAATAACATAAGCAAAGGACATATAAAGAGGATGAGTTTTTATTAGGTCACTTTGAGACTACCACGAGAACATGGGCATTTTGAATATGGTTCGAATCATGATGAGGATAGATTAGGAGGAGGATGCATAGGAAGAGGGAGGGGTTCCTTTTGTACTTGTATTATACAAAATTACTTAATCTTCAACCATAAACAATATTGTACAAGTAAACCTAAGTGGTGGGTACTCCCTTCATTGCCAGAGTTTACGAATATTTCTCGCAATTCATGCCCTTCACTAAATATCATATGATAAAACTTTAATAAACCCCAATGTTTTATGTACGCGCCAGAGTATATGCGCATTTCTGGTGTTCGCGCGCCACTAAATATCAAATTATAAAAGTTCAACAAAACCTGAATGTTTCGTGTCCTTGTAACATACAAAATTATGTATCCATGAACCCTAAACAATATTGTACAAGTAAACCTAATTACTTTGTAACGTAGGAAACCCCAATATTTACCCGACCCTATGAAGTTCAGTTTCAGGTATGGAAACAATATTTCAATTACCAAACCTTACTCGAAGCTGTTCCCAACCCAAACCTGACCTATATACACAGAACAATACATACATACATACATACATACATACATACATACATACATACATACATACATACATATATATATATATATACATATACATACATATATATATGTGCATGCATACATACATACACACATATTTATATACATGCGCCATTTTCACCCATGACCTTCCTCCCCATATCTGCCTTGTTAAGGTTTGGCTGGGGCTGGATATAGGTATACCCACCCCATTGCCATCCCTAAGTGATGCGTACTCCCTTCATTGCCAGAGTTTACGAACATTTCTCGCATTCATGCCGGGAACTAAATATCATATTATAAAATTTTAATAAACCTGAATGTTTAGTTACTTGTTAGATACAAAATCAGGTATCCTTGAAACCTACACAACGTTCTACAAGAAGCCTAATTATTTTGTAGTTGATCAATGGAGTCAACCCCAATATTGACCCAACCCGTTGAATCCGGACCCTATTAGGTTCAGGTATGGGTGTAGAAATAACATTGCACAAATACCTGAAACGGCCCCAACCCACCTTACCTATATAGACACACACAAACATATATGTATATATAAAGTAAATAAGTATATAACCATTTACATACACAAATATATATATAAACATGTAAATCTGTAACACACACATATGTTTATATACACACCTCGTTTTGCCGCTGAACCCTCCGTTTACCCATTCCGTAAAAGATGACACATAACTGCCCGGTTAAGGTTCAGGTAGGGGCCGGATATAGGTACACCCGTCCCTGACCCGCTTCGTTGCCACCCTAAGCGTTTGGTACTCCTCCATTGTTTCCTGTCTGGCACCAACATGTTGGTTAGTTCACACTCTGATTGTCGAATTCACTTTATCCCTATGCTTAGAGAAAGAGAGCCCAATTTTTTTATGAAGAGTTTCCTTGCTGACCAACACCGAGCTGAAACTAAAAATTTCACCTTTCTGTTTTCGGAAATGAGTGAATTTAAGACGAAGAGAATTAAAGTTACCTTCTAAATTTCTAATTCAGATTCTCATGCTTTAATTTCTTCTAACTCAAAGTCAGAGTTTGCGTTCCATTTTAGAATGAAAGTTAATTTGAACTCTCAATCCTTTTCAATGTTGTAGACATTAAAAATATTGACCTACATCAATTGCCGTCTTCAAGACGACCACACAATTTATGTAGTAGTGGTGGCCATCATCCTGTCTCTACTGTACCTTAGCTGGTGGCAGAGATGCCCGTTCTTCTTCTAATGAATCTCTCAGACAAGTCTTACAATTATTGAAGAGTTTCAAGTAGTTTCAATTTCATAGATTTGGTCTCCGTTTAAGAGTTCATAGCAGCAGCCTTTCATTGATGTAAAATCTCGGACTTGTTCACTTTTGAAAATCCACACGAGGTAGGTTTGTACTTCTAGCTAGAATATCTGAGCTTCATATCCGTAGGTTCTTTGCAGTAGTGGCACATGATGTTTCTAATTTGTCATCTTTTAGGGATCCAAATTCAGGACTTACACCCTTCAAGAACTGATAAAAGTGCTCTCCTTCAATTTGTTTGTCTCATGGTAAGATCTATGAGAATTTCCAACTTAGGGTTAATCAAAATATGTTTCTCCCATCTGCTGGTCAACCAAGTAGTATTCTCTGATGCTCGTATATCTTAGTTCAGTCACTCTGGAGTCTGATCTTCTTTACAGTACATGACTTTAGGTAAACATGACTTTAGGTAAACATCTTCTTTACAGTACCTCGTGGCTCATAAGCTCACTTAAACTAGATAGTATAGTTTGAAAGTGAAACTGATTCTTTAATTGAGAGCATTAAGCAACCTTTTCTTTCAGGAGAAACAAGACCATAATCTAAGTTTTTCCAATGGTCAATATACAGTAGGAAAGAAGAGAACTTCTGATGTTTTATCTTTTTTCTTTGGTAACAAGAAGATTACATTAAAGTTGGAAGGAAAATATTATACTGTAGCAATTAGACCAGTTACGTTGCATGATAGTGAGTGTTAGTTTTTAATCATGAAGATTCTGAAATAAAGATGTCACAACAGAAATGAAGAAATGAAGATTCTGAAATGGATGTTTAGTTACATCTTAAAACACCGCATTGGTGACGAGGTTATCAGAGAAAAACCAGAATTTGTGGGCCGTCATCTATACCCCTTTACTGTGACGGCCACCAGGAGTGTGCCAAAGTTTACGAACGTTTCTTGTGTTCTCAGCCGCCAGTAAAGATCGTATTGTAAAACTTCAACAAGCCTGAATGTTTCCTGTACTTGTAACAATATAAAACTAAATTATGTTTGTTTTTCCGATAGAAAATTGAAATCCATCCGTGCGGGTCCTTGTTATGTTAAGTGGCTGTAAATTCATCTCTTCTCATGTTAGCATAGTGTGTGAATGAAAGTATTCTTTGTACTCCTTGTCAATTCATCGTTTCATAATTCTTCCATTAAGATCACATAGAAAAACCAGGTAGGTTTAGAGATTGGTCATTCAGTAAAAAAAGTCGGTTAACCGATTATCGGTTGGGTTTCGGTTTTCAGATTCAATTAAAAATGGGCATCTTTAACGTCCATTATAGCACACTTGGCTCCAAGGAGATGAACTGCGATTTTGTTCCATCTATTCCATGACTGAAACAAAAAGGGAGATGCATGCATCATATTGTAGAGGATGAGATGCTCAGATAAGCATATGGTCTCCCTGTGCTCATGCACACACACGCACACTATTCGTAGATTGTGTCGAGGGTTGAATGAAACATGAAGCAAATAGAACATGTTTGACATGTATACCACAGTCATATTTGTCCACAAATAAAGTATTGAAGCACATGGATAGAGTTTAATTTGGGGATAGGTCAGCACAATGAAGAGCACCAATCAAAAATTTTAGACTCCCTTTCAGAGTGCCATGCAATTTGGAAGACTTGAGAAGTCGTGTTGATTGTCACGCCCTAATCAATTGTTTAAGCAACACCAAACCACAAACTATTCTTAGTTTATTGTAAGATGCTCCTAAGACGCAACTAAGGGAATAAATAAGCCGCCATTAGAAGAAAAACAATAAGTTTTCTTCTTAAAGCCATTTTTTTCCCGTTCCACTTGCTTCAGGAGAAAGAGACCTTTTGCAGGCTGTGGCTATCATAGAGTAATGGAGAGCTTGAGCATCAAACATTAATCTGTGTATAGGCGCAATGGGCCATCATGGGCCCCATGTCCGAAGGCGTGTGCACACATGCACTTGGTCACACACACACACACATTTCTGTTGCATATTATACCAGTTCAAGGTTTAACGAAAATGACCTCAATGTAAGGCTCATTCTGGTGTTCATGTTGGTCTCTCGTCATTAGAAGGCAGCAATTTCTTGGAAAAATGAGACTCTTTTTAGTTGTAGTGCTTCATGTCAATCAACAATCTGGTTCAGTACTTGTTCCACTTAAGCAAAACCTCCAGTTTGTCTTGTGAACAGAGAACCAGTGCCGAGAGAGCTTTACCCCCATAGTGAGCCGACCCAGTTCCAACAAATTAATGGGGGTCCTCGTAGGCTTATGGATATTAATGGGTTCAAGGAGGGAAAAAACGAAGGAATTTATCTCGGAAAAGTAATATCATGTTTTTTGTTGCTTTCTTCCAATACTTTAGATGTTTGATGTGTTCATCTAGTTCACCTTTCCTCAGTCGAAAAAAAATTCTCACACCTTCTTATTCGAGCTTTATGTGCATTCTAGGTACCCCAACCACCTTTTCTTTGTCTATCCTATTTATATATCATATGGTGACACATTAGGCATGAGAGGTGACAATTACTTAGAGGTGGCGGATTTGGACATAGACCAGCGGGTTGTATGGGACCCTAGCCGCTTCTGGAACTTGAATCAGAATAGAACTGAAACCTGAGACCTTAGGGTTCAGTTCCTGTTCCACCTATTCAGAAACCAAACCAAAACTGACAGTTCCTCCATTTTGGTTCTAGTCTTAAAATCCCACTATTTCTTCCATAAAATTTATTAGAACGAAACCCAAACTGAAATAGGCTTGGTACCATACTAGGAACCTATTGGAGGTCAGGGGGTTGATTTGTTTCCAATTCCAAATTTTGGTGGAGTGGGCCAGGTCTAATGTTACTTTCATTTTCCATCGAGATCAAAATTAGCATTAGATAATGGGTTTCGGCCCTATCACGTCTTTGAGATATCTTCATGGAAAGCCAGCCCTTTCATAAGTCAACTTTAATCAATGAGATTGAGACCTTGAACCTAGCATAATATAAAGTTCCTTTTCATATGATAGTATTTTGTTGGTAGTGTAGTAGATGTTCATATTTTTGAATCAGTAGATATCTATGGCAACATTGGATACCATTGTTAACAATAAGACACACACAACAGTTTTTTTTGTATATATATATATATATATATATATATATATATATATATATATAGAGAGAGAGAGAGAGAGAGAGTATGACAAATTGCACTTGATATAAATTCTGATGTTACTTGAGATGTGAGAAAATAGACCACCATTGGTTCATGGTTTGGTGGCACATGGTTCTCTAACATAAGACAAGGAAAATCAAAATTAACTGAGAGTTTTTCTAATTTTTAATGGTTAGAAAAATCAAAGGTGGACGCTTTTGGGGCTTCTACATTCTTTTTCTATTTCGAAAGGCAAGTGAGGTGTTGTAGTTGGCTATGACTCATCCAACCCTGAGTTGAGATGATGTGTATGCAGTGTTTGAAAATTCAGCCTGTTGGGCAAACATGTTTGACACCCTCCTGTAATGGATTTTCAATGGCAAAGTATTTTTGCAATATTTGCAAATTTTTCGATGATGAAAGGTCAGGACAAACTGTAATTGAAGCCTTGTTGCCATTTGCAAGTTACTTCGTGGATGTAATTAATCCAACTTTAATTGGCACGAATACTCACGTGTTTCATTATTTAAAAACTTGCAGTGCTTTTTCTTCCAACGGTGCACTTCTGCACATTACATAAATCAATTTATCTAAAGTGTACCAGATTTGTTTCTTCAGTTAAATTTCGTGTTAGATCACACTTGGGGAGTTCAGCAAACTTCTTGATTAGATAGTCTTTAATACTTTTGTGAGTTTTCAATCTTATGGCCTTTGACTGTCTTGAAGTTTGTTGGAGCGAAACCACTAAATGATGTTCCTTTTGTGTGTGTGTGTGAGAGAGGGAGAGGATTATCTTGCATGTCCCACATGAAAATAGTGATTATGCTTTTAGATTCTCTATGTTAGACAGTGGACATCAAATTTACTTTTAGTTATCAGGAATTTTTCTATTAGATTCAAATGCAAGTTCCTATTGCCTATCCTTATTAGTTTTCTTTTGATTTCCACGGAACACGGCATACATTAACAATTGTTTGCTAGAGTCCATTTGGATTGTGGACGTAACTTCACGTGGATGTTCTAAAAGGAAATATTTACTTGCTACAGAACCGTGTATCATTGCCCATTTTGTAATCTATACCTTGTCGGGAAGGGACTCGGCATTGATTTTTTCCATTGCATGACTTGCAACTGTTGCCTGGGGATGCAACTGGAACACAGATGCGGTGAAAAAGGTCTTCAGTCCAATTGTCCAATTTGTTGCGATTATCTCTTCACTTCCAGTGCATCCGTGAAGGCTCTTCCTTGTGGCTATTTCATGCACTCAGCATGCTTTCAGCTACTGGGCAGTAGGCCAGCTGATACTGGAAAATTACCATAGACTTATAAGCTTTCATGTTTGCCACTTATCTATTTTCATTTGCTAATTCAATTGATAAGGGAGGATTTGCTTTCTTTTTACATTTTCAGGCCTATACTTGCTCCCATTACACTTGTCCAATTTGTTGCAAATCTTTGGGAGATATGGCTGTAAGTAAACTTTATGATTTCTTCTCAACCTAACCGTGGTGGAGAATTGCCTGCTTGCAGCTTGCCCTCAATGGGGAGATGTGTAGAAACGTGCCTGCCAACGCCTATGAGACCCCTTCTTAGAATTACAACTCAAGGTTCTTGCTTAGATTACTCTCGTATTACATCAACCACAGGAACCACATTTGTGGTAAAGCCAATGAAAGCGGGACATCCCCTTCTTCTCACAGTCATTGCAGAGAATATCCTGGAGAAAAAATCCAATTTTTTTCAATCTGAAACAGTTCAAATGAAGTAAAAAAGGACCAGTAGATATGTTTTCTTGGAGCTGCATCATTTTGTTTTGATACAGTTCATAAGTTATGCTTGTTCTGCACTTTTAAATATATATCATCCGAGCACAAACTATAGTAGTAGCAGGAGGAGGAGTAACAAGCGATGCAACCCCTTCAGACTTGGAAGTGCGGAACAGTCAGAAATCTCTCTCTCTCTCTTTCTCTCTCTCTCTCTACACACATGCACACCAACACATCCAAAATCCCCACGTTTCAGATCTCAATTATGTGGAGACCCTTCTTGGAACTAGTAACGGATTTCTAGCAGAGATATAGCAACCATTGATACAGGAAAATATTGGTCATAATCTAATCTCTGCAGATCACATGGAACAGATTCATCTAACTTTGTGAAAGGAAGCATCCATCTGAGACGTTTTACCTGATACCGATCTTTATATTCATCAGGAAGCTCTTCCGCAGCCAACAGGGCATCAAGCATGCCAAAGTATACCTGCATGATAGCCGGCAGAATGAGACTATAATCAATTTCGGCAAATGGAAACCAAAACTTGGATTTCTTGAAGAAAGCTAATGTTGCATTAGAACAGGCCGAAATGCTTTTTATATTCATGGGAAGAATATCTTGAATTTGACAAGAACAAACAAGGATCATACAGAAGAAGTTTGCTTAGGCTTGTTTCCAAAGGACAAAAACGCCTTGACTAAGCCTGAGGCTACCTTTTTCCGTTTATGAGGTGATTGTCGTACGCAGGCTTAAACCCTTTCAAAGTACTGGTCAAATAGTTTAGAATCAGAAATAATTGTTCATTAACACTATCCGCAAAATAATTTACAAAAAGTAGAAAAAGAATTTTAATGCTCAAATCTGTTCAAAATAACCCAAAGCAAGACCCCTAGTTTGTCCATCAACAATGAACTCCAAATTTGTTTAAGCAATCAGATTTTATCCTGCATCCACAATGATGAAGGTCTCTGAAGAAAGACAAAGAACGTGATTACTTATAAAATAAGCAAAACTCGTCAAAGAAAAAACTGTTTTGCATTTTCTGCTTGTACTTGTATGTATTTTTTAAATGCACAATCATATCAATTGAGTAAGAGGGTGTAGGACCTCCACCATCCATCATCCCACACACAAGGAATGGTTTGGCAGTCAATGTCGACAGGAAACCAATCTTATCACCTCAATCTGAAACCCTCTAATTTACCTCATGCAGCACTCACAATCTGTTCCCCAGCACCATGGGATAAAATGGTCTATAACAAAACCAATACAACAATACCTCAACAACACCTGCATCTTCTGGTTTTACATGTTCTGCAACTCCATATAGCTGATATCCCTTTGAGAGAGAGAGAGAGAGAGATGAGAGAGCTGGTCTGTGGAGATAAAACTGTTAATGGCTAAACAAAATCAGGAAATTATAGTAATGTGCAGCTTTCCCTGGACGTGAATCCTCATCAGTCATCACTTCCTGTAATAAAATTAGTGAAATGTATGATTGTAAAATGTTCATATATGCTTTTGACAATCTTTATATATTGATCTTGTACTTGTGAATATCATGATTTCTGTTTTTGTCCTTTGAAATGTTGAGTTAGAGTCGTTCATGGGTTCCAGCGCTAGGGTTATTCCTCTGTTGATAAATCATAGTCTAACCAGTCGGCCACTTCGTAAGCAACAACGTTTCCCTCTGAGAAATCTGCCACTGAAAAGTACCCCTTGATTACAAAGTTTTGTTTTTTGGACTGCGTCAATGATTATGCTTGACGGATGTCTTATCTTTAATAGGGTTAGTTGAGAGTAGTAGAGTTCCTTCAATACTGACTCGATCTTACAACTCATCTCATCACTGTAGCTCTTTCTAGGACTTCGTACAAGTATTTCATGAGCTTTGGCTAGACATGGTAAACTGGAAGTGGCAGCTTCAAGCTGCCGGCTTTGGTTCAGAACCATCGGCTTTGGTTTGAGTCCAGCTTTCATGAAGGTGAAAGCTGTTTCTTAATCCATTTTTGTGCTCATTGCTTGTCTGGGTTTGAAGATGCTTTGGAGAAGGCAGAATTAAATTCTAGCAATTTCTGTAACTGACTGAAAGCATACCTTTCTGAGTCACTTAAGTACGTCTATTACTACAGCGACTTGGCAGAAGATACCCTATAGCTTGGATTTTAATTCTCCACTTTCAAGAACTATTTTGGGACTCTTAAGGGGTAATCTGTATTGTTCATTTTGAAAGTCCAAAGGCTTGGAATAATGAGGCTATCTGTTCCTCAATCGTTTAGGATGCTCTTCCTTTGAACACTATGATATATGACAGCTTATTTACATGCTCTAGTAGTGATGGTGATGATAATTTAGTTGGTAGTGTCAGTTAACTTAGTAGATGCGTAGACATACTAACCAGGATAGAGCGATTGATTTCCGTCGTAAAAGGTTTCCTTGCACCCTTTTTTCTTTGTTGCAACAGGGAGGCTAGAGCCAGGTACGCAAACCCCCAGTATAGAGCTCATAAGCTTCATCTCGTGAGTTGAGCCGACCCTCTGAGTGGTTTCCTTCCACTCTAATTAGCTATTTTGGATTCTAGATTCTCAGAACAGCACATATTATGGTTCATAATAATAAATTAGAGGTACCCTTTTTAATAGACTGCCAAGTTAAAAGAATTTTCTGTTAATATTCTCCTGTTTCTTAGACTTTCATAAATATCTAATGGCATGCGCTCTCAGATTATGTAATCTTGGTATTTGACTTTATAGCATTATAATAATACGAAATTGAACAGGACACCGCCTACTTTCAAACAATGACAGTTCAGGATTGCGCCATGCAACTTACAGAGCCTCTTTTACCATGATAACCCATGTACATGGCAAACCTAGAGTTGGCAACAAGATAAATCCCAACATTGAAGAGAGTACAGTTTTAAGGATGCCAATTTACCATCCATTATAACTTTCCAAAGAAACTTCAGGCCTACCTTCCTCTCATCTTATTGTTAAGTGCGAAGAAAGAAATCTTCTCATAACTAGCATATTAAGTTGCAAGGAAACTGGGGTTAATCTCACGAATAGTTGTCAACATTTTTTAGCAGGTATGTGATCTTCAAAAAGTCGTTTGTAATTGAACAGTATACAAAAGTGCAGCTCCTTCAAGAGTACAAATAATGTTTAAATTTGTGAAACTCAGACAACTTTCACAAAACTTTGAATTTACAGATGGGAATCAAGAAACCAGTGTCATAGATGTGAATACAAAGAGGACGAGTGCCTCAGCGCCTTGGAGCTTTATTGTCATCATTGTGGAGCATCTTCTTGTGCTTTTGCACCAGCTTCTCGAGAGCCGAATCAAGGGCATCTCGACCTCCAATCAATAAGCGAGTCACAATCTCAGGGTCAGTTTCATACCTTGCTTGTTCAAACTCCCTCCTTGCATTTTCTCTTAGTATGTCTCTCCACAAGATTCCACGATCGTTTGGCCAAAGAAAGAATCTAGATGCTCTAATGATGTCCCTGTACAGACTCAATGCCTCCCTTCTGTTGCTGGTTAGCCTTTGCCTGCTGGAAATTGTAGATTCTTCCTCTTTCTTGTCTTCCTTCCTTAGATGACGATCTAGTAGCTCATCAATGGTGTCTGGTCCATTGTTCATTATGCTTCTCCTAAATAGATAAACCATCCTCGTGGACTCTCTCTTTTGTAGGTCCACGGCTTTAGCCAATGCCATCAGTTAACAACACCTGATTTTCTCCTGAAAAGCACACAGACAATTAGAAATAAATTTGTACATATTCACTGTGAAAAACAGAACTCCTTCAAATTTCATGAATATTTGGATAGATTCTCACAAAATTTTCACTAGATCGAAGCTTCCAGATCCAAGAACTTTTAACCTTTTGATAAATTCTCGAGAATTGGCTTGAGAATGAGAATCTGGTTCACTCCCATCTTATACTACCAACATGTTTTTCTTCTCATACCTTGAATTCTTTGTAGGTTATGACATAAATACCTAGTTGTTGTGTTTTCATACCTCTGGGGAAATTGAATTCCAAATTGAGGAGGTGGGAAATCTAAACAACTACTTTGATGGATTAAAAACTCAATGCGTTAGTGCTATAAGTGAAGTCCAAAGTTAGAAGGTGGCTTGAACTCTCTTTCCCCGAGTCTGTGTACTCTCAAGATTAACAAACAAATAAATTCAACAAAAATAAAATCTATCAGCATGTACCTGAAGAAAATACGAGAGAACTGTACCCTGATTCTACTGAACATATGGCCAAGATTGGAAGGTGACTTCAGAGATTACAGTGCATAACGTTGCCCTTGTGTGCATCGAAGCATAATTCCATTTTGAAGCTTTATCGAAGATAAAAACTATTTTAGAGAGGTACATCCCTCACCTTTATCAACACCTTCTACTCATGGCAGAGACCGCTAGCATGTCCAGGCACAAGGGCAAGTTGGTGATGGCCAATACAAAAAGATGGAAAGGCTTATACCTGAATAAATCCCTTCATTTGAGCTTGGTTCCATTGAAATAAAAGGGATGGCAGAAAACTGAATCGGGCACTGCATAGTAGAGGGCCAAAGAGAGGAATAAGGGAAGGGTGAGAGAGTAAGCCCTCATGTAACCCATTCTGATAGAGAGGAAGATGTATGATTACCTCTAAATTGATGGCAGCTTCATCACGCCCTATAATGACCAAAGGAAAAAGAAGAAGAAGAAAACTGGGTATACAGAGAGAGAGAGAGAGTAGAGAGAGAGAGAGAGAGAGAGAGAGAGAGAGAGAGAGAGAGAGAGAGAGAGAGAGAGAGAGAGAGAGAGAGAGAGAGAGAGAGAGAGAGAGAGAGAGAGAGAGAGAGAGAGAGAGAGAGAGAGAGAGAGAGAGAGAGAGAGAGAGAGAGAGAGAGAGAGAGAGAGAGAGAGAGAGAGAGAGAGAGAGAGAGAGAGAGAGAGAGAGAGAGAGAGAGAGAGAGAGAGAGAGAGAGAGAGAGAGAGAGAGAGAGAGAGAGAGAGAGAGAGAGAGAGAGAGAGAGAGAGAGAGAGAGAGAGAGAGAGAGAGAGAGAGAGAGAGAGAGAGAGAGAGAGAGAGAGAGAGAGAGAGAGAGAGAGAGAGAGAGAGAGAGAGAGAGAGAGAGAACCTAACAGTCGATCAACCACGATCACAGGCTTGATGGGTGGAAACTTTTGTAAAACTGGAACGCCCTAAAGGAAGGAGGGAAGTTTGGCGTCCCATTGCAAGTGTTATGTGCGGGGCTAAGAGAGATTCGACGCGGATGATTTATCTATTCGGGAGACGCATAACGAACAATAGACCAAATATGAAGAAGCTCTGTTTTTCACAGAAGATACTCTTATCATGCTAATATGTACAAGGTTGTTTCTAACTGTGAATGTTTGTCAGGAGAAAATCAGGTGTTGCTAACTGATGCCATTGGTTAAAACGGTGGTGCCAAGAGAGATTCCACGGGGATGATTTATCTATTCAGAAGACGCATAACGAACAATAGACCAAATACCATTGAGGAGCGACTAGATCGTCATCTAAAGAAGGAAGACAAGATATTGGAAGAATCTATAATTTTAAGCAGGCAACATGTAGCCAAATCAGAGAAAAATTCTATGAAATGAACCAGAAAAAATGTTTTTACAAAGAAAGATACCTGCTTTTGATGGAGCACCCAGCAATGGAATCGAACACCCAACAACCTTGATTTGGGGGTTTAGGGTTCCCTTCGGATGGGGACACTCCAGCACCCAGCAACGCGACCGAGAGAGAGTGTGTAGGGACGGTGAGGGGCCGACCGCGTGTGACAGAGTATGAAAAAGAGATGAGCTCTGAGAGAGAGAGAGAGATGCGAAAATTAAAAAAGTAGGAGGAGCGACTACTGCTTTTAAGGGCGTTATTACCTATGTGAATATACATATATACATACTTATATATATCTACGTATATGTAAGGCGTGCTAGTCGATTTTCATAATTTTAGACTTTATTATATCCTCAAATTGTTTTGGATATTCATCATTATTTCAAGTTTTAGGATGGGTCCCAAGTTATTCATGTGCCTCCAGGTCATTAAACAACACGCTCAGTTGCATCCATACAGCGTTCAAAAGGGTTCCGGGCTGCCATGGCCTAAATGAGCACCAACTTATGCTGTGAGGGTGGAAGAGTAGGTGCCTTCATCTCCTCCTCAGGAGGGAAGACATGGCTGGGGTATAAAGGGATCATTGCGGGATGGATGAAGGCACTAGAAATTTAAGGTTTAAGGATGCTACTTGGTTGATTTACAAAAGAAGTGATGGAAACTTTACACTTTTGTCGCAAGATCATTTTTATACAGTGAAGGTGTTCCTTGAACTAGTTCCTTAACCTAGGGTACTATTATCTTCAGCGCTACTTGATGAAACATTTTTGTTTGCATGTTCATCATACGCAGTTGAATGTATATCGATATTTTAATATGCATGTTTTGTTATGCTTGGGTTTGAATTGGTTGCAGCTCTTCCCTTTGCTCATTGAGAAGCTCTCATTCAATGAGCAAGCAGCACTAATCTGGCAGTTTTTGTGCCTCATTCCAGTCAGCATGATGGCTGAATTCCTTCCGTGGATCTCATCTTGTCTCTCACCTGAGGAGAAACATGATATGAGGAAATTCTTATGCAAGATAGTTCGCTGCTTCGGCAAGTAATAATGTTTATATGGCATTGAGTTGGTTTCTTAATGATTTTCTCACTGACTGTTACTAATGTGGGATATTGCACATAAGGTTGTATTCAACTGGTTGGATGGAAAAAGTTTGACAAAGTTAAGCAAATCAGGCAAAGAGTTCCAGACCAAGCGTGGGGTGTAAAAAGAAGCAACTTCATGAACTAACTCCTGATCCTGGTGGACCATGCCCCATTGATGAAATTCTAAGATGGCATAACGCCATAAATAGAGAGCTAAAGGATATTGCAAAGGAAGCAAGGAAGGTACAAGTTTTGGAGTCTTCTCTGATCTTTCAATGTTCAAAGAAAGATTGTTTTTATTGCTGAAGTCTGCATCTTTCATAAGTTGATTCTCTTATAGCCTTTGTTCTCACTTGTGGTAAATTTTCTTTAGCTTGTTCAACTTCGTTTTCTTTCTTAGCAGTATTGCAGAAGACAGGATCATATTTCCATCTGTTTATGCAAAAGTCAAACAGGGAGTTTCTTCATGGAACGTGCAGAGGAAGAGAATTGATTTAATGAGATTAGGTGCCTGATCGAAGCCAGTTGCTCTGAGTTCTATAGAAGATTATGTGCACAAACTGATCAAATGATGAACACTGATGCAGCATCGTTTCGAAAATGAGGAGCTTGAGGTGCAACGTAGTGTTTTGTTCTTTTTTAATTTACTGTTTGGAACTGAGAAATTAATGTATAATTTGTACAGACTTCTCTTTCACGTAAGCATTTCAGTCACAAAGAGCAACGAGAACTTTTGTGCAGTAGCCTTTGTTTGATGCCCCTGAGGTTGGTGGAGCGATGGCTCGTTGAATGAAGAGGAAGCAAAATCTGTTCTACTAAATATGCATCTGGCAGGTTACATGTTTATCCGTCTTTATATCATTGATGTATTGAAACGCCAATCTTAGACGTGTAAATACTAAACTACGTACACTTAACATGTTAAATTTTTTTCATGTTGTGAAGCTCCACAATTAGCCGACACCGTCTAGTATGGAAAAAGCCTTAGTTGTTGTTGTAGTTGTGAAGCTCCACAATCTGACATTGCACTTGCTTGGTGACCCTTTTTTCTGGCTGGGCATGCAAAGGTCGTGTTGAGGATCGTTGTGATACTGCAGGTTCTATATATATATTTAATTTCAGATAAAACTTGAAGAAGAGGCAATGTTGTGCCTCAATCAGTGTCTAAAGCAGGGTCCTGTCTGCGCGCAGATGAATGTCTAAGACGACGATTTAGATGCGCCTCTCTAGCAGGTAACTTAGAGGATACTATTGATCATGATCCTTCTCAATTCCATAACGATTTTGTGACAGAACCAAACTAAAGCCGAAATCAACAGTCTGAAACCGATGGATCCAAACCATACTTTGGTTCTGACCCTAAAATTCTAATCTTTATTTTCAGTGTTTTTGAAATGAAGCCAGACTTGGAAACGGGACCACACTTGAAACAAGAAATGAACCCGGAACTGGAAACGGAGGAGGACTTGTCTGGTTCCAGCTTCCAGTAGAACCAGAACTTGGTCCTCATTTACCCAGAACCCCATTCAGACCCAGGCACTCGCTCGTGCGCCCGCGCACCCACACACACATCTTCCATGGTGACCAAATGTATTCTAGATTTTCGCGGAGGTCGAGCTATACAAAACAGATTTAAGGGAATATCTAAGCCGTCGATCTCACCAATAACACATGGATAGCCGTTGATGTTATATTTGGGA
This sequence comes from Brasenia schreberi, assembly GCA_036023115.1. Lineage (NCBI taxonomy): Eukaryota > Viridiplantae > Streptophyta > Magnoliopsida > Nymphaeales > Cabombaceae > Brasenia > Brasenia schreberi. The sequence goes on from JAYKKT010000051.1 coordinate 739,618, forward strand.
AGTGCAAATGGAGACTTGACACTCACGTAGGAGACATTCGGCAAAGAATGGTCTCCTGCTTCCGTCACTAAAAACGGGTTGAGAAAATAAGAACGTCCCCCCCCCCCTCGTTCTCTCAGCGTATGGGTGAGAGAATCTCATGCCCACGATCATCCGTTCGCTCTCCGTCGGCCGTTTTTGCTATTTTCCTCCCTGTTTCGCCATTTCGATTCACAGCATTCCCATCTCCCGCCCCAAAATCGCGATCTCGTTGTAAATTTCGTGAATTTGGAACCGTGTATTCGATTCTGTAAGTTCCTGAATGCGCAGATTCTTGTTGTTGAGCCCCGGAAATTTGAAGGTTAGTGCAATGCCTCCGATTTGTTGTAGATTTTGAGTAGGTTTTCATTTTCGTTCTTTTGTTTTTGCTCGATGAATTCTTCTTGGCTTTGATCGATTAGTCGATTTCTTCTTTGCTCAATTTTAGCGTAATTTTTCCCGTTCCCTTGTGTGCCCTCCATTGCTGCGACTAATCAATCGACTTCTCCCTGCGACTCTCTCTCTCCAAGAAATTGAAGAAACCTAATTTCAGACGCTCTGTGTGAAGCATTCATCTGCGAGGAGGAAAAATGGGGGATCAAGCGTACACGGCGGAGGCGACGGAGCCATCGGCGAACGGGCAGGGTCGGCCGCAGCAAGGGAAGCAGAAGTCTGGAAAAGGCTCGCCGTCGTCCAAGTCATTTCGTCTGAGCGATCCCGAGCTGAAGCGGAAGAAGAGGGTCGCATCTTACAAGGCCTACGCCGTAGAAGGCAGGGTAAAGGCCTCCTTCTGCCGTGGATTCCGATGGATCAAGGACAAGTGCAATGACTTATTCCATGTCTGGCGATAGCTGCTGATGGTAGACGACACCTGACCGGATTGGGCCTCGTGGCGTATGGTGATTAACAGTCAATGGGATAATTTTGCAGAGGTGTAACAGAAGATGATGATCTAGGAGGAGGACGATGATGGAGTGATGGTACTGCTGGTGATGATGTGATTATGATGGTGACTAATACAACATGGTCATGCTGACCGTGGCCATTGAGATGATGATGGTCGTGGTGGTGGTTCGGCAGCTGCGAGGATCTATGGTGGTGATGGCGGTTCAGTGGCCGCAAGGGTCTATAATGAGTTTGCGAGGTAATAGCGTCGGCTCCCTAACACTTGTTTGGTGCCTTGATCTGTTTAAAAGTATTGGCTTATATTTTCATCTCGGTAATGTACTTTCTTTCTTTTCTTTGTTGTGTTTTGGAATTAATTTGTAATGACAAAATGCCAGAGAAATTCCAAGTTTTGGGACTTAAAGAAATTTGAGGGGCGCTTGGTATTTCTTTTCACATTTCTTTGGTCCGAGTAGACACGAACACAAACACTGGAGCACCTCGTTTAAAGGAAGGGATCGTGCTCGAGTTGAAGTGGTTTTGATAATGATACCAGTAGGGTGATTTATTTAGTTTTTTTTTTTATGTATTTTCTGTGAATGGTTGAAAGATGAATATAGTTTGTGAAAGATAGTATAAAAAAGAGTATTTTGAAGAGTTGGATAAGGTAATTCAAAAGTAAATAATTTGTTTGGGAGGAGATCTAGCGAGACAACGAGGCATTAAGATATTCATGAAAACCAAATTTTTTGAGATTTAAATGAGAAAAGTAAGAAAATTTTAAGTTTTGTTATGGTATATGATCTCTTTATAGACAATACGATTTTTAAAAAGTGAGATGAATATTTGATTAACTGTAAGAGTGGCTTGTCATAAACATAAATTATTTATTTTTCTTATAAGAGAAAAGATAGATTATATTGTAAGGATTATAAGGTAATTTAAAAAAAAGTAACTATCCAACATCTATTTTTAAGTATGAATTTGCATGTAAAAAAGTAAGCAAAGAGGCAAATATTATATAAAGGTACTCATACTAAATACTAAAGGGTGAAACCTCAAAAATAAAAAAGAAGATACATTTAAAAAGAAAGTTTTTCAAGAAGATACTTAGAATTATGTAGGTATACCTTCTCATTTGTAGACCAATATGGCTAAACATATATTAGAAAAATGATAAAAATGTGTTAGGTAAATCTAAAAGAGACCTATATGAAAACTAAGAATCTTACATATGTTAAATGTATGAAAGATGAAGATAAAAATATTCTAATGATAGGTGATGATATAAAAAATAAATAAAAATTATTTTTATAAGTTTTTTAATGAAAATATAAGTCTTATTTTTTTTAGGAGAGCTAACCAAATCTCAAGAGTATATAAACCGTAATTTCTACCGATATATTCAATGGAATGAAATTGAGGAGACTCTTAAACATATGAAAGGTTGGTAAATTTGTACGATTAAACAATATTCTTATAAAAAATAAAAAATTCTAAGAGAGACAAATATCATTTATAAGATTATTTCATAAAATATAGAGAAATCAAAAGATGCTTTAGGGATGGAGGACGAGTATAGTTATACCCATATATAATAACAAGGGACATATTCAGAATTGTGTGAATTATTAGGTTATCAAGTTGACGAGTTATACTATACAATTATGAGAAAAATTTATATAATATCAAGTATAATCGAGAACCAATTTGGATTTATACTAGAGAGATCTACTATTTATGCTATTCATGTATTGAGATATCTTATAGAATATTTTAGAGAAAAAAAAACAATTACATAGTATTTATTGATCTAGAAAAAACTTATAATAAGATGCCAAAATATATTCTTTGAAGAGGTACCACTGTTAGACTTGTGAAATGTTTGTGTTTTGAATTTAGGTTATAATAATGTAGCTTATAAGGAATGATCTAGCTTATGTTGCCTATGTAAGATACCACTGTTAGACTTGTGAAATGTTTGTGTTTTGAATTTAGGTTAAGGCTATGTTTAGGAACAAGGAAACGTGAAAAATGGATTCAGGAACAATTGGGTTGAAGTTTTTTTGTGTCGTTAGAATGAGGAGGTTGAAGCTAGGTACACATACCCTGGTATCGAACTCATGATGTGCAACTTGCAAGTTGAGTCCACTAGCCAGGTGAGAGATCACTCCCAGTGCATTTCCAACTTTTCTTCTTTGGCACAACGGGCAACGGGGGAGGCCGAAGCCAGGTGGGATGCTCTGGGAGTCGAACTTGCGGTCTACAACAAGCAAGTCGAGAGCCCCGCTAGGCACGCCCTAATTGTGAGTTCAATTCCATTTTTCTTAAAAGGATGGATATCAAATAAACTTGAGAAAAAGTTCCGAGGCAGATTGGAAGAGGTTAATAATTTGAGACTATTATTGATCAGATTTAGTTTTTCGGATATATTGTTTGAACAACCTGTTTAGAGCTCTTGTTTTCTGGTATAAACATGTTTTTTTTTGTTATAAGAGGAGGCCAAAGCCTAATACACACTCGCACATGCACCCTCTAGGAGTTGAACTCCCCACCAGCAACAACCGCGCTAGAGCGCCCTGTCATTGAGTTAACGCTCTCCGTGCTATAAGCATGGTTTTATGTTTTCCAAAAACAGGGAATCCCATTAGCTCAACCCTCTTGTTGGTCTAGTTTTGAGGCTCTCTCACATTCAGTTCATTCCATGATTCCCTAATATTTACCAATTATGTGCTTCCAAATTTGCTTTCTCGAGGAAATTAAAATGGATTTTGGTCTTGGGCATCACCTAGTACAAAGTCAAAACCTAAACCAAGTCGTCTCACATATAAAGTCTACAAGGATCATTAGTTATGGTGTTATGCCGTGTCATTGGACATCAGCAGGTGGTTTGGTTCGGTCCAAGATGTCGAAGGGTTTGATCGGTTTTAACAGGGGGAAAAATGGTGGTTCGGTTCACGGTTCCAGTGTTGGAACTGAACCATGAGAACCAAACCAAACTGATATATATATACATATATATACATACATACATACATATATATACATACATATATATATATATGTACATATATATATGTATATGTGTATATATATATACATATATATACATACATATATATGTATATGTATATGTATATGTATGTATATATATATATATATATATATATATATATGTATATATATATATATATGTATATATATATATATATATAGAGAGAGAGAGATTGAGAGAGACATGGTTTCACATTATGGCTGGTAACTTAGTCATCTTAGGGTTGCGATATGAAACAACTGAACGACAGTTTGGATCATAATGCTATATGTGTTGGACATGAAAGATGGCGATTTGGTATCAGCTCATTTAATTAATTATATGAATTTCTTTGTACATATACCAATGCTGCCAAACCATATTAAGCCAGCTAACTAATCGTGTGGGTAAGATGATCAAATTTATAAGAAAGTAAATTTCAACTCCAGTTTCCAAGTAGAAAGTTCGAATTTGCACATAAAAATTATACGTTGGAAGCTTTAAATTTTGGTTCAACAAGCAGCTTATGTGGTTTATGTTTATTTCGGTTCACACAAGCAAATGAATCTAACAGGAAGAAGATCTTGAGCTGACGAAACGATCTGCCTCTGTTTGGTTTGTTCGGCTTTTTTATCAACCCTAGTTTAGCTGACGAAATACATATATTGAGAAATTCATGAATTTCTATATTTCTCAAAAAATTTTGGAGAATTAATTATCACGAAATTGAGTTTACGAAAACATATATAACAAATGTTGGCCATAACTGTAAATACTGCTTAATTATCAGCACAACCTTTTGCATTTTGAACTTCTCTAGGGTGACTGGTAGAAGGAAGGCTCTCCTCCATGGATCTCATTCTTCGTTCTTATAAATTTTGATGCACTTCAAAATTAGAGATAGAGAAAGGCGTGAAAACTGTTAGGAAACAATAAAAATAAAAATATGATCTTGCTTTCTGAAGTTCAATGCTAAAGGAGGCATTTGCAGACATCGTTATTCAGTCGCTTTTGTACTAGATGTAAGGCAGGCTTGTTTTCGTGTATATATAATCTGTTTCTACTCTTGAACATAGTGAGATCGTGTTTTCTGTTTATAACTTTTAAGAAACTATAATGGTACTAATAAAATTTGTGGCTTTTAGATGTCAAACAATGGCCCTTTGACAAGGAAGTTAAGTATTTAGTTACTCCTCAATCTATTTCAAATTACTTAATCCAATTTGTGGACATCTCTGCCTAATGCGTTGTGCGTGCGTCGACCGTTCGCTTTGAAAATCAATCACTGTCTGTTATCGACACAAGACGAGGGAGGCCGAAGCCTCTAACACGGGCAAACAAATTTGTCTTTATAATTTGACTGCACGTGTTATTTTGTAGGTTTCTTAGAGAAAAAGGCATTTATTTGTTTAATTTTTAACGAGCAAAACAGAGAAGGTTAAGTTGTTTCGGGTCCAAGAGCTTGGTCAAGGCCTAACAACTTAATTGATATTCCAATACAGCTTCCACTTATTTCAAATACCATAAAAGTATCTTCCTCTCATCCTTTCTTGCTCTTTGACTCTTTGTTATTGAAGAAAACCACTAAAAATTAATAACCGAGCAATATAGAGAAGGTTTAGACAAACTTTCAGCCTGACGAAAAATTCATCAACGGCTCACCTTTTCCAGCAAGCTCGCGAGCCGAACGGAGCTTCAGACAGGTTATTCATATTCAAACCAGTTGAAACCAAAATTTTCAAAATGTGTACTAAAATCTTGAACATCATTAGAAACTAAAAGGGACTTCTCTCTCTAAAAAAAAAAGCATCATAAAGGCGCAAAGTACATTGATGAAATTTCCCAAAAAGTTCTTAAAGGTTAACAAATCTTTTCTAAACCTCACCCAATTTCAGGTATTGCTGGGAAGCCACTTATGATGTTATAGCTTTCATTATTGAAAAAGGAAAACCATCATTCCATGTCAAAACTACCATAGTTGAATCAGTTCAAACATCTAGCTTTGCGTGCAGACATCTAGATATGATTTAGGAGTTCTGAGTTGCTTGTTGATATGCTAAATTTGGCTCGTTTATGTTTGCTTTGTGACATTAATTCAGCCAAACATACATAAGATGTGTTAGACCAAGCTTGGCTCATACATAAAAGGTAAGTTGTTTGCTGTGTCCTCGTAAAGTTGTAAAATTGTGTAAGCTTTCTCTCTATATTTGGTCCTTCAATGGCTACAATAGATTATTTATAGGTCAAATGTACATGTTCCTCCAGGCCACACTAAGATATTGCTTTGAACTTTATTTAAAAGTAAAACGAATGCAGACACGGAGTTCGGGAAACAAGAAATGGGTTTGAACACGACCCCTCGTGAAATAATAAACTACTCGTGCACATGTTTGAGCATAGATTAAAAGAAAAAAAACTAAAACATGAATAAAAGGTGGACCCTTTAGTGTGAGAGAAGGTTTGGTTTTGGTGTTGGGCTCATTTGATGTTGGGTGATGAATCTTAGCGACCAGTTCACAACCTGAGGCTTTCTTTTTTATTAACCAGCAAAAGTAAGGAGTGCATTTTAGATTTCTCCATTTTTTGGCATGTTTTCTGAGAATATGAGTAAATGAGGTGTGTTTGTTATTATTAACAACAACTTAGGTGCCTTTAGGAATCTTCCCGCGAAGCTCGTCTCCGACGCTCGGTCAGAAGTTTGGGGCACGATTGTACCCGCGGAATAGCTTCTTCCTTTCCGGCCGCCAGAATCTTTTCCTGTTCGAAGGAGGTGGATATGGGTTGCTGCGCTTGGTGGAAGGCGAGATGCGGGCGCCGGAAAGAAGGGGACCGCTGTGACGGCGACGAAGAAAATGGGATTCCGGGATTCTTCTTCGAACTCAGCATCTTACAATCCGCCACGAATGGATTCTCAGACAAAAATCGGCTCGGAAGAGGCGGATTCGGAGTTGTCTACAAGGTATCTTCTTGTTTGCTTCTCCTCGTTTGTCGTACTTCTGACGTTCATATCGGCGTCCGCAGTTAGAGCTTCTGATTTTAATGCCTCCGATTCGGGGATGTATTCCGAGTTCCGATGAGTTCTTCGCTCCTTTACGAGTGTTCTTCGTTCCGCAAAGTTGGGTTTTTTCTTAATTTTTCAGTTTCAATGTTTGGAAGTGGGAGTGAGGATTTCCGTAGAGTCGCTTTCCGTGGAAATAGTGGATATTCGAACAGCCATTTCCGCTGATGTCTTCGTCATGACGGGGAATTTGATTCCTATGACTACGAATGCACCGGTTATTCATCAGTAGACTTCCATGTTTGGCATCTCTAAGTTTGTGCGCGGGTCGGATAGCCTTTCGTTCTCACCACCCAATAGCCAGATTCCTGAATCATTGAGGCAAGATGAAGTATACTATCAACTTTTTTATTGTGTTTTGTTGGACGTGTTGTTCTAGTCGAGGTAGGACGTATTATTTTGATGGAATTTTGTTGGAGTACTTAAAATGAAGATTAAAGATCAAACGTGTCTGACTCTATGTACACCATGCTTCTACAACAACTAAGCCTTTTCTCATGGATTCTTTGTTTCCATGGAGCCAGTGCCATGCTGGCAATTAACTCAACGGGAGCTGCACCATTGTTTGTTTATTGTTTCTTTCTAACATTTTTATGGTCTTCCTCTTCTTCTTTTTAATATTTGTACAATATAGTTTTTCATACCTTTTTATTGGAGCTTCCTTTCATCATCTTTCTACGTGTGCACACCATCTTCAACGATTTTCTCTCGTTGGTGTCACTCTCAATTTGTTTCTAATAACTTCATTATGTATACAATTTTTCCTTGTTGGTATGTCATTGACACACATAAGTCTTATAAGAGACATGAAGGACTCACGAAAGAATTACAAACTCCTTTCAAGTTAATATTGGGTTACACGAGGGATCAACTTTAAGTCCATATTTATTTATATTAGTCATTGATGAGTTAACAAAATATACAACAACAACTACTACTACTACAACAACTAAGCCTTTTCCCATACTAGACGGGGTCGGCTACATGGATTCTTTGTTTCCACATATCCCTATCGTGTGCCATGTTAGCAATTAACTCACAATAAGCTAGATCATTCTTTATTGTTTCTTTCCAACACTTTTGTGGTCGTCCTCTAGCTCTTTTAATACTTTCCAAATTTAGTTTTCCATACCTTCTTAAGGGTTCTTCTTTTGATCTTCTTTCTATATATCCAAACCATCTTAAACGATATTCTCTCATTTTATCCTCTATTGGTGCCACTCCTAATTTATTTCTAATAACCTCATTATGTATACAGTCTTTTCTTGAATGATCACTCATCCATCTCAACATCTTCATTTCTGTCACAGACATCTTTTGTACATGTTGATGATTAACTGCCCAACACTCAGAACCATAAAACATGGCAGGCCTAATTGCTGCTCTATAATATTTACCTTTTAATTTTAATGGTATCTTCTTATCACAAAATGAGTTAACAAAATATATTCAAGATAATTGATGAGTTAACAAAACATATTTAAGATAAAGTATCTTTGTGTATATTATTTGTAGATAACATTATGTTAGTAGATGAGTCTAAGGAAAAGTTAATAAGAAATTGGAACTATGGCGAAAAACATTAAAAAGTAAAGGCTTCCGACTTAGTAGAATAAAGAGAGAATATATGAATGTAAGTTTGATCATTTGGGTACTTAAAAGAACATAAAAATTAAGATTAGAATACATTGTGTCTCTCACATAGAAAGTTTTAAATACCTAGGGTCAATTTTTCAGAGTGATGGAAAAATTGATGGAGATGTTACGTATAGAATTAATGTTGGTTGGTTAAAATAGAGGGCAGCATCACGTATTCTATGTGATAAGAAGAAGATATCATTAAAGTTTAAAGGTAAATATTATATAGCAACAATTAGACCTACTATATTTTATGGTTCTTAGTGTTGGGCAGTTAAGCATGAACATGTACAAAAGATATCCGTAGCATAAATGAAGATGTTGAAATGGATGAGTGGTTACAAAAGGAAAGACCGTATAAATAATGAGGTTATTAGAAATAAATTTGGAGTAGCATCAATAGAGGATAAAATGAGAGAAAATCGTTTAAGATGGTTTGAACATCTAGCATGATGACTAAAGGATGCTCTATAAGAAGATATGAAAAACTACATTGTAAAAATGTTAAAAGAGAAAGAGGACGACTACAAAGTGTTGAAAAGAAACAATAAAGAATGATCTAGTTTATATTGAGTTAACTGCTAGCATGGCACATGACAAGGCTATGTGGAAACAATCATCTCAATTATTTTTTAATCACTCTTCAAAACTGAACCTAGAAATTTAAAACTTTTTTTGTGAAGGATGCAATGTGTACCAATCTTAATTTCCATATCTTTTGAAGTAACCAAATAATCAAACTTACATTCCATATATTCTATCTTACACTAAGGTACTTTATCTTGAATATGTTTTGTTAAGTCATCAAGGACCAATATAAATAAATATGGACTTAAAGTTGATCCCTAATGTAACCCAATATTAACTTCAAAGAGGTCTGTCATTCCTTCATGAGTCCTCACATGTGTTTTTACACCATCATACATGTCTCTTATAAGATTTACATATGTCAATGGGATACCTCTCTTTTCCAAGATTTTCCAAAGAATATCTCTTGATACTTCTAAATCAATAAATATCATATAAAGGTTTTTCTTTTTTTTCTAAATATTCTATAAGACATCTCCATAGGTGAATCACTTCAATGATAGATCTGGCTAAACCAAATTAGTTCTCGTTTGTACTTGATACTTATCTTAACCTATATTCAATAATTCTCTCTTATAATTTCATAGTATGACTCATTAACTTGATACCTTGATAATTCACACAATTCTGGATGTCTCCCTTGTTCTTGTATATGAGTATAAGTGTACTCGCTCTCCATTCCTTAGATATCTTTTGGTTTCTCCATATTTGATTAAATAGTCTTACGAGCCAAGTGATCTCCATCTCTCCTAGAATTTTTCATAATATACTCCATACTTGCTATAGTGTTCACAATCTAAGTTAATCCATGTCCTAGTGTATTCATTGAAGTAATTGATGCATTGCGTTTAAACAAGGAAGTTGGTTGTCTTTTGATTCTTGTATTGCACACTTGAGGACGAAGAAAAGGGGAGGAGGCATTAGCTCCATGTTTGGATGTCATTACAGAGAGGCTATTTCTGTTAATTTGGTCATTCTTGACTTAGAAGTTGCTCTTCCCCAGTACAAGGATTCACGTCTCCCATAGCTAGGGGGTCAACTTGAAAGGAACTTCAAGTTGGAGGATGAGTTCACACCTGGGTGTTGCACATCTGGTAGGGGTCTGCCTAACCCCAGCTTCCCATTAAAAAAAAAACTTCCTTAGCAATAGAACATAAATGCATCTGAAGAGTTCCAAGGGTTTGAAAGTTTACAAGTTCTTCAAATTGCTTGACAATAAGGTCAAAAGTTCTGTTCTTTTGATTCACAATTTTCCCATTCAGATGAAGTGTTTTAGTGATGGTATTTGGCTCTAATATGCTTGTTTATGAAGGGCACATTAGCAAACAGTGAGAACATTGCAGTGAAGAAACTCTTGTTGGGTTCATCACAAGGAGTGAAGGAATTCTTGAACGAAATTAAGTTGCTTGTGAGAGTTCAGCACAATAATTTGGTCACCTTATTGGGTTGCTGTGTGCAAGGAGGAGAAAAGATTTTGGTTTATGATTATTTCCCTAATAAAAGCCTTGATCACATTCTTTTCGGTACTCTCTCTCTCTCATATTTGTGTGCTAATTCAGTCAGTTCAGTTTGTTAAGATAATCTGCAGTTGATATCTGACTGTCTGATCTCCTCAATGTACTTTGACTGTATGTTTAGTTCTTCACCGGAATTAGTTCAAATCTTATCATGCCATTAGAATGAACAACTTTTCTATTTTACCTTTTCATTTGATGTAAAAGAACTTGGTGTTTTACACCATATGGTTGAATAGGACGACATCAACCATGAGAAAATGTTAGTTTTTCAAGTGAATTTGCAAAATCCTTGCATATTCGATTAACTTTTCAAATAAGAGATAGCTTTTGGTGTCTTAATAGAAAACATTTTATTATTAGTGGATTCACAACTATTACCACATTACTGAAAGCAACAAATGTTGTGTATCCAAGGAGCATACAAAATCTTTAATGCAAGAAGGCATGTGGCATATTGTGCCCCTAGACAGAGCCAAGTTGCTGCATGTCTTTGTGTTCTACCTTGTGGATGGAAAGATTACTAAAATAGTGGATGCTTATGCGCCTACAACTGTTGACATGAAAACATTTACAAAAGTTTTCAATTGTTCATACTTAATATAAGGTAGTTTATGAAACAAACATCAACGCATCAATGCTAGGCACCATTCCAGTCTTACCCACTAAAGTTATTTTCTTTTCATTTTTAATTTTCTTAAGGGAAATATTTTTCTCAAAAATGTAGATAAGAGTAGAAGCGGTATATTGAATTGGGAAAATCGCTTCAGGATCATACAAGGAGTGGCGAGGGGCATCCTTTATTTGCATGAAGATTCTCAAGTCAGAATCATTCACAGAGATATTAAACCAAGCAATGTCCTGCTAGATGATCAGTTTGTTCCAAAGATATCAGATTTTGGTATGGCAAGGCTTTTCCCTGAGGAGGCTACCCATCTCGACACATATAAGATCGCTGGAACATAGTAAGTGTGCAATTATTTGCCTAAACATTGGCAAAGTTTCTTGGAGTTCAACTTTTAAATGGTAACGTGCAGCGGCTTTTCTTCCAAAGGATTTAATTCATTTCAAGCATCTATTCTGGGAGATTGATACCTGTTGTTTTCAAATGAAGCCCTTCCTTCCCCTGTAATAGTTTTCTCTGCCTAAAACCTTTTCTGAAAACGTAAATAAGATTGAATCAGAAAATTTTCAGATATTCTCATACACATCCGAATGCACAGCATCTTGTGCTTGTTAAGAGATTCAGATTATTGATGTGCTACCACTGATTCTCTTCCTTTTTATATCCTTTTCATCAGTGGCTATACTAGAAATGTTAATAAGACTGAATAGAAGTTTTCCGTTATCTTCTCAAGGCACAGCATTGTGTGCTTCTTATGATGATGTCCACTGATTCTCTTCTTTCTTTGCATATCTTTCTACCAGTGGCTATATGGCACCCGAATATGCAATGCATGGATATCTGTCAGAAAAGTCTGATGTGTTCAGCTTCGGTGTGCTGACTTTAGAGATAGTTAGTGGACGGAAAAATTATGTCGAAAACTTGGATGAGGCAGCTCAAGATCTCTTGCTCTATGTAAGTGAGCTATCTATAGCTAACCACCAAAGGCATTTTCATATAATTTCCTGAGGAGTAACATCGCATATTTCACTGAAGCAAACAAGAAAAGCTTCTCGTTACATCAAAATTAAACTTGCCCTGTCCTTGAGTGACTGAAAACGGACTTTATTCTACTCGAGTCTATGGTTATAGACGGTTACTACATTGCACAAAAACAGCTTTACCCTAGCGAAGCCATCCATTTCTGCCTGAACATAGACTTATATCTATGTGAAAAACTTAACCCCGTATTCATGATGACTCAGATAGTCAGATTGTTGCCTATTTCAGGCTCTCATTTCCATGTTCTGTTGCTAACTTTATTAAATTGAAGGCTCAGCAAGCTCCACGTCCGAAGCTTATCTTGCAAGGTTTTCTTTGATGTCTAGATTTTCAATTAGGTGTAAAACTTGCCGTGGAACCAAAAAGTAAAGTTTAATGTGACACATAAAACATGAAGAGTTTTGTTTTTATTTAGTAGTTCCTAACTAAAGCTATTTCTTGGGAATCATCGGAAGCACTATAAAAGATAGAAGCAGGCAAAGATGGTTAATTTTGTCTTTTCTTTTTTTGGTGTGTGGATATTTCGTGGCTCCTGAAGACATGGACCCTATCACAAGAAGGAAAGCAGCTAAATTTGGTAGACCAGAATTTAGGCTATTTCAATGAAGAGGAGGTCTTGCTCTGCATTCAGATTGGGTTGCTCTGCTGTCAAGCAAAAATTCATGCAAGACCCACCATGTTTTCTGTTGTTCAGATGCTTACTTATGATTCCTGTATACTGGCTAAGCCTGGGAAACCAGGAATCCATGGCCGACTAGGCAGTCGTTTTACTGATTCGAAGTCAACTGGGATGACAAGTAAGACGTCAGACTATCCTTCTTCTTCTCTAACTGTTTCTGATTCTAATTACTCAAAGTATGACAATGTTTCCATAAACTCTATAAGCGTGTCGAGTTTTGGTGGCAGGTAACTTCATCTTGTACATAGCTATTCTTTACATGACTTCTGCATGGGTATTGCTGTTCATGCCCACGCTTGTATTATTTGAGTATTTCAAATTCTGATATCAAGAGAAATAATCAAGCCATTCTGATAATCTATGTTAATCTTTACCTAACTGCTAAGAAACCAAATCTCGTGTCAAGAATGCTGAAATGTGACGAGCATGGACTTGCGTTTGTGTGCGTGCACGTGCGCACGCATACAATTCTTCCTTTTGTTAGCCTTCGTTCTTCATGTAAATGTTGTTCGCCTACTTCGCAAAAAGATTACTTGAACAAAGTTCTCTTCTTCCTCAAAGAGATGAGTAGATCAGATGCGCACGCACACAGAGATAGGCGTACCGACTGCAATATGGGGTGCAAGTCGGCTGAGCTGGTCATGAGCTACTCAACATGACTGAGAAAGAACTTGAACTCAACTCGACTTTGCAATGCTCGGCTAGAGAGAGGGAGAGTTATGGGTATAAACTTTGAGCTGAGAACTTTTCAAGGTCAAGCTAATTCACATCTCTATCGAACTTGATTAGACTGGAGCTCAATGAGATCAATATGCAGCTGAGCTTAATCGAGTCAATCTTGGTTGTGTCGAGCTCAAGCGTGTCTAGCTAATTGAGCTCGACTTGTTTGAACTAGCTCAAGCTCAAACCTGAAGATCGAAGCTTGATCAAGCTTGAACTAAGATTTTCTTATCGAGTGGAGCTTACTTGAGCCGGGTTCGGCTCAATTTCACCCCTACTTTAATATTGAATTCCCTATGTGGACTACGGCCTGAATTATTTGAATTAATTGCATCAAGTTGTTTTCTGCCAGTCTGTCCAAGTTCCACCAGTCCGCCTTTCTATGCTATCCTTATCATCCAAATCATACATTTGACGGTAAGTTTTGACTCTATTTAAGTCCTTAAGCGAAAAGTTATTTTAGGTGTTTTCAAGAAGAATTTAGATCATTTAATAGATGACAAATGGGGATGTAGTAAGAGCAATACTCTTTCACATCTAAGTACCAAGAGCATTTACTATCATGTATGCATCTTTGATTGTGGAATGTAGTGCATTATGCAACTTTGTTTAGGGTGAATCTAAGTTTAGTTAGGTGAAATCAAGGTGAACAATCAATATTGTCTCTCATCAACCACGGAGGCTTTTCCTGCATTAAGTGAGGTCATTGAGATTGTGCCATATTAGCAATTAACTCAAAAAATGTTATATTATATATAATAATTTCTTTTCAACACTTTTGTAGCTTTCTTTTTTCTTGTTTTCATCGTCTACATCCTCTCACCTTTTGTCGATATTTTATTTGGTGGTCTCTCTACAATCTATATAGTTTTTTTAAAGAAACTACTCATATTTTTAAAAATTTCATGTGGGAAAGCGACTTCACCTCCGTGATGAATACATTCACTACCACTACTTGACATCAAGGTCAGCGAACCAAAAGTAAGGGGGAAAAAGAAATTATGGATGACAAAGAAGCTTAAAGGATACGGCAATCAATCACAAATTATACTTGTTGATTGTAGCCTCGTTTTGAACTCGTCAACATTTTAAAAATTCTGATCCGATCCAAATACTGTTTTGATATCAAGTAATGCATACCGTTCGTCTTAGAAACTTCCAAAGTGGAGTGGGCTCACAATAGTTAGTTTACCTTGTCATAGAGCATGGGCCTAACCTACCTAACGAAATGGTGAAACCAATCATCCATTGGACCCTTCTTGCAGTCAAACTCCGCGTTGCGTCGCTCGACCAACCCCTAATGTCAAAGAAGTACTTCGGATCGGGTCTACTATGAACTATTCAATGGTCCTCACAAGCACGTTCCACACTTTTTCGTTTTTGAAAATTCGAATTCATCCTCTCTCTATCTCTCTAAACGGTGGATGGCAGGTACCAATGATATTGAGAGAGAGAGAGAGATGGGGACGTCAAACCGAGGGAAGAAGTGAGAGAAAAGGGCAGCCGCCTCTCTCTCTCTCTCTCTGCCATCTTCGTTTCCGTTTTGCTGAAAAAAGTTGCAAAGTTCCCGACTTGTGAGATTCTACGGTAGGGGAAAGAAACCCCAACACAAGGATCTAAGAACTTCGAGATATTTGGCAGCTGAAATGGTGAATTGGGAACTCAAGAATTGCTGCCAGCGAGATCAAAAGGCCTTCTTGATTACCATCGGCATCTACATCTTCGTAATCCTCTTGGTAAGTAGCTCTCTCTCTCTCTCGGTCGCTTGAGTCTGGTCTGTCATGATTTTGTTGGTCGTACATGATGAGTTTGGTATTGATTTTAGTGATAAATTTTGTCTTCTGGTGTTATTGGATTGGTTGGTTTTGTTATTTAAGGTATACATTGCGAAGGATAAACACACAGAAATTTATCTGCAATATCCGGAAAAATGGGATAACCTGGGATGTTGCATTATTCTGCTCGAGTTGCAAGTTGCAACAGTATCAGTTTATACTTTTTCGTTTATCTTTCTCCCGGCTGTGGAATAGGTGGGATTTTTTCATTTTCTAACGGGTCGCGAATAATATCTGCCTAATTGTGCTTGTTAAATTCATGCCAGTGGTTGAGACTCGAACAAGCATTTTTTTTTCAATCGGTAAATGGAAAAATAGTATGCTTTGGGATTCTTCATTCTTTGATTAGAGTTGCATCCTTTTCGTTCTTTAGTTTTGCAATTCATGCTTTCTCCAATTTCTTGAATATCTAGGCAAGGGATGGTGAGTCATACTTCTGATGGATTCTTTTAAGGCATTTCATGAACATTCATTTCAGCATAATATGTGATAATTGTAGCTAAGAAACTCACGTTTTGGTATTATGGCAGCTATGGAGGACATTTTTGATGACACCCTTCAAGCTCATCACTGTGTTTCTTCATGAAGCAAGCCATGCGATCGCATGTAAACTCACTTGTGGACAGGTAAAATCCTAACTCTTTTTCATCTCTTTTCGGTCATTCATTTGATATTCTCAATCCAAGTGCTGATGGAGTAACCCCTTCATTTTTCTTTAAAAACATCAATTTGCTTGAAATTTTAATGCCAATTATATTTCGGCTGTCATTAAAATTTCAAGCAAATTGATGTTTTTAAAGAAAAATGAAGGGGTTACTCCATGAGCACTTGGATTGAGAATATCACCCTTGCATTGCCGGTCCCAAGCCTGGATAAAGGAGGAGGGTTGTGTTAGGCTTCCGACAGCCTGCGTAAAACTTCGTCGGATTTCTATAACATGGATTACAAAAATTATGAGCATTGTTTTGGGGCGTCCCCGCCTAGCGACGTGCTGCAGAGCCCGAATACAGTAAGAAGTAAGCAAGGGCCACTACATTTTCGCCCGAATGTAGTGAATCAATTGCAGAGAGGGTTCCCACATCATGGACGGGTGTGGGTAAAGAAGTTAGTCCCGCTACATTGCCGCCCGAATGTAGTGAAAAAATTTCAGAGAGGGTCTCCGCATTTTGATTATGGACGGATGCGGGGGGTAAGGAAGCTAGTCCTATATAATAAGATTCGTATTGGTTCTTGGAATATCGGAACATTATCGGGTAAGCTAATGGAGGTGGTAGATACTATGATTCGGAGAAAGATTCATATTCTATGTTTACAAGAGACAAAATGGGTTGGAGAAAAAGCAAAGAAGATAGAGGATATAGGTTTTAAATTATGGTACTCAGGTAAAGAAAAGGCCCGAAACAGAGTTGGTATTATCATAAATAAAGATTTAAAGGAGAGTGTAGTAGACATACAACGATATGGTGACCGAATCATGACATTGAAATTAGTGTTAGGAGCAGAGGTTTTGAATATAGTTTGTGCTTATGCACCCCAAGTAGGACTAGGAGATAGTATAAAGACAGTTTTTTGGGAAGAGTTAGATAAGGTGTTTCAAAAGATTCCACAAAAGGAGATGATTTGTTTAGGAGGAGATTTAAATGGACATGTCGGTAAAGAGGCATTAGGATATCAAGGGATTCATGGAAACTTTGGTTATGGGGATATAAACGAGGAAGGTAGGGAGATTTTAAATTTTGCTATGTCATTTGATCTCTTTATAGTCAATACAATCTTCAAAAAATGAGATGAACATTTAATTACTTATAAGAGTGGCTTATCACAAACACAAATTGATTACTTTATTTGTAGAAAAAAAGATAGAGCGTGTTGTAAAGATTGTAAGGTAATTCCAGGAGAAAGCTTAACTACCCAACATCGACTTTTAGTTATGGATTTATAAATAAAAAAATGGACAAAGAAGAAAAGAGTGCATCGAGCTATTCAGACTAAATGGTGGAACCTCAAAAGTGAGAAAGAAGATATATTTAAACAGAAAGTCCTTCAAGGAGATGTTTGGAATTATGTTGGCACACCCTCTGATACGTGGAACAATATGACTATACATATTAGGAAAGTGGCGAAAGATGTGTTAGGGGTATCTAAGGGAGGTGTATCGGTACAAAAAGAAGCTTGGTGGTGGAGTGAAGTAGTACAAAATAAAATCAAGGCAAAGAGGGCATGTTACATTATGCTAAGAAAACTAGTGAAACTTTAGAAGCTTATAAGAAAGCAAAGGAGGAAGCAAAAAAGGCCGTTAGTGAAGCAAAAGCTAAGATTTGGGAGGACTTATATAAAAAACTCAACTCAAAAGAGGGTGAAAGAGATATTTTTAGGATAGCTAGGGCTAGAGATAAGAAAACTAAAGATCTTAATTATGTTAGATGCATAAAAGACGAGGATGAAAAAATTCTAGTGGCAAATGATGATATAAGAAATAGATGGAAAAACTATTTTTATAATCTTTTTAATGAAAATAAAGATGTTAGTATTAGTTTAGGAGATTTAGCCAAGACAGAAAAGTATATAAACCACAATTTCTACCGGCGTATTCAAAAGAATGAAGTCAAAGAGGCTCTTAAACATATGAAGAGTGGTAAATCGGTAGGACCAGATAATATTCCTATAGAAGTTTGGAAAATACTAGGAGAAATATGAATCACTTGGCTCACAAGACTATTTAATGAAATATGGAAAAACCAAAAGATGCCCGAGGAATGGAGAGCAAGTACACTTATACCCGTATATAAGAATAAGGGAGACATTCAAAATTGTGCGAATTATTGAGGTATCAAGTTAATGAGTCATACTATGAAATTATGGGAAAGAATTATCGAACGTAGGTTAAGACAAGTATCAAGTATAACAGAGAACCAATTTGGATTTATGCCAGGTAGATCTACTATTGAAGCGATTCACCTTTTGAGACGTCTTATGGAACATTTTAGAGCAAAAAAGAAAGACCTTCACATGATATTTATTGATCTAGAAAAAGCTTATGATAGGGTACCGAGGGAGGTTCTTTGGAGAACTTTGGAAAAAAGAGGTATCCCATTGACATATATTAACCTTATAAGAGACATGTATGATGGTGCAAAAACATGTGTGAGGACTCATGAAGGAAGGACAGACTTCTTTGAAGTTAATATTGGGTTACATCAAGGATCAACTTTAAGTCCATACTTATTTATAATGGTGATGGATGAGTTAACAAAACATATTCAAGATGAAGTACCTTGGTGTATGTTATTTGCAGATGACATTGTATTAGTGGAGGAGTCTAAGGAAAAAGTTAATAGAAAATTGGAACTATGGAGAGAAACATTAGAAAACAAAGGCCTCCGACTTAGTAGAACAAAGACAGAATATATGGAATGTAAGTTTGATCATTTGGCTACTTCAGAGGACATAGAAATTAAAATTGGCACACATTGCATTCCCCAAAAGGAAAGTTTTAAATACCTAGGGTCAATTTTTCAAAGTGATGGAAGAGTTGATGGAGATGTTACACATAGAATTAATGCTGGTTGGTTAAAATGGAGAGGAGCATCAGGTATTCTTTGTGATAAGAAGATACCATTAAAATTAAAAGGTAAATATTATAGAGCAGCAATTAGGCCTGCCATGTTTTATGGTTCTAAGTGTTGGGCAGTTAATCATCAACATGTACAAAAGATGTCTGTGACAGAAATGAAGATGTTGAGATGGATGAGTGGTCATACAAGAAAAGACCGTATACGTAATGAGGTTATTAGAAACAAATTAGGAGTGGCACAAATAGAGGGTAAAATGAGAGAACATCGTTTAAGATGGTTTGGACATATAGAAAGAAGATTAAAAGAAGAACCTGTAAGAAGGTTAGAAAAACTAAATTTGGAAAGTATTAAAAGAGGTAGAGGACGACCACAAAAGTGTTGGAAAGAAACAATAAAGAATGATCTAGCTTATTGGGAGTTAACTGCTAACATGGCACATGATAGGGATCTATGGAAACAAAGAATCCATGTAGCCGACCCCGTCTAGTATGGGAAAAGGCTTGTTGTTGTTGTTTTTTGTTGTATATTTCGGCTGTCCAATAGAATTTTGTGTTGCTCATATAGTCTTTGAGGAAGAAGTTTCTGGATTTCCAGTTTCATATCTGGTTTTATCTATGCTCTTCATATTCTGGGTAAAACTCTATTACTGATTCAGACTCTACAAATTTAACCAAGTGCTGTGAGGCGAATTTCTCACTGCATACGATAATCCACCAAAATGAGCTTTGGGCGTGATTTTCTCCTCTGTTACAAAGATATGTAATGGATGCAACATTAGCAATGCATTGTTGTGAATCGTGATACATTGTTATTTTTCTGTTTATTTCTTCTGTTACTGGATCTCGATGTAAGCTTTCAGGTCAATTGTACATTGTCTAGACTAGTAGTATTTACTATTTAGACATGTAAATAGTTTATATTTGAAGATTTACAGTTAGAAGTTGAAGAAAGTAAGGGAATACTATGTACAGTTGAAGAAAGTAAGGGAATACTATGTACACTTCTTGAAGATATCCATAACTCAAGATTTGAAGTCGGAATAAGTGGTTCTGAGCAAAAGGTGCTTTTTCTTGGATATGCTGAATTCAAAGGTCAAAATCAACAGTAATAGGTTGTCATAGTTAAATGACAATGCAGGATATAATCATAAAAGATTTGGTTTACCACCATTTGTGTATCCATCCCGCCTCTGTACTTGTCTCCTCAAATCCCGAGATCAGATACAACCGTTAGTCTAACGTTCTTATTTCACAAAGAAATGTTTATCACATCCAAGTAAGCATTAGTCTATCTTATTTTAAATGTCCTGCCTCTCATCTTGTTAACTACACTCCTAAATTAGCTGAGTGTTAATGAGTTCATTTACTGCCTCATGACTCAAATTTGATTGGACAAAGTCAAAGTCCTTGATTTGACGTCAGTTTTTGTGGCTTATGTTACATTTAATGTTTAAGCTAATTTGCATTTAATTGTGGTAATTGCATTATATAGGTGGAAGGTATAAAGGTCCACGCTGATGA
Organism: Brasenia schreberi; assembly: GCA_036023115.1. Lineage (NCBI taxonomy): Eukaryota > Viridiplantae > Streptophyta > Magnoliopsida > Nymphaeales > Cabombaceae > Brasenia > Brasenia schreberi. Next base: position 760,348 of record JAYKKT010000051.1, read on the forward strand.
AGGTGGTGTAACACTGACACGTGGTGGGATATACTGGATAATCTTGCCTGCTGGATGTAATGCTCTTTATCATTTCTCTATTACCTAATATCTTGTTTTGGCTGTAAGATATTTGATGCAATATGGTTGCCATAAATTGCTAATCCCTTTTCAGCGATCCTATATTTCACATTGCATGGCATAGATAAATATGGATGAACCGTAGATGCCAATTTAATATTCATGAAAATGAAACCTACTAAATTATGCACACATTTTTCTGGATAGTCAAAATATGCATTGGTTGGTTATCACGAGTGATTGATCTTTCACACTAATGGTAAAAAGGTAAAATATTGTACAAATATCAACAATTCATTAATCAGTAATCGCACCACTTTTCAGTCAGTATTCATTTTCAGAATGCATATAATAAAGCAAGACTTAGTTTCTTAATAGTCCCACTTTGGTCTAATGGTGGAGGGTAGTTCGGAATGCATATGATACAGACAAGATTATACTGTGAAAATAGAAGGAAAGAATCAGTTGTCCTTCCATGGATAGATTTGGGTAAATAATTATCTGTATTGCTGATGACTGTGATGATAGCTACTCAGTGGAAAGTTTCTTAAAATGTATATCTTGAAATGTAAATTATAAAGCATTTCGTCTTATAGTCTTTCAACTATTACTTCATTAACTTGTTTACCATACTTTGTGAATTGATTGGAATTGTCTTACGTGAAGTGTATAAGTTTTGTATGGTTCATCATTTTGGGGAATGGCTTTCATACTTGCTTCCACAAATCTTCTTGCTGCAAGAATTGCTGCTGGTTGTTTTATTGTTGCTCTGGTTGTTGTGCTCTTTATTGCTAAAAATGTAAGATGGTTATAGATGCTGAAATGCAAATGTTTTTCTTTAATAAGCTATTTGTGGCCTGACTTTCCTCTTTTCTGTGTTTTTCAACATGCTCTTGTCCGAAAAGTGGACACTTCGCGGACTCTGTATTGGTGAGTAACTTTATGATCATCTAAAATAGAAAGAAAAAAGAAAAGAATATATCAACAGGGTTTCTCACATTATATTCTTTACTAATAAATATCAGGATTTATTCTTTTGTTGCTGTAATTTGGATTCTGCAAGAGAAAACAAAAGTCCATATCCTCCGCTATGTCATTCTCTTTATTGGTATGTTCTTGTCCTTCTCATATATTTTGTTTAAATGATTTGAATTTGCTTCTGGTTGTATAGTCGTGTCCTCTGTTGTGAAATAGATAGGTAACATATCTATGATTTGGTTAATTTTTCAGGTGTCATGAACAGTTTGTTTTCAGTTGGATTAATATCCTTCGCATTCCTTTGTGGCGCCATGTATCTAGGACTTGTTATCTTATCGTGAGGTTTGTTGTTCTGCTGAGTACTTTGACATGTGATTCTGACATGCATTTTACATTTTCGTGTCCCATACTTTCTCTTTCATGCTTTTCTCACTATCATCATCATCATCATCTCTCTCTCTCTCTCCATGTGTGCACGCTCCCACATATATGGACACCCACATGCACACCAATCCTTTTGACATGTGGAGCATGCCTGTATAATAACTAACTAATATTCATGTGACACGATGATTACTGGAGCTTAGGAATGAAAGCATGCTTCACAAAAGTCGGCAATATCAATTGCTTTATTGTATCTTTGAGATTTTAATAGAGGAATCATCATGAAATCAATGCTGAAGAATATACTTACGTGTTTACATTTCATAGACTTGCATTACGAGCATCTTTGTTGTGGTAGGCCATGAATTGGAAGGAAAACTTGATATCTAACGTTTGGCAGTAAAAGCCTAACGATGCCGATTCTTTTAGAAAGCATAAGCTATCTTTGCATTATCCTTTTGCTAGATTAGTTAAGTGAAAGGATATTAACATTTTTGCATTGTATGTTAATGAATGTTAACCTATAAATTTAAATTTAAACTGATATGGAAATGGATAAGACACAATTTTATGCTCTGCTTGTTAGAAGAATACAGTACCATAACTCAGTTGTTGCTGAGTTGATTTTCTCGCCTTGTTGGTTCAATTCCACTTTTTCTTTTTCTTTTTAATGCAATGGGGGGCCAAAGCAACATACCTGCCCATGCACACCCAAATCGAACTCATCACTAGTGAGATGGGAGTCAAAGAGCCCTACCAACGAGCTAATTCCTGCTGCCTATTTTTGAGAACCATCATGTAGGTGGACGGTGCGGGTGCAAGACATGGTTGCAGGTGAAAGTATGGGATAGGCCAACTTAGAAATTATGCAGCAGGGTAAAACTAGTATTGTAAGTAGCATATCATAACACATATCATGTTTTTGTTTATGTCTCTAACAACAACAACAACAACAACAACAACAACTAAGCCTTTTCCCATACTAGACGGGGTCGGCTACATGGATTCTTTGTTTCCACATATCCCTATCGTGTGCTATGTTAGCAGTTAACTCACAATAAGCTAGATCATCCTTTATTGTTTCTTTCCAACACTTTTGTGGTCGTCCTCTACCTCTTTTAATACTTTTTAAATTTAGTTTTTCTAACCTTCTTACGGGTTATTCTTTTGATCTTCTTTCTATATGTCCAAACCATCTTAAATGATATTCTCTCATTTTATCCTCTATTGGTGCCACTCCTAATTTGTTTCTAATAACCTCATTATGTATAAGGTCTTTTCTTGTATGACCACTCATCCATCTCAACATCTTCATTTCTGTCATAGACATCTTTTGTACATGCTGATGATTAACTACCCAACACTCAGAACCATAAAACATGGCAGGCCTAATTGCTGCTCTATAATATTTACCTTTTAACTTTAATGGTATCTTCTTATCACAAAGAATACCTGATGCTCCTCTCCATTTTAACCAACCAGCATTAATTCTATGCGTAACATCTCCATCAATTCTTCCATCACTCTGAAAAAATGACCCTAGGTATTTAAAACTTTCCTTTTGGGGGATGCAATGTGTGCCAATTTTAATTTCTATGTCCTCTGAGGTAACCAAATTATCAAACTTACATTCCATGTCTTTGTTCTACTAAGTCGGAGGCCTTTGCTTTCTAATGTTTCTCTCCATAGTTCCAATTTTCTATTAACTTTTTCTTTAGACTCCTCCACTAATACTGTAAATATTTATTGATGATTGAAGGTTGGTATTACACGAATCAAATCTACAAAGTCGCCAAGAGTCAAATGGCATTAAAGTATGAATGCCGATCTTCAAGAATAACAAACAACAGAACGGAAGCATACACAAAAAGTCAAAAGGAGTGCCAAGACTGCATGCTTTATTAATGAATTGAAGTAGTATTTATAGACAACATAAGGTATGAAATTAAGCAACAAGAGGAAGAAGAAATGAGCTAGTGCTGGCTGGCCAGCACTAGCCGTTGGGGACAGCTCTAATGGCTACTAACCATTGGAGCTCCCAATGGTAGTAGCCAGGGCCATGGTGGCCTTGGCCCTGCCTCAAACTTGGGCTGCGCGGGCCCTAGTGGCCCGATATTAACACCCTCTCTCAAACTTATGGGGTATATACTGAAAGTTTGTCTAACATAAATCAAATACAACTCAATTTTCAACGAACTTGTTACAAAAATTTCTACAAAATTAGTATCCATAGCTTCCTTTAAAAAAACTCCAAATCATCTTGCCATAATCAATGTGTCAACTTATTTGTCATCTTGCATGAAAATCAACGAAGTATCGATACATACATTTCCTCAATCTTAATGAAATCTCAAACACAAAGTACATTATCTAATCCAGAGGGTAAACCAAAATGAGTCAAATAAGTTCATGAAGTTAATTTTCTCAAGAAACTCATTTGAAAGAAACATTGATATCATTCAAATAAGATTTTCTATTATAATCAGTGTTGTCCGTATCGCACCGTATCGTACGATACGGTGCGATACGTATCGTATCGTGGGCCACCACGATACGATACGGGCCCCCGTATCGCAGGTGCGGGCGTATCGCACCGTATCGTACGATACGGGCGATACGCCCTGGGACCCTTATAAAGGGTCCCGGGCCGAGGGAAACCCGCGATTTTTCGCGGGTTTCCTCTCTCCTTTTGGGTTCTTCAAGCTCCTTAAGAGTCGGTTTTCGCCTCCTTGGTGTTCAAAGCTCTAAAATCGTGCCCTACGGTGTCCGTCCAAGCCTCCAAACTCGGATTTAGATATATTTTTAATGTTTTTTTCCTTTTTTTCCTTTATATTTATTGTTTTTTGTGTTATTTCGGGTTTTTTTTTTTGAATGACAAAATATGAAGTTATTAAGTGTGTGTATACGATTTTTATTGCATTCATGAAGTGGGAGACACTCGATTTGAGTGTTATTTGAAGATTGGGGGATTTACGAAGTGCTTTTATTTTCAGGTTTTTGTTTGAATTAAAGTACTCCATTGAGATGGCAGGAAGGGGTGGTAGAGACTCTCATTCAAAGTCTGATGATCCGGCATGGCAGTGGGGTATACCAGTTGAGGGTTCAAGGTTAAAAATCAGATGTTTATTTTGTGAAAAGGTGGTTAGTGGTGGAATTTCAAGGTTGAAACACCACCTAGCAGGAACCAGGAAAGAAGTTGCTCCATGCACAGGCAGAGTTAGAAGTGTGCCAGAAGGTATTAAATGGCAATGCTTGCAGATGATTGAGAGCATACAGGAAAGGAGACAACAAAAGGATGATTTCCAGATGTGTGAAGAAGCTGATGATGCTACTGCCACTGGAGTTGGATTCACTGATAGTTTGCCTTCAGATGCTAGAACAGATATTGGTAGTAGCAGTTCGCGAGCACCTAGTAGAGGAAAGAGGGTTGCATCTGAAGACTTTGGAGGTGGCAGAAGAGGAAGTTCAGGAAGGAGTAGAGGAAGAGCTTCTTCTTCTAGCATACATTCGTTCTTTCCTCCTTCCACTACACCTGGTGCTCAGCCAGGAATTCGTGCTGCTATGGCTTCAGAACAACTGCACGATCAAGCAGACCTTGCAGTGGGCAGATGGTTTTATGATACATGCATTCCATTTAATGCAGCAAACAGTTTTCATTTTCAAGCAATGGCAGATGCAATTGCTAACATTGGTCCAGGATACAGGATGCCCTCTTATCAGAAGTTGAGAGGGAAGATATTAGATCAGACCGTGATTGAAGTGCAGCAATACTGTTCGACTTTGAGACAATCGTGGAAGGAAACAGGATGCACTATCATGGCAGATGGATGGACCGATAGGCGAGGAAGGACATTGCTAAACTTTCTTGTATATTGTCCTAAAGGACTCATGTTTTTGAGATCTCTAGATATGTCAGAGGAGAGGCACACTGCAGAGATCCTACGAGAGGAATTTGATAAGGTTATACAAGAGGTTGGGCTAGAAAATGTAGTCCAATTGATTACAGATAATGCAGCTAACTACAAAGCAGCCGGAAAGGAGTTAGCTGATATTTATGGGACTTTCTACTGGACATCATGTGCAGCCCATTGTTTAGATCTCATCCTCGAGGACATCGGTGAGATGGATGAAATAAAGGCAGCAACTGAGTGTTGCCAAGATATTACAAAATTTATTTACAACCATGCATTTGTTTTATGTATGATGAGGAGATACACAGAAGGTGCAGAGCTTCTTCGCACAGCTGCAACTCGGTTCGCAACAAACTTCTTATCTGTACAGAGTATTGTGAGACAGAAGCAAGCTTTAAAGAGAATGTTCTCCTTAGATGAGTGGCAACAATTTGCAGAGTTGCCACAAAACAGAAGGAACAGAAAGTTAAATGAGATTGCAGAAACGGTTTTTAGAAGTTCATTTTGGAATGCATGTATCAGATTATTGAAAATTACTTGTCCTTTAGTGAAAGTTTTGAGATTGGCTGACAGCGAGGAGAAACCATCTATGGGCTACCTTTATGAATCCATGGACAGGGCAAAAGAAGCAATCAGAAATAACTTTAATGGAAAAAAAAGAGATTATGTGCCCGTGTGGAAAATAATTGATAGTAGATGGAATAAACAATTGCATCAGCCTATTCATGCAGCAGCCTACTATCTAAACCCATCATTGAGGTACTCAGCAACCTTCAAAAGGGACGGTGAGGTTAATCGAGGAATCATTGAATGCATCGACAGATTAGTCCCTGATGAGAGCATAGTAGATGCGATACATTGAGAGATGGAGATATATGATAATGCTCTTCACTTGATGGGTTTGCCTGTTGCAATTCGCAACCGCTCTACGATGCGTCCAGGTACATTGTTTATTTTCATATTTAAGTTCCATCTTACATTACTGTGGATTATTATGTCTCTAATGTTTATATTTTCTTTACAGATGTTTGGTGGAACAGGTTTGGAAGTGATTGTCCAAACCTTAGAGATTTTGCAGTTAGAGTCTTAAGCCAAACCTGTAGTGCAACAGGTTGTGAAAGAAATTGGAGTGTTTTTGAACACATCCATACAAAAAGCGCAACAGGTTGGAACACAAAAGGCTTAATGATTTGGTTTATATTCGTTGTAACATGCGCCTTCGTGAAAGGTAATGTTGTATTACTTTCAAATTTTCAATTCGATATTATTTAACTTCAGTTTTCAATTGTTAATATTACTTACTAATTGTTTATCTTTGTTTGTGTCGTAGGCAATTAAAAAAAGTAAATAGAGAAGAAAGTCAGTTCGATCCAATAAGTTTGGATAATTTTGATATATTAGAAGATTGGGTTATGGAAGACACTGAAGAAAATGCCCTCCTAACAGAAGAAGACGTTGCCTGGATTAATTTGGAAGGAGCGCAACAACATTATGGAGATGAAGAATTTGATTTTGAAGAAGAAGGTGTGGGCGTGGCTGATGATGATGAGGATCTGCAACAAGGAGAAGATGAAGATTATTTAGTTGATGATCCTGATTACAATTTGTAAAATGTAACATTATATGTAACTGTAGTGTACTGTAAAGTGTAAACTATGTCTGTATTTTATTTTTTGGATTCAAAATATATAAATTTGGATGCAATTGTTCAATGTTGAATGCTCAATCTGTACTAAACTTACATTATATGAATTTAAAGCAATTATCAGATTTTTCCTGATTTTTTCTTGATTTTTTTCGATTTTTTTCGATTTTTTATTAATTTTTAATTATTTTTACATTATTTTAATATTAAAGTACGATACGATACGATACGATACGATACGATACGATACGATACGCCCGTATCGTGGAGCCCAGCGATACACGATACGATACGCGTCAGACAACACTGATTATAATAACTAAATTCATAAATCACTACAAACTTATGATATTGTAAGGGGACCTTGGTATATCAAAGCATTTTAAGGTTATGCTCAAAACCAAGTTTTAAGGACAAACTTGATACCAAACAAGCTTTTTGAGGCAAAGCTCAAAACCTTCAAATCAAACATGCTTTTTAAGGTTAAGCTCAAAACCCGCCAAGTCAAACAAGATTTTTAAGGTTAAGCTCAAAATCTGCCAAGTCAAACAAGCTTTTTAAGGTTAAACTCAAAAAGTAAGATAACTATTAGTCAAAAAGGCCAACAACATGAATCTCAATTAGTCAAAAAGGCCCTTAAATATCCTTTAAACTCAAAAGTGATTCTACGGTTAAAAAAGTAAGACAATCCATTTGAATGATTAAAACAAGTCAAAGTAATCAACTTCATGTTTTTCAAAAGTACTCACAAGGTTTGTTAAAACCATAGATACAAGTTAATAAGATAACTATTAGTCTTTTTCAATATTGATTACTCTCCAACCAAAAGGCCAACAACATGGAACATCTTAATCACAAAGATTTCTAACAAAAAGCCAACAAACGGAGATCATAATCTCATGAAAAAACAACCTTAAAGTTATCAAGATAACAAATCTTCAAATAAGTGCATCTTCCATTTTCAATTAATTTCCAACCAAAGGCCAAAAATATGTATCTCAGTCATACAAGTACATTCCACTCATTGTCAACAAACATTTTTCCAAGTGTCTCAAATAACAATAAGTATATCTTCAAGCATTAATTGATTTTCAACAAAAGGCTACCAACATGAAGCACCTTAATCACAAAGGTCTTCAACAAAAGGCCAACAACATGGATCTCAATTACACAAGAAGATACCCTTTATTGTTTTTCAACAAATACATTTTCAAACTTATCAATAGTAAAGTTTGAGATCGTAACAAATTTTCAAATAACAATAAGTGAACCTTAAAATATCAATTAATTTCCAATAAAAGGCGACCAACATGAAGCACCTTAATCACAATGGTCTTCAACAAAAGGCCAACAACATGGATCTCAATTATACAAGAAGATACCCCTTATTGTTTTCCAACAAATACATTTTCAAACTTATCAATAGTCAAGTTTGAAATCATTCAAATATCACAACACACTTTTCTTCTAAACATGCCAACAAACAATTTTGATTTAACTCCGTAACTACATAATCAAGATTGCATAAACCACGTTGGAAGGAACACACCCTGATGGGCTAAGTCTCAATACCATGCCCAGCGAAACTAGGTCGAATAGCCAAATCTGTCCATTTAACTCAACAATGCAAATACTATACAAACATGCTATAATGCTAAGTGCAATAGAGAAAATTCATGTTTTCATGAGAAGGAAATGCAGTAAACCACTAAAATGTTCCAATGATCAAACTGAACCCATGTTTTTTGCCAATAAGTCCATCTAAAACACATAGAGCTTAATATTGCCAGATCAAGGATAGGAAGAAGTGATTCCTACAAACAAGATGACAAAAAGACAAATTAATATTATTGGGATATTACATATCCCTACAATCATCACATACGACCAGAAAAAGAGGCTTGGTTCCTAAAATACCAGAATATTTGAATAACATATCATTGGGATCAATTTTACTACCCAAAACAAATCGAACCCAACCAATCCTTAAAGCAACCAACATCACAAAAAGTAAGACTCACAGAATTCACATGGAAAACCCAGAATGGTAGTAAATATCTTGATAAGTAAACACACCAAACAAGATCCACATATAAAGAATCAACTATTAGCTAAGTACCCAATCTCTATTCAACCAATTTTCAAGGACAAAAAGGCAAAGTTATTACAACTCCCATCAAGTCACTTAAGTGCCAAAACCCAAACGAGATTACAGAAGGGAAACCAACACCTATATAGATGCATTGCACATTTATAAAAATAGATTGTTAGAGAATTGTAAATCATCTCTAAAAAACCCAGAAAACGAGAAATTGAGCCAGGATAGAGCATCAAGACCTTCAATTTCCACCTTAGAATCATGAAAAACAACACGAAATGGGCTGGTGGATGCAACCAAAAAACCTTAAATTTGAGTACCGTCATAGTTTTAACAAATCAAAAATTTAGCCAACGAAAGACCATCTGGACGAACCTAAGCACTGAATCTAAACACAAAAGTTTTGCAATTTTAAAATAAGAAGTCATGCTAAAATTATGAAAGAAAAGATACCAAAACCATAGAAATTGATCGTGAAAACCAACAAAGACCAATTAGCATTTTAGATGTCACATAAGGTTTCTTAGTAAAGAATGCAAATGCAACTATCCAAACAATGAAAATAAAGCAAATTTCTATAGAAAAACCAATGCAACGAGAAGATGGAATTTGAGAAGTGAAACAATGCAACATGAACGAGCTAACAAACTTATTAAAGACATGGATCATTAATTAAAAACAATGATACTACGAAAAAAATGTCAAAACACACTAGCCTAACTCATGTCCTTTTAAGTCATAACAAAAACAACTAAGTTTTCAGATATCAAACATGGCCAAAAACTTATTTTAGAATCGTTCATTAAAATCATAAGATCAAGTTCAAAAAACACAAGTATACAAAAAACCACAATCATGTATTACTAATAAAAGTTATATTTTCATAACAAACACATCCAACATTATCCAAAGTCAAGAAATGCGTGGGAGAAATTATAAGTGAACACATCCAAACACAATGTTATACTAGCAAGATTCAAGAGAAGTCAAAATTTCTAAGAAATTCTAAAATTCCAATGAACACAATGTAATCAATTGAGAACTTCACTATCTTCCTTCAATTTTCAAAACAAACATATTTTCTAAAGTTATCTTGAACTTCACAATGTCAAAAAACAAGAATCGTAGATTTTTTCAAAGTTGGCACGCTTTCCAATGCACTTGATTTCTTCAATCCGAGGCTCTGATATCATGTAAATATTTGTCGATGATCGAAGGTTGATATTACACGAATCAAATCTACCAAGTCGCCAAGAGTCAAATGGCATTCAAATATGAATGCCGATTTTCAAGAATAACAAGCAAGAGAGTGGAAGCATACACAAACAAGTCAAAAGCAGTGCCAAGACTGCATGCTTTATTAATGAATTGAAGTAGTATTTATAAACAACATAAGGTATGAAATTAAGCAACAAGAGGAAGAAGAAATGAGTGTGCGGGTTGGGGACAGCTCCAATGGCTACTAGCCGTTGGAGCTCCCAACGATAGTGGCCAGGGCCATGGTGGCCCTGGCCCTGCCTCTTGCGTTGCACGGTTCCTAGTGGCCAGTGCCCCTATTATATTAACAAATACACCAAGGTACTTCATCTTGAATATGTTTTGTTAACTCATTAATCACCATTATAAATAAGTATGGACTTAAAGTTTATCCTTGATGTAACCCAATATTAACTTCAAAGAAGTCTATCGTTCCTTCATGAGTCCTCACACATGTTTTTGCACCATCATACATCTCTCTTATAAGGTTAATATATGTCAATGGGATACCTATGTTTTCCAAAGTTCTCCAAAGAGCCTCTCTTGGTACCCTATCATAAGCTTTTTCTAGATCAATAAATATCATGTGAAGTTCTTTCTTTTTTGCTCTAAAATGTTTCATAAGACGTCTCAAAAGGTGAATCGCTTCAATAGTAGATCTGCTTGGCATGAATCCAAATTGGTTTTCTGTTGTACTTGATACTTGTCTTAACCTATGTTCGATAATTCTTTCCCACAATTTCCTAGTATGGCTCATTAACTTATACCTCGATAATTCGCACAATTTTGAATGTCTCCCTTGTTCTTATATATGGGTATAAGTGTACTTGCTCTCCATTCCTTGGGCATCTTTTGGTTTTTCCATATTTCATTAAATAGTCTTGTGAGCAAGTGATTCCTATTTCTCCTACTATTTTCCAAACTTCTATAGGAATATTATCTGGTCCTACCGATTTACCACCCTTCATATGTTTAACAACCTCTTTGACTTCATTCTTTTGAATATGTCGGTAGAAATTGTGGTTTATATACTTTTCTGATTTGGCTAACTCTCCTAAGCTAATACTAACATCTTTGTTTTCATTAAAAAAATTATAAAAATAGTTTTTCCATCTATTTCTTATATCATCATTTGCCACTAGAATTTTTTCATCCTCATCCTTGATGCATCTAACATAATTAAGATCTTTAGTTTTCTTATCTCTAGCCCTAGCTATCCTAAAAATATCTCTTTCACCCTCTTCTGAGTTGAGTTTTTTATATAAGTCCTCCCGGCCTTTTTCGCTTCCTTCTTTGCTTTCTTATAAGCCTTTAAAGTTTCACTAGTTTTCTTAGCATAATGTAATTTATAACATGCCCTCTTTGCCTTGATTTTATTTTGTACTACTTCACTCCACCAAGCTTCTTTTTGTGCCGGTACGCCTCCCTTAGATACCCCCAACATATCTTTTGCCACTTTCCTAATATGTATAGCCATATTGTTCCACATATCATAGGGTGTACCAACATAATTCCAAACATCTCCTTGAAGGGCTTTCTGTTTAAATATATCTTCTTTCTCGCTTTTGAGGTTCCACCATTTAGTCCGAATAACTCGATGCACTCTTTTCTTCTTTGTCAATTTTTTTATTTGTAAATCCATTATTAAAAGTCGATGTTGGGTGGTTAAGCTTTTTCCTGGAATTACCTTGCAATCTTTACAACATGTTCTATCTTTTTTTCTACAAAGAGTAATCAATTTGTGTTTGTGATAAGCCACTCTTATAAGTGATTAAATGTTCATCTCGTTTTTTGAAGATTGTATTGACTATAAAGAGATCAAATGCCATAGCAAAATTTAAAATCTCCCTACGTTCCTCATTTATATCCCAAAACCAAACTTTCCATGAATCCCTTGATATCCCAATGCCTCTTTACCAACATGTCCATTTAAGTCTCCTCCTAAACAAATCATCTCCCTTTGTGGAATCTTTTGAATCACCTTATCTAACTCTTCCCCAAAAGTTGTCTTTATACTATCTTCTAGTCCTACTTCGGGTGCGTAAGTACAAACTATATTCAAAACCTCTACTCCTAACACTAATTTCAACGTCATGATTCGGTCACCATATCGTTGTATGTCTACTACATTATCCTTTAAATCTTTATTTATGATAATACCAACTCCATTTCGAGCCTTTTTTTTACGTGAGTACCATGATTTAAAACCTGTATCCTCTATCTCGCTTTTTCTCCAACCCATTTTGTCTCTGGTAAACATAGAATATGAATCTTTCTCTGAATCATAGTATCTACCACCTCCATTAGCTTACGTGATAATGTTCCGATATTCCAAGAACCAATACGAATCTTATTATCTAGGACTAGCTTCCTTACCCCTCGCATCCGTCCATAATCAAAATGCGGAGATCCTCTCTGATTTTTTTTCACTAAATTCGGGCGGCAATGTAGCGGGACTAACTTCTTTACCCACACCGGTCTATGATGTGGAAACCCTCTCTGCAATTGATTCACTACATTCGGGCGAAAATGTAGTGGCCCTTGCTTACTTATTACTGCATTTCTGCAGCATGTCGCTAGGCAGGGATGCCCCAAAGCAATGCTCATACTTTTTGTAATCCATGTTATAAAAATCCATGTTTATGTCTCTAACATGTCATAAATTTTTTCTAACATTACTTTATACAAGGAAATACCATATACATAATGTGGTTATTAGAAACAAATTAGGAGTGACACCGATAGACGATAAAATGAGGGAAAACCCTTTGAGATGGTTGGACGCGTAGAAAGATTATAAGAGAAAACTCCGATAACAAGGGATGAAAAACTAGATTGTGAGAATGTTAAAAAAGGAAAAGAAAGACCATAGAAGTGTCGGAAAGAAATAATAAAGATTGATCTAGCTTATGTTGAGTTAACTGTTGTCATGACACATGATCAAGCTCTATGAAAACAAAGAATCCTTGTGGTCGAGCCCATCTAGAATGGAAAAAGGCTTAGTTGTTGTTGTACTTTACAAAATAAAAAAATTAAGAAAAGTAAAAAAGTCCTAAATAATTGTTATGAGTCAAAACACATGAGGTCAAACATTGGCATCCTATCAAGCAATAATATATGGCAAATTTGATAAGTTTGTTAGTACCTGCATTAAGTTGTCATTAACTAATAATAATCATAATATAAACAAACAAATAAGCTGACTACAACAACTAAGCCTTTTCCCATACTATATGGGGTCAACAACAAACAAACAAGTTGACTAATAATCCAAAATAATCAAACCATTGGTTTAGTCTTACTAAATCAAATCAAAGTAGTAAACAAGTAAAAAATTAGTCAAGTTACATGATCTATATCATGTGAATTAAAATTAAACATTGTTTAAAAGTTACATCATTAAAGAAGAAGTAAAACAAATCATAATATGAAACATTAAAACCTGGGACATCAACTAAATAATCCTCTTCTTGTCCTCCTTTGAAATCACCACCATCATCACTAAAATCAATCTTATCATCCCCCTCTTGATATTGTTGAAACTCTTTCCAAGTTTGATCCATTGCACATCTTCTTTAGTGAGGAGTGCATTTGTTTCATCTTCTTTAACCCACTCTAAAACATCAAAATTGTCAAGATTGATAGAAGTGTGTTAAAGATCACTTTCTTAATTGCTTGCAAGGATGATATATAAATAAACTAGTAGTTAAGAATAAAATCATAAATTGAAACTTGATTAAGAACTAAATTTACTAATTATCTCTCTCTTAACTGCATATTGAAACATATAGATACCGAATCATTAAGCTATTTGTGATTTTTTTATAGATATGTTAAAAAATACTCTATTATCTTTTCCAACTGGTTGTACTACAAATCTAATTGAGAATCCTAGTTGTAAATTCTATCAGTTTTGGGCAGTTACTTTCAAAGCTATTCCACTACACACCTAACAAAAGAAACAATATGTATATAAATAAAAATATAAGATATGACACCTAATTCAAAAAAAATATAAAGATAAGTGATTGTTATTTACGTGGTATATTAGTGCGCTTTCAAATAGATACCGAACCATCTCTCAATAGATAACCTCTGCTCTACCTTTATGAGAAACCAATCTGACTATACAACCAATTGTACCTATATTAACCTCATTGTCCTTCTTAAATATAGGAAACTACTTAAATATTGGATTTAGGTGGTAGATTGCTTCATGAATAGGTTGATGCAACTTTTTTTCATCTATTATCAACAATTCCCTACACAGGTACATAATCACTATTCTTGCCACTAATGTTACTTTTGATAGCCTCCTTACCTTATATATGGCTTGATACAAATTGCCATAAGTGACCTCTCCACATTGTCAGCTAATCTCAAAACCCTTAGCAATGGACATATGATCTTTAACAATATATTATAGGAGTTTCAAAACATACTCCTAACTCTCAAATTTCATTCAATTTTCAATTCCTCCTGTTTTGAGGCAATTTGACAATATTTGAACTAAACATTTGCTTTAAAGCTTCCTTTTGTTTCACAATACTATACATGGATGAAAAAAGCTAATCATAATCCATAATAAAAGTGTATCTTCTCATAATAAAAGCTAATAGCAAACCATAAGTTTTGTGCTACTAGTATATCTTCTCATTATGATCACATGGCATATGATAGAGCTCTGTGGAAACAAAGAATCTATGTAGCCGACCCCGTCTAGTATGGGAAAGGCTTAGTTGTCGTTGTTGTTGTATATCTTCTCATTATACACAGTATATATATGCATAATTATCAATGATTAATTGCTGCCTTTACCCCATCCATTTCATTAATATCCTCAATTATGAGGTTTATACATTTTATTGCACATTGTGTTCAACAAAAAGTACCATTACTGTCAACTAATTCTTTTGTAATTGCTGTATAATTAGCTATATTATATGTTATGAATTGGATTATATTCTCACGTCCAACCTTTAATATCACTTTATTAAGTTCTTCTTTCAAAACCTTTGTAAAGGTTAAAGAAATCTCAAAAGCATAAGCCTCTTAGTGCACTAGAAAGCAAGTTCAATAAAGTACTTTCTCACCTATTTATCCATCTGTCTGCCATAATACAAGATGATGCTTTAGTCGAAAATCTCCACTACTCATAAGTTTCTCTTGGAGGTGCCACCAGAGTGTTAGTGCTAAAGTTCCTTCTCCCTTGATGGAAATGGTTGCAGCCTGCTTCTCCCTTCCGTCACAGAAGCTGAAAAACACATAATGAAAATGCAGGCAGATTTATATAAACCAGGTGATATGCCATGTATTGTGTGATTCGTTCGATGCAAGGCATGTTGTGATATGTTCCCCTTATCTGTTTCATTTTTATAAATGGTACTGGGCAATACACATCATACTGGATAAATATATATATATATATATATATATATATATATATATATATATATATATATATATATATATATATATATATATATATATATATGGATGTATGCATGTATGTATGTAAATTGTATTATAGTATGTACATATATTGTATTAAATTATGTTATTTCATGTAACTGAATATCTCATCAAGCCTAAAGAAAGGCTCAGTTTTTCTGAAGTCATTATTCATTATAAAGTATTAACGGATCAATATTCCATGAAGTTCCCTTGACATAAGTTAGAATTTTTATCTAAAAATATTGAAAATAATTTGTGTTGAGTTGGACATGGGATGGATGCTGTTAGTTTCTTTTTAAGCATAAGCAATTGAAATTGTAGAGAAAATTACCTTTTTTTGTAGGTATATACATATATTTCAACCAATTGTACATTAATTTGTTTTCATTGTTGGTAGGTTCACGCATTCATTTAATTGAATTGATAATGCATCTTGTTTCTCTGTTGCATGTAGTATTTTTGAAAAGAAATTAACTTTTTTGCTGTTTGCTTACCCTTTTAGAGGAAATTCGTTGTTACAATTCTTATAGGTGCAAGGGTTGATATTGGAGATTCTCTGCCGGATGATTCTGTCGTACTTTTCCATTGACCCATTCTTTGACAATGTTAGTAGAATTCGTGCTAATTATTCTAGCTGAAATTCACTTGTAAAGTTGTAGCTTTGGAAGAAATACCAAGTGAAATTAATTATTTTCCCCTGTTCTGTAATGATGTTCAATGTACCATCTGCTTCAATTTATAATATAGATTGTTTCTGTACCAAGGACATCACAGCATCTTGGATGTAATCATAGAGTTCCTCGGTGTTCTTTCTTGGAATTTAGTAACGTAGGTCATGCTCCAAAAGTTTCTTCTTTGTGGTGGTTTCCTACAACTAGTTAATGCATCTAAGATTCACCATAGATAGTTAATGCCGAATAAATGTAATGGGATTCCTCATCTACTGCTGGCAACGTCTTATGGAGTCACCATGCCATGTGCGCATAGTTCTACATATTCTTGGTAAGTTGTGCTTTGATAGAATAGTGGATCCGCTTTTGCTTGTTCTCTTCTACACAGCCCTTGGGTTAAGCTCCGTGGGCATATTTCCCTTCATTTGATTAGGGATTTACCATCATTGACACGACTATGGAGACTTAAGACTGTCTAATTCGTCAAGATAAGGAGTTTAATGGTTTTGAGAAAAGAAAATATTCGGGAAAAAGCCAATATCCACTTTTGGTTGATGCTGTTGTGGGTTGGAAGCTATCAATATCAACTGGTTCCTCTACCAGGTTAATAAGGTAACATGTGGATGTTGCAATTTCATGTGATTGATAGTGTTTGTGCGAAAACATGTCAAGCACGACCTAACTCTACCTTGTTAGGCTTTGCAACATGGGGCTAAACGGGCTAAAGTGTGTTCCGAAGTCTCTTTCAGTCTTGCTTATGCTAAACACAATATGATTTGATGAAAAATTGAAGATATTTTAATGCATTTTACATTGTTCATCAAAAAGACCATAAACGACGTAAAAGTGGGCATCTCATGAAAGATATCAACTAAACACCAACACTTGGTTCAAGTCTTTCAGCACCTGTTCCCCTTGAGCAAAACGGAAGTTCAGGTCTTGTCAATGGAGAAAACCAATTCTGGGAGAGCTATACCCAAAAAAGAAAAGAAAGAAGAATATTAAAAAACGGACCAATTTATTTGTAACTCACTGATAAAAGGTAGTGAATCATAATAACTAATTCTGGGATTACAAAAATTATGAGCATTGCATTGGGGTGTCCCTGCCTAGCGACGTGCTATAGAGCCTAAATGCAGTAATAAGTAAGCAAGGGCCATTACATTTTCGCTCGAATATAGTGAATTAATTGCAGAGAGGGTTCCTACGTCATTGACGGGTGTGGGTAAAGAAATTAGTCCCAGTACATTGCCGCCTAAATGTAGTGAATAATTTTCAGAGAGGGCTTTCACATTTTGAATATGGACGGATGCGGGGGTAAGGAAACTAGTCATAGATAATAAGATTCGTATTGGTTCTTGGAATATCAAAATATTATCCGGAAAGCTAATGGAGGTAGTAGATACTATGATTTAGAGAAAGATTCATATTCTAAGTTTACAAGAGACATAATGAGTTTGAGAAAAAGCAAAGGAGTTACAGGACACAGGTTTTAAATTATGGTACTAAGGTAAAGAAAAGGCTCGAAACAGAGTTGGTATTATCATAAATAAAGATTTAAAGGATAGTCTAGTAGACATACAATAATATGGTGACCGAATCATGACATTGAAATTAGTGTTAGGAGCAGAGATTTTGAATATAGTTTGTGCTTATGCACCCTAAGTAGAACTAGAAGATAATATAAAGACAGTCTTTTGGGAAGAGTTAGATAAGGTGATTCAAAAGATTCCACAAAGGGAGATGATTTGTTTAGGAGGAGACTTAAATTGACATGTCGGTAAAGAGGCATTAGGATATCAAGGGATCCATGAAAACTTTGGTTTTGGGGATATAAATAAGGAAGGTAGGGAGATTTTAAATTTTTCTATGACATATAATCTCTTTATAGTCAATACAATCTTCAAAAAACAAGATGAACATTTAATTACTTATAAGAGTGGCTTATCACAAACACAAATTGATTACTTTATTTGTAGAAAAAAGATAGAGCATGTTGTAAAAATTGCAAGGTAATTGCAGGAGAAAGCTTAACCACCCAATATTGACTTTTAGTTATAGATTTACAAATAAAAAATAGACAAAGAAGAAAAGAGTGCATCGAGCTATTTGGACAATATGGTGGAACCTTAAAAGCGAGAAAGAAGATATATGTAAACAGAAAGTCTTTCAAGGAGATGTTTGGAATTATATTGGTACACCCTGTGATATGTGGAACAATATGACTATACATATTAGGAAAGTGGTGAAAGATGTGTTAGGTGTATCTAAGGGTGGTGTACCAGTACAAAAAGAAGCTTAGTGGTGGAGTGAAGTAGTGCAAAATAAAATCAAGGCAAAGAGGGCATGTTCAAATTACATTATACTAAGAAAACTAGTAAAACTTTAGAGGCTTATAAGAAAGCAAAGAAGGAAGTGAAAAAGGCTGTGAGTGAAGCAAAAGCTAAAATTTGGGAGGACTTATATAAAAAACTCAACTCAAAAGAGGGTGAAAGAGATATTTTTATAATAGCTAGGGCTAGAGATAAGAAAACTAAAGATCTTAATTATGTTAGATGCATCAAGGATGAGGATGAAAAAATTCTAGTGGCAAATGATGATATAAGAAATAGATGGAAAAACTATTTTTATAAGCTTTTTAATAAAAATAAAGATGTTAGTATTAGCTTAGGAGAGTTATTAAAATCAGAAAAGTACATAAACCACAATTTTTACTGACGTATTCAAAGGAATGAAGTCAAAGAGGCTCTTAAATATATGAAGGGTGATAAATCGGTAGGACCAAATAATATTTCTATAGAAGTTTGGAAAATACTAAGAGAAATAGGAATCACTTGGCTCACAAGACTATTTAATGAAATATGGAAAAACAAAAAGATACCCGAGGAATGGAGAGCAAATACACTTATACCCATATATAAGAACAAGAGACACATTCAAAATTGTGCGAATTATTGAGGTATCAAGTCAATGAGCCATACTATGAAATTGTGGGAAAGAATTATGGAACGTTGGTTAAGACAAGTATCAAGTACAACATAGAACCAATTTTGGATTCATGCTAGGCAAATATATTGTTGAAGCGATTCACCTTTTGAGACATTTTATGAAACATTTTAAAGAAAAAAAAAGACCTTCACATGATATTTATTGATCTAGAAAAAACTTATGATAGGGTACAAAGGGAGGTTCTTTGGAGAACTTTGTAAAAAAGAGGTATCCCATTAACATACATTAACTTTATAAGAGACATGTATGAAGGTGCAAAAACATGTGTGAGGACTCATGAAGGAATGACAAACTTCTTTGAAGTTAATATTGGGTTACATCAAGGATCAACTTTAAGTTCATACTTATTTATAATGGTAATTGATGAGTTAACAAAACATATTTAAGATGAAGTACCTTGGTATATGTTATTTGCATATGACATTGTATTAGTGGAGGAGTCTAAGGGAAAAGTAAATAGAAAATTGGAACTATGGAGAAAAACATTAGAAAGCAAAGGCCTCTGACTTAGTAGAATAAAGACAGATATATGGAATGTTTATTTGATCATTTGGTTATTTGAGAAGACATAAAAATTAAAATTGGCACACATTACATCCCCGAAAAAGAAAGTTTTAAATACTGAGGGTCAAGTTTTGAGAGTGGTGGAAGAATTGATGGAGATGTAACACATAGAATTAATGTTGGTTGGTTAAAATAGAGAGGAGCATGAGGTATTCTTTGTGATAAAAAGATTCCATTAAAGTTAAAAGGTAAATATTATAGAGCAACAATTAGGCCTGTCATGTTTTATGGTTTTGAGTGTTGGGCAGTTAATCATCAACATGTACAAAAGATGTCTGTGACAGAAATGAAGATGTTGAGATGGATGAGTGGTCATAGAAGAAAAGACCGTATACATAATGAGGTTATTAGAAACAAAATAAGAGTGACACCAATAGAGGATAAAATGAGAGAATATCGTTTAAGATGGTTTGGACATGTAGATAGAAGATCAAAAGAAGAACCAATAAGAATGTACGAAAAACTAAATTTGGAAAGTATTAAAAGAGCTAGAGGATGACCACAAAAGTGTTGGAAAGAAACAATAAAGAATGATCTAGCTTATTGTGAGTTAACTGCTAACATGGCACACGATAGGGATCTGTGGAAACAAAGAATCCATGTAGCTGACCCCATCTAGTATGGGAAAAGGCTTAGTTGTTGTTGTTGTTGTCACTGATAAAAGGTAAGATCGATAGTGTTACCCACAATGTAACAGGATTTTTTGCTTTTGGCTGGTATTGAGAGGCTATCATGCCAACATCATATGGTCGAGTCTGTTTTATTTTGCTTGGTAACATGTTTTTAGGATTTTAAAGGTTTCAATTCGGTCATATTTGATGCAGTTTAGAGTCTCCCAGGGAGTCTTTGCAAAGCCTTAGTTCTTCTAGAGATGAAAGCAAACATGAAAATCAAATTCACATTGACCCCATGGTCACATCATCCAGTTTTTACCCACTGAATGATTTGGATTCTCGATTACTTTAGGGGGGGCATGTAATATCTCTCATTCTCATCCACTTGAACAAGTGCGTCGTTGCTTGAGATTGAGAGGACGTAGACCATTGGCATCACCGGCAAAGCAGATGCCCAGGGTCGACCCGGTGCCATTGCTTTATATGGTGGGTCGCCTAAGAAATAGTGGGTATTGCCACTGGGCTTTACGCCGAAGAGGGTTCCTCCTCATGAAACGAGGAGCGGCACAGAGTAAACACAAAAACATTTGCGAATTTCACATTGAACCCCTCAAATTTCTGCTAGCAGCACAACTTCGAATGTTTAACTACTATTATTCCTGTCATATAGTTTTGACAATAATGTCATTCTTTACATGCTTCAGTAAGTATAGATCCGCATTTCAAGGATCAAAATTAACTTATTACGCTTAATACATGGAGTACCGTTCCATACCCAGATTTATCGAACGAGAACTTATTTCTTTCGTTAATATACTAATACAAGAAAACTGTTGAAAATCATACACCTCTAATCCCTTTGTGTGTGTGCGCGCGTGCACGTGTGTGTTATACAAACCTACTGCTAACGAATGCTCTATAGAGTTGAAGTTCAATAGCTCCCTTATCACCATTGATGATCATACTTGCACTGATCTTCGTGCCATCAGTAGTGGCAGTTAGACTGATTTCTGTATATGCTGGAACAAGGAAAACATCACCCTTCTTCAGCAAATATTCATCTGTCAGGACACTCATTGATCCATGGCCGACAAAAACAAGAAAAATGGATGGCTCCTTGACAGCATTGAAAGTCGTAGTCTCTCCAACTGGAAGGCGACAATGCTCGACTTCAAATTCATCAAATGGTGGTTGATATCTCTTCGTGTACTCGGTCACCTTAAAGCCCTTCAAAATATCAGGGTAACCCTGAGAATTTGCATTTTGGAATGAGAAAACCCCAAATAAAATAATTAGTGTCGAGCATTATCTGGTTAAGGCATCAGAAAATTCATCTGAGAAAATGTGGAATTATATGTACTCACAAGACATTAAATAATTTTTTTTTTAATGTTATCCAGCTCGGACTTTGATTTCTCAAAATCAAACTCGTGCGTTACTTTACCTGTTTATAAGTGAGCATTGAGCACAAAGTTTCTACGTCACGGTATTCTGGTGTAAGCCCAGCTCGAACAACATTGTCGGATGTTGCCATGCATTCAATGCAATCACCATAAATGTAAGCATGAGGTTCATTGGCATAAGTACAAAGATTCACCAGGATTAAGCTTTACATAGTTCAAGAAAAAGGATGAGAGAACTCCAACATCATTGGGATATTGTTTTTCTAGCTGTAATGCAAGCTGCTCTTTGGCTGTCAAGGCCCTCACCTAGATAAAAGCGATACATGATTCAAGAAAAACATAAAAAAATTAAAATATCAAATAATCTACTGAACACATCTTCCCCAGAGAACAAAAGAAACGACACCATTCGTTTAGATGACTATTCTCATCAACTGATGGCGGAACTTAGTTGGGATGTAAGCAATAAGCAACATTGGTTGCATTAAAATCTTCTGTCCAAAAAAAAGTAACAGTAATGCTGATAAGAGTCCCTTTTTTCCTATGAGAAAACTTTAAAAAATGACGATCCAATCATCGCAAAAACTACACTTTTGTTATCTTTGCACTGCCTTCTGTAAGGCGACCCAGAGAAGCCATTTCAGTGAAAGGAAAAAACTGATACACACCCACACACAATATGTATATGTCTCTCTCTCTCTCTCTCCCTCTCCCTCCCCCTCTACACACACACATGTATGAGTAAGTGATCATGATTTCACTGCATCCAAAACACAATTGAACATGAAAACTACCTCCTCTAGTCCAACACACTTTCACTAAGCTAACTATGAGGTAATTCATAAGTTCAAACTAAATCAAGCACCTAAAATTAATGGAATACGTCTCAATAAATTAATATTTAAGCTTAAAATGTTTCTATTCAACTAACTTTTGGAAATGTGAAATGGAGCTTTTCTACATATCCACACTATTGAGACATCATACTGAAAACAAATAGAAATACATCCACAGTAACTTGCAGACCGAAGAGAATATCTGTCATGAGTTGAAAATTTTGAGGACAACCTCAGAGGTAAAGTCAAAACAAAGCACCTTATGGTCTATTGAAACTAAGGTCACAACAGCATAATGAAACTGTAATACTACATGCACGTATAGGTATGTAGATGATCCATACAGTTAGACAAGGTAATATTTGGAACCTGTTTCTCATTGTTGAGGCGACTTTTCATCTTCAGCACCATTTCTGAAACTGCATATTGTGCAGCTGACATCAATCGTGTAAAGACTGACCTCAAGATGGTTTTGGCATTCTCCTTGTCTATGTAGTCGACTTTTAGAAGTTCTTCCACATGCTTCTCACCAATCAAAATCACAATCTCATGAACACTGCGAAGCACATCCTTGAGCTCCTGCATTATAAGCATACAAAATGGTTTCTCAGAATATACATGTTACAGGGCTGCTTTGTCTTCCTCATGAACATGGCAAAGCTTATCATGTTTCACATCACATATAATGAACATGGGGGAAATACAATTAGTTCCTAACCAAGTTTCTTGAAAAATGCCACCTCACATTTAGAAATAAAGACACTAGGTTTTCATGATATGATGTCATTAATCGATTAAAAATACATTCAGAATCAACACCCCTCAAAATACGGTTTGAGACATAATTGATTCATAGCTCCATTGTGATTCATATACCTCTCTCCCTATTATATCATACATTATTACTGATTTGTAATGTAGAATTAAATGGCACTTGAAGAAACAAAAAGCATTGACTGCAAGAATTACCTCAAGATCGACAAACCCGCACAAAGCTACAAACTCTGTAAGAGCCAAAGCCATCTCAGGTTTGTGGTTGGAATCTTTGTAAATGTCTGGTCGCTTCTGATGCAAAACTGAAGCCAATTCCTTGTCCGGATGAGCTTGAATAGACAATGCTTTGGCAACTGAAATAACCTAAGGACGATACCAGAAAATGGTTAAAATTCATTCGTGAACAACAATTTGAGAAACCCCATTAGTGCGAAAGCTAAAAGTTGCCATATAGGATATAACACTGAAGAAGGAAATTTTCTATAAGATATATGGAAGATCTTTTCTTTTCATGCAGAAGCAGGGCACCATCAGGATCCATATTTTGCATTTGGTTTTCCATTTAGTTTGAAAGTTGCATTTTGTTTTAGAGAGAGAGAGAGAGAGCACCATTATCAATAAAACGCCACCGCAGACCAACATCAAAGAGACAAGATATCCAAACAGATAGAAGAGTGTCACCTAAGATAATCACGAAAGAAAGAAAAGAAGAGAAAGAACTCACCTTGAACAAGAAAGGAAAATCGTTTCCCCATCTTTCGACCACCCTCTGCCCGAGCGCTTCTGGATTCCGGGACAACCACTCTTTCAAAGGCAAAACGCCGTCGGAATCCACCACGAAGGATGGTCCCGAATCATGCGTACCAATCCATAACTCCGCGTATATTATGATTTGATTGTCTGTCTTGAAGAAAATTAATTTCATATTAAAGCAAAATATGTAATTAGATATATTATGTTTAAAATATAATAAACTCTCTATCTCTTTCTCTCTTATATTTTATTTATTCTAAAATAAATAAGTGTTGAATTCTAATGTATTAGATATTTGTGTATACAAACACAAACTAAGTTACTTATTGCTTGTAACTCTGTTTAAATATTGAACATGAGCTGACAGGTTAACCATCCAATGCGAACGGAATGGGAAGTTTGATTCAGCTCAGATAAAGTTTTCTAACTAGGTGTACATAATATTTAGGCAATTGTTCGTCAAATGGCCAAATGCTTCTTTACAATAGAAGCTGTAGAAAGAAAGCTTTTTGGCTTAAATTCTGCGGAATTAATTCGGAATGAAGCATCATAGTAGGATTAAAGTTTTAAATTGTACAAGTAGTTTGTGTTCATTTATTTAACTTGTCTAAGTTTGGAAGCGAACCATGAGAATCGAACCAAACCATTACATATAAATCTTGATCTTAGATTTGAATCATCTGATAGCGTATAATCCTTCTTCTTTAACAAACTCTAGAAATCTCTCAAGTTTGTTTTCCAAATCAACCTCCCTCCTCACCTTGTTCTAGTATTTTTATATAATTTTTAATTAAAACATGCTATAATTCTCTAACTTTACCTATCATAACATGTTTTGTATACGTGGTGTTGCTTCATGTTGATTTTTGTTGGTTATACAATACAACTGTCACTTATAAGCATAAATAATATTTATAGAACCGTGATTTAGAACCGAACCAAACTAAAGCTAAATGACTTGGTTCTAGAAAAATTGATTATTTGGTTTGGTTCAGTTTTGTGGACTAAATGGTTTGGTTTGGTTCTCAAAAGGCTAGATAAAAGTATATGCGATATAAGGGCTTGCAGCACAACGCTCACTTGGCCAGGGAGTTGATTCACAAGTTGAAGGTCATGAGTTTCGTCATGCATATATGGCTTCTCCAACCCCGTTGTACAAAAGAAAAAATAAAGTGCATGCGATATAAGACACAAGACTAACCTGGCACTAACGTGAATCTATATGAACACGACCCGAATAAGGTCCATATTCCTGCCTACTGAACATAATACGAACAAGAAAAGCTCATCAATGGGTTGACCTATTTTTGACAACGGAAGATGATACGATACAAACATGAAATTTCGATTTTACTCATTAATATCACATGGCATTTAATCATATAAATAAAGGTTGAAGGTATCATTCACTTCGTTGCAAATGATGACTAGGTTAGGATCAGCATTTAGTTCTAATCCAACTCATTTACAAGCTTAGACGCAACTGCATATCTTTTTCTTTTCTTGAGTAAACTTTATATCTTTAAATTGCTTTTAATGGGACTCCTTAATTTCATAATATAATATTAATAATAACTCGTAGGATTTATCGACAGTCACAAGGTTAGATCTAGCAACTATGAATCTCATTTGGTCGGATTCTCATAGTTTTTTTCAGATTGACTTATAAAAAAATTGGATGGAAAATATCTTAGAAGAAGAGAATGACAATAAAAGTGTTGAAAGGTTAAATTAATTGTTAACAAGACACATGATCAAAACTTATTAAAACAAATACTTATTAAGTTTGTGACCTTCAACTTGAAGGCTATTTCGTGAAGCCCCCGACCAGGTCAGACATGCCCCTTAGTTTTTTTTTATATTTTATGATTTAGCCTTGAGGTTGAAGGAGACCATGACTCGAATGTACGTATAATCTATACATAATCTTTTGTCAAGCTCGAGTTGGTTTGGAAAGAAAGAAAAAAAATTTGGTAATGGCAGCAAGCTCCATGTGAACAATGAATAGATCTCTAATAATGAAGAGAGGTCGCAAAAATTTTGAAGGGAAAAGTATAGCAGGCAGTGGGATTTGTGGGCTATAGCACAGAGCTCACAGAATTAACGTGACTTTTCTTCACATCCTAAAAGATTTGTATTCTAATTGAGAAACATCATGGTATACAGTTGAATCCATAAGAGATGATAGAGTGAAATTTATAACCGTGGGCTAAAATATGGCTACTGGCCTCGCCTTAAAAGTTGTTTTAGAGTTCGCAACTATGTGGGTACTTGTCTCAAAGTGGGTGAAGCTTTCTAATGCAGAGAAAAAGGATGCGACTGAAGTTGTTTAGATCAATATAACACACTGAATATTCAAGGTTCACATCCACATAGCGGTGGCGAATCTAGAAATTTGTTTTGGGTGAGACAGACCTCAGGTTTGAGTGGGGAAGGCTTCAAAAGCTTTCAATTTTTTTTGGAAATAGGAAGATGAAAATTTTCAGAGTTTTGGGCCGCAACAATGTGGATCCACCGCTGCTTCATAGTAACTATTGTTGCTTCGTCAGATGAAGCTATACACAGTGGCGGATTCACATTGAGTTGAGGTGGCGCCTCCACCCCACTCAAATTTTGAAAAATCAATGAAGATCACATTATCCACGGTTAAATGCGAGGCCTCAATACATAGTTCACTTCCTACATTGAAACTTCGGTGTGCTATTACTTGATCCACCCTGTAAGATTTTCTAGGTTCGTCACTAGCTTCACAAGGTACTTCTTTTTATTTTTATTTTCTTTGGTACAGTGGGAGAGGCCGAAGCCAGATCCACACCCTGTTTATCGAACTCATGACCCCAACTTCTGAGATGACCCCCTAGCCAGGCGACAGTACGCCCATTGTGCAGACAAGGTGCTTCTTACACACACACATAAACCAGTCACACACAAGCCATCTCTTCAGAACTTCAATGGTTCAAAGTTTTCAACTTCTACAGAGAAACGATTGTTTGTTCTCATCTTCGCAAACAAGTAATCGTTTGTCAGCAGAAATATATAAAGTAATGCTTCTGCATTTCTACAGTCCCTGCTGCTTACCTAAACTGGCCATGTCTACATTTGCTACAAAATTTTCGTGCCCTTTTGGACGTGTTATGTAGATTAAATAATGTGTGAACGAAACCCATGAAGGAACGACAGACTTCTTTGAAGTTAATATTGGGTTACATCAAGGATCAACTTTAAGTCTATACTTATTTATAATGGTGATGGATGAGTTAACAAAACATATTCAAGTTGAAGTACCTTGGTGTATGTTATTTGCATATGACATTGTATTAGTGGAGGAGTCAAAGGAAAAAGTTAATAGAAAATTGGAACTATGGAGAGAAACATTAGAAAGCAAAGGCCTCCGACTTAGTAGAACAAAGACAGAATATATGGAATGTAAGTTTGATCATTTGGTTACTTCTGAGGACATAGAAATTAAAATTGGCACACATTGCATTCCCCAAAAGGAAAGTTTTAAATACCTAGGGTCAATTTTTGAGTGAAGGAAGAATTGATGGAAATGTTACACATAGAATTAATGTTGGTTGGTTAAAATGGAGAGGAGCATCAGGTATTCTTTGTGATAAGAAGATACCATTAAAATTAAAAGTTAAATATTATAGAGTAGCAATTAGGCCTGCCATGTTTTATGGTTCTGAGTGTTGGGCAGTTAATCATCAACATGTACAAAAGATGTCTATGACAGAAATGAAGATGTTGAGATGGATGAGTGGTCATGAAAGAAAAGACTGTATACATAATGAGGTTATTAGAAACAAATTAGGAGTGACACCAATAGAGGATAAAATGAGAGAATATCGTTTAAGATGGTTTGGACATATAGAAAGAAGATCAAAAGAAGAAACTGTAAGAAGGTTAGAAAATCTAAATTTGGAAAATATTAAAAGAGCTAGAGAACGGCCACAAAAGTGTTGGAAAGAAACAATAAAGAATGATCTAACTTATTGGGAGTTAACTGCTAACATGACACACGATAGGGATCTGAGGAAACAAAGAATCCATGTAGCCGACCCCGTCTAGTATGGGAAAAGGCTTAGTTGTTATTGTTGTTGTTGTTTGTGGATCTAATTAGCTGCAAAAGGAAAGATACACTGTGAAACTAGAGAGATGAAGATTGTTTATATGGAAAGAGCAAAATGAAAAGTTCCTTTAGCAAAAGTTCGTCAATGAAGTCAAGTAGTTTTGGCGAGAAGGTCTGATAATGTTACACTATGATATTTATTCTCCTTACCATAAAAATGGGTGTGGTTGCGAAGAACCTCATGAAACAAATAACTCAGGAGGGTAGAAATTAAAAAAAGAAAGAAAGAAAGAATAATGTAAAGCGACATGAATCAAACTAATGAGGTGGTATAATGTATTGAATGGAAAAGTTTTCAATCAAAAGAAACTTAATCGAAAATAAAATTTGAACTTAATTTGCGGTCAAGAAATTACGTTTTCTACTAGAACGTAGTTTTGGCTCAACTTGTGCTCAGCTTTTACTGACGTAATTTTTTACAAGAAAGAAGAAGTCCCATCTTGTGCTCAGCTCATCTTTAGCTGACGTAATTTTGTATTGAATAAAGAGAAGCAATTCTTCAATCTTTGTTACGAAAAGGCGGGAGCAATTTCCACAGCCTCAACCTAAAGAGACATGGCCTCCATAGCCAAGATGGGACTTCCCTTTTGTCAAGTACAGTAACTTCAATATCAAGACCCATATCTGTCCATACACTATGCATCATATCTTTTTCTTTTTCTTTTTTTACAGCAGAAAGCCCAAAGCCTAACCAACATAGACCCGTAACACACACACGCACATGCACCCTATGAGAGTCGAACTCCCCACTACTATCAAGTAAAGCACCTTGCATTGAATTAACGCTTTCAGTGCATATCCTTTTCTTTTTCTTATAAGAGAGTCGAACTCCCCACCAGCAGACACGTTACTAGAGCGCACTAACGATCTCGGCGCTATTCCCCAACTTTTCAATGGCTATATTTTGCCATCATCATTTTCCACCTTTAACCTCTAAAGAAGGGTGCGTCCATCATCATCTAGAGTCATATCTTTGAGAAAAACCAGCTAATAAACCACTATGAACGGTGTTCAGATCTTCATTCTTCATTTTCAAAACATACCAAGGACTATTTTGTTGCATAAATACGATTCTTAAGAATACACACAATTACATGAACGTTTGCTGCGAAAACCTAAAAGCAATAGAAGAAGGAAGAAGACAAGTATTTACGTACAAGACCAGGAAGAAGATTTCACAATGACCACACGAACCTTTTGTCATACCATAATCCTAATTCCTATGCATATTCCTCTACAAATATCCGAAAGAGATTAAACTATAAAAGAAAGTTTCCCGATAATACAAGATTTTATATCCCCTTCCCCCAGAGATTCATGTTGGGCTAAAAGCATGGGCCCATTCTTATTCATCACAAATTCAAGCCACATCAACATGTTAGGAGTGTGGTACGAGTACTTCTCAGAAGTCTTGCTGAAATCGAATTGAATTGTCGACAATTTGATCGATATAACTTGAGGGGTTAACCAAATATAAGGTGACACCCACTCATTCAGGCTTCAATCAGTTGATTTTGAAAATTGACTTATATATATACACTCTTTAATGACATCCTCTCATGATCGCTCAATCAAGACAAACGCGGTCTTGTTTCTTTTTCAATAATGACAATCACGTACTAAAAGGTTGTCTGTCTTTTATTACTTTACTTGTAACTATTTATCTCTTCTCACCAAACAGTCAAGATTTAAGAGGGTACTAGCATTATATATACATATGTATGAGAGGGAAGCTCCATGGTGACTAAGAATGAATAGCCAAACACACTTAATTTATGTGAGAAATAAAAACTTGGTTGTACTTTTTGTTATGGTTGTCGATACGTGCACTTCGATCGTCTCTTCTTCTTTTTTTGCAAAATGATTCTATTAAACAACCAATTGATTACTTTATTTGTAGAAAAAAAGATAGAGCATGTTGTAAAGATTGTAAGGTAATTCAGACTAAATGGTGGAACCTCAAAAGCGAGAAAGAAGATATATTTAAACAGAAAGTCCTTCAAGGAGATGTTTGGAATTATGTTGGCACACCCTGTGATATGTGGAACAATATGGCTATACATATTAGGAAAGTAGCGAAAGATGTGTTAGGAGTATCTAAGGGAGGTGTACCGGCAGAAAAAGAAGCTTGGTGGTGGAGTTAAGTAGTACAAAATAAAATCAAGGCAAAGAGGGCATGTTACAAATTATATTATGCTAAGAAAACTAGTGAAACTTTTGAAGCTTATAAGAAAACAAAGAAGGAAGCGAAAAAGGCTGTTAGTGAAGCAAAAGCTAAGATTTGGGAGGACTTATATAAAAAACTCAACTCAAAAGAGGGTGAAAGAGATATTTTTAGGATAGCTAGGGCTAGAGATAAGAAAACTAAAGATCTTAATTATGTTAGATGCATAAAAGACGAGGATGAAAAAATTCTAGTGGCAAATGATGATATAAGAAATAGATGCAAAAACTATTTTTATTATCTTTTTAATGAAAATAAAGATGTTAGTATTTGTTTAAGAGATTTAGCCAAGTGAGAAGAGTATATAAACCATAATTTCTACCGACGTATTCAAAAGAATGAAGTGAAAGAGGCTCTTAAACATATGAAGGGTGGTAAATCGGTAGGACCAGATAATATTCCTATAAAAGTTTGGAAAATACTAGGAGAAATAGGAATCACTTGGCTCACAAGACTATTTAATGAAATATGGAAAAACCAAAAGATGCCCGAGGAATGGAGAGCAAGTACACTTATACCCATATATAAGAAAAGGAGAGACATTCAAAATTATGCGAATTATTGAGGTATCAAGTAAATGAGTCATACTATGAAATTATGGGAAAGAATTATCGAACGTAGGTTAAGACAAGTATCAAGTACAATAGAGAACCAATTTGGATTCATGTCAGGCAGATCTACTATTAAAGCGATTCACCTTTTGAGACGTCTTATGGAACATTGCGAATTATCGATGTATCAAGTTAATGAGTCATACTATGAAATTATTGGAAAGAATTATCGAATGTAGGTTAAGACAAGTATCAAGTACAATAGAGAACCAATTTGGATTCATGTGAGGCAGATCTACTATTGAAGCGATTCACCTTTTGAGACATCTTATGGAACATTTTAGAGCAAAAAAGAAAGACCTTCACATGATATTTATTGATCTAGAAAAAGCTTATGATAGGGTACCGAGGGAGGTTCTTTAGAGAACTTTGGAAAAAAGAGGTATCCCATTGACATATATTAACCTTATAAGAGACATGTATGATGGTACAAAAAATATGTGTGAGGACTCATTAAGGAATGACAAACTTCTTTGAAGTTAATATTGGGTTACATCAAAGACCAACTTTAAGTCCATACTTATTTATAATGGTGATGGATGAGTTAACAAAACATATTCAAGATGAAGTACCTTGGTGTTTGTTATTTGTAGATGACATTGTATTAGTGGAGGAGTCAAAGGAAAAAGTTAATAGGAAATTGGAACTATAGAGAGAAACATTAGAAAGTAAAGGTCTCCGACTTAGTAGAACAAAGACAGAATATATGGAATGTAAGTTTGATCATTTGGTTACTTCAAAGGACATAGAAATTAAAATTGGCACACATTGCATTCCCCAAAAGAAACGTTTTAAATACCTAGGTCTATTTTTCAGAGTGATGGAAGAATTGATGGAGATGTTACACATATAATTAATGCTGGTTGGTTAAAATGGAGAGGAGCATAAGGTATTCTTTGTGATAAGAAGATACCATTAAAATTAAAAGGTAAATATTATAGAGCAGCAATTAGGCCTGCCATGTTTTATGGTTTTGAGTGTTGGGGAATTAATCATCAACATGTATAAAAGATGTTTGTGACAGAAATGAAGATGTTGGGATGGATGAGTGGTCATACAAGAAAAGACCGTATATATAATGAGGTTATTAGAAACAAATTAGGAGTGGCACCAATAGATGATAAAATGAGAGAACATCGTTTAAGATGGTTTGGACATATAGAAGGAAGATCAAAAGAAGAACCAGTAAGAAGGTTAGAAAAACTAAATTTGGAAAGTATTAAAATAGGTAGAGGACGACCACAAAAGTGTTGGAAAGAAACAATAAAGAATGATCTAGCTTGTTGGGAGTTAACTGCTAACATGGCGCACGATAGGGATGTGTGGAAACAAAGAATCCATGTAGCCGACCTTGTTTACTATGGGAAAAGGCTTCCAATTCTTACCTACAGCATATTCATCTATATAACATAGAGAGAGCGCCATGGAGACTAAGAAGCCCCTCACGCAATCCCACTTAGTGTGGGATACAAAGCTTGGTTGTAGTTTTGGTTCTGGTTGCTGATATTTGCCATTTGGTCTAATCTTTTCGAACTCTACCTAAAAACAAGCTGCTAAGCGGACTGCTTGTACCATTAGCTGCGCTTTGTCTCCAAATTTGATGCTTGACGGGGTTAGAGGAATCATCACAGAAACTGTGAGAAAAAGAAAAGGAAGAGCATGATATTGAGAAAACCATCCGGATTAGGCAAACAGGATGCAACCACGTATGTCTGTGTAGAATATCTTGTTCAGTCAAACACGTCTCATGTAAGGAGAATCATGAACCTCTGCCCCCCCACCCCCCCCCCCCCCACTTTCACAATGAATAAGCCACACCCCATCCTTTCCTTCCCCTTTAAGGGCATCATATATTATTGAGAAGACCATCTTTTTCAAACTGACTCACACACAGAAAAAACCAGACAGAGACAACTAATTTCCGCTCCTTTTGGATTTCTTGAGTTAATTTCTTGCCTTGGTGAAGTTTTAATCCAAGAAGAAGTACTCTTGGAATTTATATTACTATTCATATGTAGGTTTCCGAGCTATATGTCATATGCCCTTAAACAAGATCCTATAAATTCTGCTACCATCTTTCATTATTGCAAAATAGCTTTTGGGGTACTGGGTTTAGGGTATTGAAGTGTGAGGAATATTATGGATGGTATGATAAGAAATAACACGATTGATGAAGATAGTGAGCTGAGGAGGGGTCCGTGGGCTCTGGAAGAGGATAAAATTCTGATTCGTTACATCACTTGTCATGGGGAAGGCCGCTGGAATATGTTAGCCAGGTCTTCAGGTATTATGATTGTCGTCTTTGATATCTCGAGCTTTTCCTTAAATATAAAACTTGACGATTCTTTTGTTCTAACAGACCTCAGAGAGAAACTAACCAATGAAGAATTTTCAAGTGATGCATATGGTTTTGTCTTGTTATTGTTGTAGGATTGAAGAGAACGGGTAAAAGTTGCAGATTGAGATGGCTTAACTACTTAAAGCCTGATGTCAAGCGAGGCAACCTTACTCCTGAGGAGCAACTCTTGATTTTAGAGCTCCACTCTAAGTGGGGAAACAGGTATTTCTGTTATGGACCTCTAATTTGAATTTAGTTCCAAATGTCTGTGTATGTATGTGAGAGAGAGTGCTACTGCCAGCATATAGTATTATCCTGATTATTCTTGATACCGCCATGTATTACTGTTCTTGTTGTTGCATAATACCATGAAGTATCATTTGACTAAAAAATGCTTCTATGATTATTGTCTTGCTGTTAGTTTGACAAGTTAATGATCAAATACCTCCTTCCTCCCTGAAGAAAAAAAAACTAGTACGCACAGAATCAAATAGCATATCTTGATTGCACGCGCGCGCGCACACACAGTACTCCTCATCGTTTTCTAGCTTGTAGTAATTGATGTTTTAGCTTCTAATAATAGGTGGCATATTTATATTGAACCAAATCATGAAGGGCCTCCAGCTAGTCGAAATCCGCATGGATGTCTTAGATGTCTCTCTCGTCCAAAACTTTCAGCCCTAAAATCATAGTATTTCTTTCAGAAAAACAAAAGCTGTTATTTCATGTTGATGGTTTTTGTTTCAGTATCTTAATGATGGCGCTAATGATTCTTATTCTATTCTAGGTGGTCAAGAATAGCGCAGTATCTTCCAGGAAGAACAGACAATGAAATCAAGAATTACTGGAGGACAAGGGTGCAAAAGCAAGCAAGGCAACTTCAGTGCGACGCAAACAGCCAGAAGTTCCAAGAAACTTTCCGTTGTTTCTGGTTTCCAAGACTTTCCCAGCAGACAAGAAGCAACTCTTATATCAGTGGCACTGCAACCTCAACCACTCAACAAGCCATTGAATCATCAAATCAACCATCGATATCTCCCCTTTCTACTGAGGGAATCAACAAAGCCTCCACAGTTAGCTTCCAGGGGTGTTATTATGAGAAACCTCTTGATCCTCACAACTTTATTTTAGATGTCCAACTCCCCACAATTCCACAGATCCAGACAAGTCCTCACATATCCAGGAGTTGCTACTATCTTGATTGTTATGAATCATACAGTCCCTTCAATAGCATGCCAGCCTCAAGTTGGAACCATGCAACTTTCGATTGTTCATTGGCTGAGAACCAGTGGGTTAATGACATGTCAGATGCATTATGGAATTTAGATGAGTGTACATCTGCAACCCAGAACCAGAATAGCATCTAAAAGCTATCGAGAGTGAAGTTATCTGAAAAGTAAAGGTACACCTTCAATGTATTAATTCAATGATAGATGAATGCTACAAGTAATAGGGTGGGAGTGGAAAACCCTTTTGAGCTGCTTTTCTAAATCTGATAATTATCCTTTGAAAATTGTGGTGAATTAGCATCTTGATCTCTCCGAAATAGAGAAAAAGGTCGATGTATGGACGGCTACAAAAAAAGATTAGATATGTTGCTTGCAAAATATGTCCAAGAATGTCACCCATCGATCATATCAAAATGTGTGGTCACATCACATGATATATTGACACTTTCATGGGTTTTGGGTGGTGTATTCTGCCATTTTTCTTCTAGCTGAATTCACTGATTGAGTAAGATTCGCTACTGATACCCATCACTAAATTCAGGTTGAACCAATTAGCGAAAAGGTAAAGGAGGCTGTGAATGATGTAGGCGCTACTGCATCATGAAGGAAAACAACGTGACAAGCGTATGGTGTAGGTGGCGCATGTATATGATATAATGGGTAACTTGACATGATTGATCATGTTAAACCAATTTGGGTAAGAAATTGCTGTGGTGCAGTCTACTAGTCAATTCGGACAGAAAAATCATATGGCGGTGATTATATATATCAACAACAATTAAATCAACAACAATTAAGCATTTTTCCACACTATATTAGATAAAGTCGCTTAGATGAATTCTTTATTTTACAATTTTCTATTATAATTTATATAATTTTAACAAAGTTTTATGTTTGCCGTCGGAAGATTAACGCAATCTTTCACTTATCCGGACTTAAGACCATCCATGTAAGGATGATCCCTTATATGGGACGGAGTTATATACGTGAGTCTTTAGAATTAGCCTGAAACAAACGAATGCTTAGTTAAGAACAGTTTAATGATTGTGAAACTATTTAAGATATATATATATATATATATATATATATATATATATATATATATATATATATATATATATATATATATATATATATATATATATATATATATATATATATATATATATATATATATACTCACGTAGACTCACGATAGATTGGCCAAAAGAAGAACAGGAAAGGAATTTAGCAAGACTTTCTCGTGAGAAGTGGGTGAGTGATTGTATGTGCGACATTGCACACTAATGGACCAGGGTTTGGAAACAGTATATATATATATATATATACTCACGTAGACTCACGATAGATTGGCCAAAAGAAGAACAGGAAAGGAATTTAGCAAGACTTTCTCGTGAGAAGTGGGTGAGTGATTGTGCGACATTGCAAATTAATGGACCAGGGTTTGGAAACAGAAAGATCGACCCATTAACCGCGTTGGATTCATAATATACATCTATATAGACATTGTCAGTTCGGAACCAAACCAGTTCTAAAACTGTAGGGAACCGGTTCCAGAATCAGGCATCTTGATTCGGTTATGGTTCATGAATTCCAAAACTGGTCCAAAACTGAAACCAAAACCGGTGGTTTCAAACCATCTTTAAGTGTAAATATTTTTTCTAACTTTGTTTCAACATAACCATGTCCTTATCTCACGAGGACACTGATTAAAGAACTTCAGTATATGTATAGATATCAAGAAGTTTGTCCTCTGGTTAATTCTTAAAACTCCTATTTCGAAGTTCGAGACAATTGATCAAGAAGAAAAATCCCAATCAAGGCACCGGTACCTGGGATCAGTATGTAAGGACATATCGTATTGCATCATCAAAAAATGACTTTGACGTGATGTACCATCATCATGCAATTTGGAATATATAAAATGCAGTGCCTATAATATGGTGGAAGAGATAATAATGTATGGAGACTAATACAATGGTTGTTGTCATATACTTGATCTTATCTTTGGAAAATAAGCATTTCAACCGACACCTCTGTTTAGGTTCATAGGTTTACGCATTGGTTAGATAGGCTTTCCACATGGAAAACACTCTAATTTCCTGTTTTTTCAATCCTTTGACGTCAATTGTATCCGTGAAGAGAATGAACTCTTTTCATATAAACAGTAGTGCAGGTCACCTCCTACCTTAATCGCACAGTTTAACCATGAATGGCCTTATTGCTGCGTGATTTCCAGAGCAACCTTTGTCACAAGCAAAGCCTTTGTGGAAGATTTTCTTACCTTCCTCCCAAGAGGATGCTTGATTGCGAGGCTAGAATTACATAATTGAAACTCCAGTTTTATCGGTGGACTGTTGATGGGACTCGTAATAGGGTAAAAAGCAGGGTCTCACTGCGAGTCGAAGCTCGTGTTTGATTATGACCAAAACTAAAACTATAGTTTTCAGTTGTCTAGTCTCAGACCTGGTAATTAGACACCTTCTAATAATCCCACTTGGCTGCACTTTTACGGGGTTTGGATTATTTTTTTAAACTTAATAACTAATTAATGATGATTGGTTTAATTAAGTTTACATTGATATTAATTGTATTTAATTTATGTTAAGTATCTCTAAATACTTATTTGATATATATTTGATTAAGGTGAAAGTAATGTGTGAAAGTTAAAAGAATCCTATGTCTTTTTATTTAGATGACAACTCATGAACCTTATTTCAAAGAGCTTGGAGAGGATATGGAAGATCACACAGGCATCAAACAAAACTCGGATTCAGAAATTGTCTTTTATTTTTAGTATTCTTTTTATACATTTTTTTATCTAACGGTTAAATAAATCCCTACACGAAAAAATATAGAACGTATATAAGACAGACCCAAAAAGATGCGACTATTGGAACAGATCTCGGATCTACTAGCTTTACTATAAAATCTGATTGTCTCATTGGCCCTAACATTTGAGGTGGTTCTAATAGAAGATAAAGTGGTGGCGGTAACATTTGACAAGATGCCATATGAAGCTCCATGAGAAAGTAGATGAACACTCCAAAAGGGGCTGAGAAGACCTTAAAAGGTGGTGTGAGAAAAATAAACAAATCTTATTGTACTAAAGTCATATGCTAATACAAGACAAGATTGGGCAAGCCCATCCCACTGATTGATGGCAGTGTTTGCTTTATCTTGAAAGCAACTCCCATCTAATGTGAGTGACAGCTGCTAGAAGTAGACGTTAACTGAACATGAAAAGGAAGCGTAGCATGTAACATCAGCACTTAGGGAGACATCAACGAAGGAAACTAGCATATATATATATATATAATTGTCTTTATTAACAATAGAAAATTTAAATAAAAAAATAAAAATATGGTCATCCTTTCTCATACTTGACATTTAATGCACTTGAGTTATTAAAAACTTTTAAATTTAAATCATTTTTAAGCATATTTAAGCATGAATGAGTGTGTGCATGATTATGCTATCTCTCTTTCTCTCTCTATATATATATATAAAGAGAAAGAGAGAGAGGTCTAAATGCATCGTGCATAAACATTTCTATAGGTTGATCTTTGACTTGAATGGTTAAGGTGAACATGATGCTTTAAATGTAATGTATATCAATATTATTTTAATTCAAATCTCTAGAGTTAATCATACCGACCAAAGGGTTTGACATGTTTATGTATTTAGATTTACCTCTCTTTATTATATACATACAACATTACCATACACAAACATAAGGTTTCTTTGAAAAACATCGCACCCTATATTACGTTCGCTGCTGACATAAGATGGTTGATATCATCCGTCACTTCGACTTATGAACCGTCACTAACTTGTTCAATACGTCTACTGCAAGTTTTTGAAGAAAAACAGTGACAGATCAGATGGAGATGAAGTGGAGTTGGGGAGTGGAACAACCACAACATCCTTTTCATGTAGCAAATGACATCAAGTGATGCACTCCATCTTCACTCATAATTTTTCCTCTCAATATCTCAAAGATGCCAAAATGGAAGCGAAATGTAAGCATTTTCCGTTGCCGAGCTGGGCTGGACATACACGAGTTGGGGTTGGGTATGGCCCTTCACTTTTAGTCTCAGGCCAAGTTGGTCCAGGCCGATTCTCTCTCTCTCTCTCTCTCTCTCTCTCTCTCTCTCTCTATATATATATATATATATATATATATATATATATATATGAAGCTGCCCAAATAACAACCCCCTCTTATGATAAGAAATAGAAGTTATGATGGAGCTTCTAGGTTTAACCACAAGATGGAATCTAAACGGCTTACATTAAATCCAGTTCCATATAAAACCCTCCTTGTTTTCTACCACCCTTTCTCTACTAGGATGCAGCAGTCGAACTTCCCCCAAGCCCCAATCTCCTCATCTTCTCTCGCTTATCGTTCACTGGAGCTCCACCCGAACACTCGAGTTTGTTTCTTTTCCAAACCGTAACCCTAAAATATTAATCTACCTCATTTGTTGTTCTTTCTTTTTCTAATAAAGTTTGTGGCATCTTACGCGAAGGTTATAAAGATACCTCACCCCACAAATTTAAGGAATCATGTTGCGGATAGAGAGGATGGGATGGAGAAGAAGTTGTGGGTTGGGAACCACCATCCCTATCCTGAACGCACCAAAGAATACGTGAGCGAGGTCTTTGAGAATTTTGGTGCTATTGATAGCAAACATGACCATGCGAACTTCCGTCTTATGGTTGGCCTTGAGTGCATGGGAGAGTATCTTGCACACCTTACACACTGAAAAGTAATAAGGATGTTCTTTATCATTTTTCAAAGACCTTTGCAACTTTTCAAATGATATTAACGCCTCCAAGAAGCAAGAAACTACATAAATATGCATTATCAAATGTTTAAATGAGATATATTTCCTGCACACCCCTAATGATATAATGTGCACTAATGCTTCCCTTGTAGTTTTCGCTGCATGATTTTCATTTTCATTTTTCTGAAAAGCCTTACGTTTTCCATTCTCCATAAAGGCGAAAGGGAGGCACGAGGGCTCAAAGGTGTGCGGAACATGTTACTCTCTCTCTCTCTCTCTCTCTCTCTCTCTCTCTCTCTATATATATATATATATATATATATATATATATATATATATATATATATATATATATATATATATATATATATATATATATATATATATATAAACTAAAACAGTTTCACATCGCATCCCATTAGGGCTTGCCCCTATCGTTTACATTTGTGATAACGCCGGTCTTATAATGAATTCCTTAAACAAACCACTTGCCTAATAAGTAGTAGAATATCTCACAAAACGAGCTGAACTCACCTAGCCAAACCCAAGCCTTATCACAGAGAAAGTGGATTCTGTTGGGATTCTTGTATTAGCATTTCAAGATCTGACCTCCAGTGGTATAACGTCTCATTTCTTGGGTATCATCCTCAGAAATCACGATTGAAGGAAGGTAGAAGAAACCTGTCATATGAGTGCAGATGCGGGCGCAGGGCATGGATGTCAGTGTGAAGCCGGATATGGTGATCACTAAATCAAGGCGGGTACAGGCTCAATAGAAGTCTAGATGGTGTTACAAATTAAAAAAGAAAATGACACTAGTTTAGAGAATGGATCTTGTAGCCTAGGGGTTTTACACCACTGAACAGTCTTACCTCTTGAAAAAAATCTACATGGAATGATCGAGAACGGTGACACTAACTTTTAAAAGTAGTCCTGCAAACGGGCTAGAGGGTCGACTGGAGCATGCATCTGGCTTCAGTCTCCCCATTGTACACCAAGAAATAGAACTTTTAAAAGTAGTACTGCATCTTTATATCAGCATATTGCATGTGAGACTGGCCGACCCCGTCTAGTATGGGAAAAGGCTTAGTTGTTGTATTGCATGTGAGACTGAAATCTGAACCAGAAAGGCCCTTGTAGTATCCATCCAAGATATTTATCATGTTTAAATGGCTCGAGCAATAACATAATAAAATAATCAAAACCAGGTTAACCGTAAGTGGATTGGCGACATGGATTCTCTGTTGCCATTTTGTAGGCAATAACTCAAAGGAATATCTTCTTAAACTTTTACAGAGAGCTTACCCAGGCAAATCCTTTACTGGCTGGAAGTATGCGTCCAGTTCCTGATCCATTCAACTAGTGTATTGACATTATTGCTCACATCATCCACTGTATCGCTCCTTAATGCCAGCACAATGTCTTCCTTGTAGCTCTCACGAGCTTCCTCCAAAAGTACTTGAAATATTTCGCATTCGATATTGTTTGTGAGCTTTGTCCCAGTGTAACCTCTGAAATAACGAGAAATGACATTAATAGATTGAATCGGATACAACAGCAGTAGAATGAAATGAAATACAAATGCCCGTGAATGAGAACGTAAAATACAAACGTAAAATACAAAGCATTTTACCTTTTCGTTAGGCGGTCATAAAGTGCAGTGTTTTCAGTCTGCAGAACCACCACACAGTCGAACCAACGCTCTGGAAAGAAATCACAGCCATGGTAATCAACAAGATTTCCACCCTCTTCCATCAAGTCTTCAATCTCATCACAAAGCTGCAATAGATACAACCAACTCAGAAATTTTGTGACGGGTGAAGATTTGGTGTTTCTAGCTTTTACAAGATTAGGAAAGCAATGCGATTCAATGAACCAAGATAGTAATTGAAGCTTCCAATTATTTTTTAAGAATTAAGTAATAAATATGCTTGTTTGTGTGGCGCAGTCTACTTGTACGTGCGTTCAGGTCATTGATCTAGCAACTCCTCCTAATCTTTTATCCTCTTTAAATAGAACACTCAAATGCGTTTTGATTCCTAAATAATTCATGTACCAATTTTCATGAATCCGAAGCTAATTCAAGGATCAAACAATCTCAGATGACACCAGAAAGGACAAGAAGGAAAGTCAGATAGGATGTTGTCCAGCAATAGCAATTAATTGAGATGACAAGAAGCACAATGAGCGTAGCTGTTCCATTGGCCAGGATCAAACTTGTCTACGTCTGGTTGATATAGAATAAGCATGTTCAAGCTTACGTAAAGCACATTCAGCTATTGATCCAGTGGGGCTTGACTAAGTTCAAAAGAAACCCTTCATTGGCTGCCCCACAGAGAAGTTAATATTGTAAGTTTGTAACCCACTTGTATAACCGTTGATAGGATCCAATTGGAAAGCATCAAGCTTGCCAACTGTTCATCTGTTGATCTGTGACTGAAGCATGAGTTCTACCAAGGTAACATGAATTGCCTTGATTTAAAGACATTTACAGGGTTTGGGGGGACTTTTGTAGGTTATGATGCATCATCAAGGTATGATGGCTAGTACTATACCTATAGAGAATCTACCAATATTTTTGCACATGGAACAGCCAAATTCTAGTAAAGCAGAAAGGTCAAATGTTATCTAAGGTTCCTCAATATATAGATCCATATAGTGGATCGACAGCCCATCCATAAACTTTGAGCCTTGAAGTCTTCTGACGCATAACAAAGGGAGTTCATTCTCTATAAGTGGAGGAACCGGACACTTGAGAAGTGCATGAGGCCATCTGAAGTTCAAGAAAATCTTTCTTCAGCTGTTCTCTCTCACTGATCATAATGAATCATGACTGCCCAAAACACAGAGAACGAATTTGTATAGCTTCCCCAAGACGGAAAATTATCCATAATGAAATACAAAAAACTACACCAGAACGCAAACTAGAAGGATAACATATCTCTCATTTCAATATATTAACTCTTCCAAGTTATTCATCAAAACTCCCAGGAAATCTCTTACAAGTTTGTATGATCCTCTATGAACCATCTGCTGGGTAGAAAGCAAGCATACTATCCTGATTGCAGTTTCAAAAAACCAATACTGATTAACAAGGGAATAATTGAAACCTTTCAGGATATATATAGCAATTACTCTACAGGATCAAAAGAAGATTAGAATGTGATAAGTTTCGCAGATTTGAAATCAAACACTTTGTAGCTAAATTACAGAGAAGGTTGGCGCATTGAATTAGAAACCAATAACAGGATACTATGAAACCGAGGAGCAAAAAAGGGAGGATCTCTTACTGCATCTTCATCAATGACATGACATTCGAATGTCTCGTCCCATCCATCGTACAGATTCTTCTCCTTTGCTAGCTCTCCAACATTGATGTGACTAAAATTGGTGGCTTCCGATAGCAAGGAACAAGTCGTAGTTTTACCAGTGCCCGGGGTGCCAGTGACCAGGATATTCGGCCTGCTGCGTCGTTTACTCATCTTCTTCTTCTTTTGTTGCTGTAGCCGCGAAAGAGAGCTAAGCTGACGCCGGACTCAGATGGAAATCACAAGACCGGAACTTGGGTAGCAAATACCGGAACACGCATACAAGCAGAGAGAGAGAGAGAGAGAGAGAGAGATGGCCGTCGGCTCACCACGGGAGAGGTCTGCGGCGTTAGGGTTCCGAGAGGTCCAGCGATTTGGAAACGGGTCCGTTCCCCCCTGGTTTAGTTAAAAAGAGCCGTGGGATGGGACCGTCAGCGGGTCGGATGATACAGTTATCTTACCAGACCCGAAACAAAAAGAGCCGTGGGATGGGACCGTCAGCGGGTCGGATGATACAGTTATCTTACCAGACCCGAAACAATTTACCCTTTTGTTGCAGGGATGGTAATGGGGCGGGTTTACGACGGTTATACCTATCTCCCGTCTCGATCTAAACATGGGCACGGCGAATATATATATATATATACATATATATATATATATATACATATACATATATATATATATATGTATATATATATAGATATATATATGTATATGTATATATATATATATATGTATATGTATATATATATATATATATGTATATATATATATATATATATAGAGAGAGAGAGAGAGAGATTAGTCCACTCATAGATCCATCTATCATCCTTAAACATTCTCAAAGATTTCAATGAGATGGATCATTGAAATTTAAATTTCAAAACAAAATATCTTAATATTTTTTCAGATACATTAATGAGTATGCACATGACTATACTCTTTCTCTCTCTCTCTCTCTCTCTCTCTCTCTCTCTCTATATATATATATATATATACACACACATGAGTTATGTATAAGTCAATACTTTACCCTCATACCTAAACCCAAACTTAATCAGATTGGGTACTTCCAAAACTCATTTAAATCAGGTTGGGCTAGGTCAATATTGTCATCCCTTCTAACCCTAAAAGAGTCTTTTAAACGCTAACCCTATTATTAGGGAAGGGAAGTAAAGAAAAAACAACAAAACTGCATGACGTAGCTCACCTGGCGTGGACTCACAAGTTGAAGGTCTGGAGTTGAGCACCTGGAGCGTCTATCTGGCTTCAGCTTCCCCATTAACAAAAAAAAAAAGTACAACAAAGTTGTGTTTGTTGAGTTTGGGTAGAACCCGACCCCGTATCAGCCCCAAGCCAAAACTAAACCTCATCTGGTTATCCCATACTAAGTGTTGTTGAATAGGCAAGCTGGGGGAGGTGGACTCCTAGCGGATGCACACTTTAGGGATCGAATTTATGAAGGCTTTCTCAAATGAACCCTTTAGCGAGAGTCGTGGCTTCATGTTCTGGCCACACTCACACATACAGAGAAGCGTCTGCGGAAAGGTTATCCTTTTCATTTGAGAAAGCCTTAGGGACCTTTACGACTGTCTAATATTTCCAGTTCAGTGAGACAAATCGAAGCGTCTGCGGAAAGGTCACTCTTTTCATTTGAGAAAGTCTTAGGGACCAAACGCTATTCGTTTCCTTTTCAGCTGATCCAAG
Source organism: Brasenia schreberi (assembly GCA_036023115.1). Classification (NCBI taxonomy): domain Eukaryota; kingdom Viridiplantae; phylum Streptophyta; class Magnoliopsida; order Nymphaeales; family Cabombaceae; genus Brasenia; species Brasenia schreberi. The sequence continues at coordinate 805,101 of JAYKKT010000051.1, forward strand.
TATCAACACTATAGCAGGGTCTGATTCCGAAAGTCTGCCAGAAGTGTTTCCCTTTTCCCTGAAGATGATGTCACTTCTCTTATGCTTTAATGCTTTGTTGATTGCAGATTCCCCTTTGCCTCCACTTCCTGCTCCAACAAAGCCACTACCCGTTTCCCAAATTTGCAATAACAGTGAATTGGCTTCAACTAGCAGGCAGAGAGGGAGAGAGAGAGAGAGATGAGCAATTGGGCTCAAGGAGAAGAACTTCCAACTGAAAGGCGGGGAACGGTTCTCGGCAAGAGCGTTCGGTGGGCAATGAATATATTGCAGATTTTTTCCACAAGGGCTTCAATGGTTTTTCCCGCCGCCCCAGCGGTTTTGGTCGACTCAACTTGTTCTCTCCTGCGTAGTTAGATGGATCTTCCCATCTACCAGAGTGGTGCTTATTAACTTGAGCGTGTTGGCGATGCTTCGGGTTTACCATCTATTTGCCTTTACTTTGCATTTCACCAATTGCATCTCATGCAACAGTTGAATACAATCCATGAATGATCTGACTCTGAATTTTTATACAAGTATTGCTTGCTTTATAGGTTCTGCTAATCTGCTTAGGATTCAGGTCGATTCTGGTTACAAATATATCTGATTGTTATCCGTAGCTGTGATTCTTGAGATTTAGAATTTTGAAGTGTAGTATGATCCTACTCTCTTTCTCTTATCCATGCCATTGGCAAATCCGAAAAAGATACAATCTCGAACCTTTATTCACCTTGTACTAGCACAATTAAGTCAAAGACGAACCACTACCCATTTTTATGACAAAATTTTTTTAACATGCAAAGGAGTAGACATGGTCGGTTTGACCCGGAACTGAACCGGATCAAACCGGTTTATGACCCAGACATGTTCCGGTCTGATTACGGTATGTCTATTTGAAAAATTGGAACCATAACCGTTGTAAAAACCGGTGGTTTGGGTCCAATTCAAACCGCCTAGCCGGTTTCGAATCAAACCTCTGGTTATGGGTCCGGTTCTAAATCAAACTATTAGTTCTGGGTCCAGTTATGAATCGAACCTACGGTGAGGATAAGAGACTAAAATCCGGTTCTGGGTCCAATTCTGAATCTAGAACTACCCGAAATTGGATCCGGAACCGTCCCAAAACCATATTCGAAACCATTAAAATAGATATGAAACCACTCGAATTCGAAACTGTTCTGCTGAACGGTTCAGTTACAATTCCTGAATCCTATTTACCTGTTCTGAATCGGACATGTCTACAAAGGAGTGTAGAATAAGTTTTCTAAAATAGAGAAAGAAAACAACTCTAAGTGAGGATAAGAGACTAACATCTACATAGTACCTCCCTACATATAGAGGTTTCAAAGGCCTTTCTAGTCATTTAACATAATGACGTTCCTCATTTCTAAGACCTTTTAGTATATCTCGCATTTTATGGGCCACTAACATAACTTAGCTATGCTCAAAGAGTTTTTTAATTTTGAAAATCCATCTAGTAATCTTTCACCATTTTTAAAATATAACATTTTCATCATACTAGATACTTCTAATAAAGGTATCTTGAGGTTTAAACATTTACCAAGTAAGAAAGAGGTTCTACTCATCCGAATTAAAATACTATATAAGTTTAGAGCCATCCAATTCATTTGAATGGTTGTGCATAACTTGTATGTAGGATCAAGTTGATGTCATAATTTAAGTCAACACATTTGTAAGTGCCTTATGTTTAGTATTTTTTTTTATGAGTACTTCAAGAGTCTAAGTTCAAGACTCCATGAAGTTGCTCCAATTCACACTCATGGTAGGTTCCATGAAGAGAGTGCTTCCTACATTAGCATTCCTGGTATAATCTTGAGATACTAAATTTACAGGTACTTGTAATTACACTTAATAGTATAACTAACTCAAAGAACTCAAGAGTTAAAAGTTATTTAAGTATGAGTCAAGAACAACTTAGCCCAACATAGGTGAGTTTGGGGCAAGGTTAGGTATACTAGATTGGGTCCTAAAAATATGAGCTTGGGTTGTCCCAATCCACACCCGACAAATTGTATATGTGTGTATATTATAATGTCCATGTTATGTAACACACACTATAAGCATTATACTTATTACATAGTATATGCTAGCAACAATATGTACTAGCTTATTTAAACAAATCTTAACTATCTAATTTGAAAAATAAATGATAGAGATTTTAATTTGAAAAAAAATATATTATTTTTTAATCAAATGCATTTACAAAAATTACAAATGTACCTTTTACTTTTTAAGTAATACATCTTTTAAATTCTATTGTTGAAATTCGTTTAACTATGTTGACATCTAATGTTGCTAGCATATATATATATATATATATATATATATATATATATATATATATATATATATATATATATATATATATATATATATATATATATATATAGTGTGTGTGTGTGTGTGTACGTGTATAAGGGTTGCAGTCCAAACCTGATCTTATCGTGTCATACATGACCGAAGAAGAACGGGTTGGTCAGGGTCCCAGTTTTGACTTGAACCCTAGGTAATCCAACCCAATTTGCGCTATTCAAAGGGCGGGGTGGTGCATGCTAGCAGTAGATCCACAAGCTCCCGACACGTACGGCCGTTAGATTCTGAAGCAGAACATTTGCGTGGAGTGGCTTTACAGTAGGCAACCCAAGCAGTTACTTTAAAAGGGGAGGATGGAGATGAGATGCAAATCCCGAATAGAGCCAGGGCTCGACTGCAGCTTCTTTTATCACAGGGTCAGGCGGCTGAATCCTTTTCTGATTCTGATAGTTATTTATTGCTGAAACACATGAGCTTAAGACAATAAGCTGACACAGCCGCACTGGGAGAAAAGTTAAATACACACGCTGATCAGCTGCTGATTCTGTAACTATTGTTTCTTATATATATATATATATGAGTGGTCATTGGTCATTATCTGAAGTGTAGCATATCATTACGCGTACGTGGATGAAAGCGGCTATCCATTTCAAGCTTTCTTAAGTATAAATGACATCGATCCTGCAATCTAATATACCTTGTCTTACAAAAGCAGTGGAAAAGATGGTGAAAATGCTCTTAAATGCATCACGGCCATAACCCCTTCTCCCCCTCCTCTCTCTCGTGTCTGTGCTTGGCCCATTTTGATGCGCTTTGGATTAGAACCAAGAACCTCATTATGCGAAAGATATCATTCTTTTGATTCTTTTAACATATGAAAGATATCATTCTCAAAAGAAAGAAAAGGGGAAAAGTGTCGAAAAGAAAGTACCAAGTTTCATACAACAGTGTAGGCGACATCCTTGAGTGATACTGATCTGGGTCAGGTCCAGTTGGAGACTAACTTGAAATTTGAGAGATTTGCATTCGTGAGTCGCTTTCAAACCACCAAGGCTGATGTTTACGAGAACCGTCTCGCACTGGAGAGAGAGAGTTCAGTTTGCATTTTGGATGCCATTCACTCTCAAGATGGACGGCAGTTCGGCAATGTAACGCCCTTTAGTTTGTTTTGCTGAACATAATAGAAGCTTGTGCGTTGAGAATGTGAAGATCTTGGTTGGCTTTTAGGTGGTAGAAATGCTTCTTCAAGATGAATTGGATTCATCTGCTTCAGATTATTGATAATTTTGGGGACCGATTCACTGGAGAAAACAAACTAAATTTCATATGCATTAATCAGGTACTTCCATATACAACGAATGGCTGCATGGAGTACTTTACAACTTCTCTGATTGTCCACCCACTTAAAGACAAGTTTTTCTCGCCCACCCACCCACCCACCTATTAGTTTGCAAACTGCTTCCCCAAGAGAAGTATTGAAAAGCTATATACTAGAGGAATCTCCTTAAACAAGTCTTTCTGGAACTAGAAAGGGCCATTTAGATAGAGGTGGAACACAAGAAACTTCTTACGAGGTTAACCACCCAAGGTATAGTCTCGCCCAAGCTAGATTACGTTTGCTGAAGATTGAAGGTCAGCAACAACAAGAAGTGGAGGGCGAGAACCTATGCTATCGATCGGCACATGCAGAGAGACTTGCTCTAAAAGAAGATTCTTTCTCTGGTTGATACTGTGGACATTGTCTTCAAAAGCCCCTACCCAAATTAATCTTTGTAATTTAGTTTTCTTTTTCAAAAACAGTAAGGGATGCATTTTGACATCTCAATGAAATCTATGCAGCCTTGTTCCGGTCCCACCTTAGAAAAAATACTTGCTTAAATTTCATGTATTCATCACTTTTTTCCTTATATCTTCCATAGTTCAATCTAATTTATGCATAAATTGGACTCGTTTGATTTATTCCTTAATTTTTCTTAATGTTATGACGTTCATTTTGTTACTAGTATTTTTCTTTTCCTCTGGTAAATTACGTTGTACATAATATATTTTCTGTTTCATATGGTTAAATGCTTGAAAGAAACCCTTTTAACTGTTTTATCTAGCCTTGCTTGTACTGATATATTAGTCATACCGAAGGTGCGATTTCCTTTCATAATCTTTTGCAACTTCTAGTATCCTCTAGTATTTAAACTTCTACAGAACGTTATCAAATAGAACTGTTATTCTAGCTACTGAAGAATTCTCCTACATACAACAGCTAGAACGTTCTTCTTTCTTCTCTTCGAGGTGTCAGAGTCATTGTTATTATTAACAGAACTTTTGCTTAAACCTGAATCCATTGTAAACAGCAGGAATCTTGTATTCGAGTGTTGCTTATGGGAATTGCGCTAAGCATACTGATTCGTATGGAAACAATGTTCCATAACGGTGACATCTTCAACAGTTAGCGTCCTCGCACATACAAGCATGTGCGTTCTTGCGCAAAGCCTGTGTGCCTGTCTGCGTGACCGCAGTATACTTGTATTTACTGCAATTGATTCCATGTATGCTCTTTTCAAAATGTGATCACTCGCATACACATGAGAGAGGGAGGAAGAGGAGAGATGTAACAATGGATGGTCCGATGGCTCTTCTACTGCAACAACTACCATTTAAATACATGTCTCATCCAAATTTATGCGAAAAGGATATGCTGTAGGTGATGAATATTAAACGCGAAACATGATAAAATAATAGAAAAGGCTTGTGAGACATCTAAACTTTCATTATGTTAATTATTTCATATTTAAGCATTTATGACTTTCACTATGTATATATGTTTGGATCGATGTAATAAACGTGCCTATACTGTCAATACAAAAGTAACTCTATGTTGATACTTTGCTAGTTAAGGTCAACGCTAGATCGAGAGGAAGGACATGCAGGGAGACGCTCTTACATGCACATGTACAAGGATGATTCTAGTAGATAAATAACAAGATGAACATATTAATCCAGTACAATCTACAAGCAAATAACGTCCCACTCTTCATATAGTTGACTGTGATTTATTGGTTTTGTTTTATCTGCATTCCTACGATGACCTACCATCATAGTTTCCATCTAGGTGTGTTCTCTTCTAGATCCTATTGCTTATTCAATGGTTGAATCAACTACCTAGCTCCATAATATATTTAAATTCTTCTGCTTTAATAAGTCAAAGGGAAGCAGTAACGAAAAACAGACGAATTCAAGAGTCATGGTATTTCTTTTTTAGCATTTAGACGAGCACAGGGAAAGGCCAGTATACAAACTGCTAACGGCAAAAGGGAAATGCAAATCACGCATAGTTCGATGAGTTGAGCCGTTGTCCATCTTCCATCCTGTTCATCTTTGCTTGTTCGCCTCTATATGTCAATCCACCGAACCCAAAAACAAGCCCAAATCGCCCAAAGTGGCAGTCACTGTATGAACTCAAAAGCTGTCTGCGGTTTGTACCCATAAAGTTGATGCCTTCTCCCTCTCCCAACTACCACTTTTGCCTTGTAAGTAACCAACGAACGCCATACAAGGAACAGCTAAGGATATAATATAATGCTTGAAATTAATCAGCATACAAGTCGTGAAAAATCTTTCAAAAATCTCCTTGGAACCTATTGATTAAAGGACCCACTTGTTGCTCATCTTGGTAACACAAGCTACCTTCGTTCTCTTGGCCCATGGAATTTCCTGCAGAAGGGAAATCACGAATACCAACAACCATATTGCTTGAATTTCTTTGCTCCTGATGCCGGTAAGTACTGTTGTCCATGACATGCCCAACTATGTAATCATTCAAAGGAGTTGCAGTGAGACGGTGTGATGAATGGAAAGGCAGGAGATGATGTGAGCAAGAAGAGGTTGATGATGGTAATGATGTTGATGACCAGGAGGATGGTGGCGGCGATGTTGGGGGTGGTGGTGCCGTCATCATTGGAGGGTATAGAAAAGAAGGTAGTGATTGAGATAAATTTGGAACCGATGACCTAGTAGTGAATGAAGACGTGTATGATAGAAATGGATCATGATGAGAATTCCCAGAAAGTACATGTGCACCAATGCTTGGTTCTCTCAACCTGTTCCATGCAAATTTTTTGATGTTTTTAGATGAACTAAACATAAAATCATTACCAAATAGCAATTTAGAAGACCATTGGCAAAGAATGGAATTATAACAGGCGAAAACTTTTCCTCTCCCTCTGGTATGATTGGAACATTTGGTAGAATAGTTGGTGCCAGGACACTATTTTCACAATGGTTTTGGTATTCATAGGCCTCTCATAATGGTCTTGGTATTCGCATTGACTCTCGATTTCTTATAAAAGGCAGTCATGATTCCGTTTCGCTCAGTTCTAGCCGTCTAGGTTACTTTGAAGGAAAACATGACTCTGTTGTAGATGGCATACCCTATATTCAGAGCAGCTAGGCTATCATTACCATATACCAGCTGACGAGCACGGTTGAGGGTCTCTGTTTCCCTCTCTGAACGAAAACAAGCAGAAAAAAGAAATGAGGAAATAGGCAAAGCACAATAATGGCTTAGTATAAAAGTATAGGACAATGAAAATGCGAAAGCTTAATTATCCTAATATATGGACATAGAAGAATATATAAATATAAAAAATATATATATATATATATATATATATATATATATATATATATATATATATATATATATAATGCAAATGAAAAAATATTTTGCCTTGGCGATGGCGGTTCATGTGGCCGCCCAGGGCCGTAGACTTGCAGAACTTGAGGGAACAAAACCTGCATTCATACACCTTTCCACATGTTTCTTTTCCTTCATCAGCGCCACACTTCCTCTTGTTGCACTCTGCCACACAATTCATATATCTAAACTTTGAATATATCTTAAAACTTACGTTATATACTTATAGACCTAAACAGTTAAAACCATTCACTTCTGGAAGATGTCTTATAATTCCATCAAATCATAGTAGAACTCTCTCTCTGTGGGTGAAGTGGAAGAGATAAACTCCTTCACTGGGAGCTGCACCATGTAAGAGTTTTCCCTGCACATAGATAAGCCACCCAGAGAGAGAGGGGGGCAAAACCCTACAGAGATACGCTTTCAGTAACAAGTGTAGAGGATTCATTGAGAGAGAGATAAGACGCGAAAAGGGAGATGTAGTTCTTACTGGAAGCATCAAACGTGTGGATGGAAGAATCAGCCATGAACTGTTTGCTGTCTCTCCGTCTTTCACAGGGGTTGCTGACCGTGTACTCATCCGGAAAATTGTTAAGGTCGAACGGGTTCTTATTTGAACTCCTGAAAAACCACAACCAGGTAAATGTTCCGGCTGACTACAATAGCAATACACCAACAATCACCCAGAGAAAAAAAGCGAGGAAAAGTAGAGAACAATGACAAGGAAAGTGCAAAAACAAGGACTAGATATGAGAAGGGTTCAGATATCTAACATTTGAGAGAGAGAGAGAGAGAGAGAGAGAGAGAGAGAATCGTGTTTTTTGCTGGTGACGATAATGAGAGTAGGGGATGGTAGGAAAAGGAGGAGACTACAGTTTTACTGTCGATATGGGATTGAGGGTGAAGTGGCCGGGGTCGATGCCTCCCGATCAACTCTGCACGCCAGTCGGACATCTCGATCCTCGTGACGTTAAGACACGCCACCCACCCCTCCATCACAATTACATTCATGATTCATCCTTCACCGTCCCCCTATATATATATATATATATATATATATATATATATATATATATATATATATATATATATATATATATATAGAGAGAGAGAGAGAGAGAGAGAGAGAGAGAGAGAGTTTGGAGTTTTTCTCGTTTTGGTTGAGATAGAGCAAAGTCAAACCGGGACTGTTCTCTGTTAACCCTACTCACCTCCCCCTACCACTACAAACACTGCACCAAGACTGCTATTCTTGCTGCTACTATATTAGTCTCTCTCTCTCATGCTTGGCTATGACCATGTGTATCATGAGTTATCGTGAGGGGCAGGTATAAGATAAGGGAAAATTAATGGACAGTTAATTTGTGACAAAGCACCAAAATCTTAATAAAAAGCGAACTTCTTTCCTTCCCAAAAGAAACATGGGCTACATTTAAAAATGTAACCCCCTCTCCAAAAGGTTGCCGAGGAAACTATCATCATTTATGTCTTTGCTTTTAGCTTACTGGTTTTCGACATGAAACCAGGGATTACAAGTTCTAGAGTTAGCCCAAGAAGGTCTGCCTGGATCGCATACTTCCTCCCGAGCTTGATAAGCGTGCAACTTATGTGCCACTTTTCAGCAGCACCAACCCGACCAGTCTGCATTCATGATGAGCAGGGTGGTCTTGCTCTTCCTCAATATTCATACATTCATCGATTTGGTTTCTTTAACAAATTTAGTTACTTCAAGAAAATGTGAGTCTCTAGTAAATTGGGGCAGTAAGCTGATATAACCAAGTATAAGAGAAAGAGAAATGGAGGAGACAAGACAAAGTTGAGAATATATCTGTGTATATATGTATATATTGTTCGTATATACGTATTTGTGTGAGGGCGTGATGATATCGTGTTTATCCACGTTCAGCTTGTCTCGGTTGCGGCTTGCCTCATTCTTTTTCTGCCTTGATTACAAAGTAAAGGTTCTAATGAGATAGTAATTGTTTATTAACGAGAGCATCCAAAAAAGTCAAGAAAATTTGACGTTAGTATTGCCAATATATATTGTGCTACTGATAAAAATCATACATATATATATATATATATATATATATATATATATATATATATATATATATATATATATATATATATATATATATATATATAGTACAAAAGACTATATTTCGTCAATGCAGTGCCACTATTATGATGAAGAGCAGTTAGTGAAGAGATATTTCCCTTCTGGTCGATCAGAAAAGCCTAGCGATCTCGACGAAGAACTCTTGCAGCAGACCCCATATAGCGTCGCATTAGGCTCTGGTTTTGGTGGCGATCAATATTTCGTAGCATGCATGATTAAAGGGATTTTTGTCTTGATGGGAGGCCAAAGCCTTATGCACGCCCCTGGTGTCGAACTCATGACCTTCAAACTGCTGAGTTGAGCCACGATCCAGGTGAACTCTTGCTCTTTGTGCATGGTTAGCAGATTTTCTCCCAAGCAGAATAACCAGACTGCAGATCGAATCTCTATATAAAATATTCACGGATATGCAAGAGAATACGGTGCGAAATCTGATGGATTCTCTTGTTGTGTTATGATATAACGTCGGGGAAATGGCGATAGACATGTCAACATGGATGTTACAGGGAGTGATAATGACAAGAATCAAGCATCTCGCGCAGCATTAAGTCCAAATTTCGAGGATGATCCACGCTTTGTTAATATTGTTTTCGTCTCCAGTATGATTTGTAAAGTAAGAAGGAAAAGAACGTGAGATGTCTTTCAAGAGTTACCTTAGAGAATACTGATCATTATTTCCCGACTGTTTTCTTCCTATCCAAACAACGAGAATATATATATAAATTATTAATTCCACCAATGTAAGGGATCACCCTTGCATTACCGGTCCCAAGCCCGGATAAAAGAGGAGGGTTGTGCTAGGCTTCCGACAGTCGGCATAAAATCTTGTCGGATTTTTATACCATGCATTACACAAATTATGAGCATTGTTTTGGGGCGTTCCCGCCTAACGACGCACTGCAGAGACCGAATGCAGTGATAAGTAAGCAAATGTCACTATATTTTTGACTGGATGTGATGAATCAATTGTAGAGAGAGTTCCCACATCATAGACGAGTATGGGTAAAAAAGTTAGTCCCACTACATTGCCGCCTGAATGTAGTGAATAATTTATAGAGAGGGTCTCTACATTTTCAATATGGATGGATGTAGGGAATTAAGAAGCTAGTCCTAGATAATAAGATTTGTATTGGTTCTTTGAATATCGAAACATTATCCGATAAGCTAATGGGGGTGGTAGATACTATGATTCGGAGAAAGATTCATATTCTATGTTTAAAAGAGACAAAGTAGGTTGGAAAAAAAGCAGAGGAAATAGAGGATACAAGTTTTAAATTATGGTACTCAAGCAAGGAAAATGCTCAAAACGAAGTTGATATTATAATAAATAAATATTTAAAGGATAATATAATAGATATACAACGATATTGTAACCGAATCATGATGTTGAAATTAGTGTTATAAGCAGAGGTTCTCAATATAGTTTGTACTTATGCACCCGAAGTAGAATTAGAAGATAGTATAAAGACAACTTTTGGGAAAGAGTTAGATAAGGTGATTCAAAGGATTCTACAAAGGGAGATGATTTGTTTAGGAGGATACTTAAATGGATATGTCGGTAAAAAGGTATTAGGATATCAAGGTATTCATGAAAACTTTGATTCTAGAGATATAAATGAGGAAGGTAGGGAGATTTTAAATTTTACTATAACATTTGATCTCTTTATAGTCAATACAATCTTCAAAAAATGAGATAAACATTTAATTACTTATAAGAGTGTTTTCAAAAAATGAGATAAACATTTAATTACTTATAAGAGTGACTTATCGCAAACACAAATTGATTACTTTATTTGTAGAAAAAAAGATAGAGCATGTTATAAAGATTGCAAGGTAATTCCAGGAGAAAGCTTAACCACCCAACATCGACTTTTAGTTATGGATTTACAAATAAAAAAAATAGACAAAGAAGAAAAGAGTGCATTGAGCTATTTGGACTAAATGGTCGAACCTCAAAAGTGAGAAAGAAGATATATTTAACCAGAAAGTCCTTCAAGGAGATGTTTGAAATTATGTTGGTACACCTTGTGATATGTGGAACAATATGACTATACATATTAGGAAAGTAGTGAAAGATGTAGGTGTATCTAAGGGAGGTGTATCGGTATAAAAAGGTGAAGTAGTATAAAATAAAATAAATGCAAAGAGAGCATGTTACAAATTACATTATGATAAGAAAACTAGTAAAACTTTAGAGGCTTATAAGAAAGCAAAGAAGGAAGCAAAAAACACTTTCAGTTAAGCAAAAGCTAAAACTTGGGATAATTTATATACAAAAACTCAACTCAAAAGATGGTGAAAGAGCTATTTTTAGAATAGCTAGGGCTAGAGATAAGAAAACTAAATATCTTAATTATGTTAGATGCATCAAAGACGAGAATGAAAAAATTCTAGTGGCAAATGATGATATAAGAAATAGATGAAAAAACTATTTTTATAAGTTTTTTAATGAAAATAAAGATGTTAGTATTATCTTAGGAGAGTTAGCCAAATCAAAAAAGTATATAAAACGCAATTTCTACGGACACATTCAAAAGAATGAAGTCAAAGAGGATTTTAAACATATCAAAGATGGTAAATTGGTAGGACGAGACAATATCTTTATAGAAGTTTGGAAAATAGTAGGAGAAATAGGAATCACTTGGCTCATAAGACTATTTAATGAAATATAAAAAAACTAAAAGATGCCCGAAGAATGGAGAGTGAATACACTATACCCATATATAAGAGCAAGAGAGACATTAAGAATTTGCGAATTATGAGGTATCAAGTTACTGAGCCATACTATGAAATTATGGGAAATAATTATTAGGTTAAGACAAGTATCTAGTATAACTGAGAACCAATTTGGATTCTTGCTTTCATGCTGGACAGATCTACTCTTTAAGCTATTCACCTTTTGAGATGTCTTATGGAACAAAGAGAGAAGATATAGAAAAACTTTAGTGATAGTTTCTTTTCAAAAAAAATAAACAGAAAAACTTTAGTGATGAGTTTCTTTTCTTGTGCTGATGGATTACGCAGGATGAGATTAAACAGTTAACGAGAAGCGAAAGGTTTGCCATCAACGTCTCCAACGTGTCCAATGTGGTGCTCTTCATAGCCAAGATTTATGCTTCGGTTCAGAGCAAGTCACTGGCTGATATTGCCTCCACTCTAGACTCCTTCCCTGACTTACTCTCCGGCTTCATACTGTGGTTCACGGCACACGCAATGAAGCCAAACCAGTACAGTTACCCCATCGGCAAGAACCGAATGCAACCAGTTGTAAGTTTTCTTCTTCTTCTTTGAACCTTAGAGCAAGGTGCCAAACCTGCTTATAATCATGATTCGAACACTTTTTTAGATTAATGATCAATTGTTTGCGATAAGCAAAAATCCTCCTGATATCTAACGATTAGAGCAATATTATATAAAGAAATGTTCTTCACTAAATAAACATGTAAAACAATTCATACAGTAAGCAATTGAGTTATTTTTATTATTATAGTTGGTAGATTTTGTGCCTGCCTTCTTTTGAACCCTTCCCTTTTCACAACATAACAACGATAGAACTGATAGAATTCATGATTCTTAGAACAGAAGATGCATTTCTTATTAAACCTAGATTTCATCATAACATTTCAGACTTCAGAAATGTGTGCCTGTCGCTCACTCACATTGGATTTTCTGTTGCATGATAATGTTTGGAAACAGGGTATATTGGTATTTGCATCAGTTATGGCAACTTTGGGTTTCCAGATATTGTTGGAGTCTGCGAGGCAGCTAATCAGCCAGGTACTTCTTTATTATGGTATGTTAGTTAGATTAAAGTTTGATGGTTTGAAACTCTCCGGCTCTTTTTGGATCATATGCAAATTGGATGACGCACAAAAAAGAGGAAGTAGGGAAAACCTTTTAGTCCTGTCTTCTTTGGTTGTAGTCTTGTAGATTTAATGAAGAGTACAGCATAAGGGTGACAAGAAGTACTAAAGCAGGGAACAGGAAGAAGCAGAGCAAAACTCGGAAAAACAAAGTATTTAATTAATCAGTTACAGTATTAGTAGAAATTATTAGTAAAGTTTTAGACATGGAATCAACGTCCATCACTTGGATCAAAATCTCTTTCGGCTTATCCTTTCCGAAGAACAAATAAATTTGGTTATTTCTTCAATATAAGAAAACTTATGTGCTTGTCTCAAGGTTCCTCTATTCAAAATAAGGAAAAGAAGGGAATGGGATTAGATGAATACATACAGATGAAACAACTTAATTGAAACTCTAAGTCTGCTGTGATTTCTATCCAGGAATAAAAGCAATGAGCTTCTTCTCTATTTATAGAGAAGTAACCCTAATTCCAATGAAATCCTAATGAAATGAATTGTTAACTTATTTTGAATCCTATTGACTATAGATTCACACTGCAAGATAAATTGATCTAGACTAATCCAAATATCCTACAGTAAATCTTGGTCAAATGACGTACCTTATCTAATCCAACTAAATAAAAGAAAATGAACTGCTTGGATTTGGATCTCGTGGATCCACATCTTGAAGTGTAGAGTTTGGGTTGCATCAGCTTGCCTGTCCAATATGTTGTAAAGAAACTAGAAAAATTAGCGTCTGTCTTCATGTTTGATTTCCTTTTAAGGTGCACTCTTCCTGCTCACTGAAATGGAGCTTAATGCACTCTATAATTTCAGACTCACTCTACTTTTGATCGAGAAAAGGAGAAATGGTTGATTGGCATGATGGTGTCTGTCACTGTTGTCAAGTTTTGCCTGATGCTTTACTTCCAAAGATTCAAAAATGAGATTGTTAGAGCTTATGCTCAAGATCATTTCTTCGATGTGGTCGCCAACTCAACTGGACTTGTTACTGCAATTCTAGCCGTCAGGTTTTACTGGTGGATCGACCCAACTGGAGCCATACTGGTAAGTTTCCTGCTATTCAAATTTCTCCTTTATTGTTCTTCCTCCTTTTACCACAAGCCCTCCAGCACAGAGCCGAACCTAGGACTTGAGAAGTATTTACAGTGACATGTTCTCCGCAGATTGCTCTCTACACCATTAGCACCTCGGCTAAGACAGTATTGGAGAATGTTTGGTCACTTGTTGGGAAGACGGCTCCACCAGAGTTCTTGCAGACACTGACTTATCTCATATGGAACCACCATGAAGAGATTAAGCACATAGATACAGTAAGAGCATACATATTTCGTTCACAATACTTTGTGGAGGTTGACATAGTTCTCCCAGGTGACATGCCTCTCTCCCAAGCTCATAACATTGGAGAAGATCTTCAAGAGAACTGGAGCAGCTTCCACAAGTTGAGCGTGCGTTCGTTCATTTAGATTATGAGTTCAGCCATAGACCTGAACACAATAAGAAAGTCCAATCCATATATTTTTGTATCACGGGCACATATCCTCGAGCTATTGGGGTAAACACATTGCACCTTCTGCTACAAGATTTTCTGTACTACATGCAATTACATTAATTTTGTTATCAATGCCATACACAACATCATGTATTAAATGTAATACAAAAATACTTTTTACTTTTTTAATTTAAATGTCAACTATTAATCATATCAATCAAATCATAGAGATGTTCAAGTGGATTTGAGAGGTTATGTTGCTTCTTGGGCTATGCATTTGGAAACTCACTTTATCACTAAATACGATTTGGTTTTAGATCGCTTGTTTCAGGCAAGTCTTTCGGTGTCTCGTACTCTTCAAAATTTCCAGGCTTCAACACCATTCTTTCAGCAAACACAGAAATGACTAATCCTTTTCCTTTTTTACAGGGAAGATAGGATTTGGAGACCACTTGTATTACCCCGCTTAGCTAGTTATGTTGGATTGGCCCACAAGGGTTGGGGCCAGGCTGGGCCGGGCCGACGGCCTGCAGTGATAGATATTATTTGGTACAGTAGGAGGCTGAAGCCAGATGCACGGCGACTCTCGAATCCATGACCTTCAACTTGTGAGCCTACCCCTCTAGCCGGGTGACTTAGTGTAGTTCTTCACTCCATTAGATTTGTTTCTCTTAAGGCTGTAACTGGATCACATTTGGATCGTACATAGCTTCACCAAATTCAGCTAAGAGCCGTTAAGCTAATTGGATCGGATATGATCAAAGTTCCGTATTACATATAAAGGCAGCCCCCTATATTTCAAAGGCTTTGCCGGGCCGGGCCGGGCCAGCTCCGCGGGTCTAGCCCATCTTGACAGGTTTACCAATCACAACCTTCATTAAGCATTACGATTGCACAGGTGGGCTTCCACTCCCCCAACAGCCACAGGACCGTTCTTGCTCCTTGATATGATGTTATGGGAGTCTCAGCTTCACGAGTTTCTGTATTGCACCATCCCTGAGAGGTGCTTGCTTTGGTGCCCGGATCATCTAACTGTTAATCATAAGCTGAATAATATTTTTCAAATTTTGACATTAATATCTCCTTTGTTTTTTGCAGTATTTCGCATCGATACTCTTAAAAATAATTAATTAGACTAGTATCTTTATATGCAATTCAGCGATAAGAAGAAGAAAAATCATCATTTTCTTTCAGAGGGATGTCTATTCTGCAATCAAGAAAAAGAAATCACATTGATCTAGACGCAAATGCTTGCTTGGTTGGTTGGTTCAAGTGGCTCACACCATGCTAGGATTGAGCTCGAGTTGCATGCGAGTCGAGCTCTAGCTTCCCACTACTCTGCTCGAAAAGCTCATGATTCTAATTGATATATATATATATTTGTATGTATTCATTCACGAGCTCAATTGAGCTTAATCGAGTCAATATTAGTTGCACAAAGCTCAAATGAACCTAATGAGTCGAGCTTTAGTTGTTTTATGATTACTCGAGGTCAAACCTAGACTGAAGCTCGATTGAGCTCGAGGAGAGCATTTTCTTAGCGAGTTGAATCATGGTTGCTTATACTCGAGCTCAGCATGTCTCTGTTGTATGTCGAATTAGATAAACTAAGAAGACCATGAATATGAAATCCGAACTGCCCACATGTTTAGGTTACATCGTGCATGAAACCTCTACATTTACAACCGTGGCTTTCTTGGATGAGGCGAAGCCTGAATAATAGCCGACGGTTTCAAATTGTGGGCTACCTTTATAATTCATGACTTTGACCATCCGATATAATTTTTTTTTCTTTTTGGTTACAATGGGAGGACAGAAAATTGAAAAGCTGCAATTTGCAAATGGATAATTTGCAGTCAACATAACGACTCGGCTACCAACTTTCCTAAATAATCCAGCCATCAAGCCACCCAATAGCCGTTTCCCAAATTCGACTTTGAACCACCCACAAAAAACAAAGAAGAAAAGAAAGGGCGTCACAGCCGTCTGAACGGGACATATAATTAGAGATGATCCCCAGACGGGAATTTCTAAAACATCTAGGACCTTAGTGTACATTAAAATCTGCTTCTGTCAACCGGAGTTATTGGCCGCCGGGATCGACGTTGAGATCCAACCATTCCCTCAGCCCTTTGTCTCCCATGCCATTTTTCTTTTCTTCCTCTTCTTCTTCTTTCGTCGAAGTCAACCTTTCGTCCGGCGTGCTGCTTCCGCTACCATCCCCTCTTTCAACATCAGTGATGCCAGGGCGGTCGTGGAAGGAAGCGAGGAAATCCTCCCAATGGAAAGTCGGGCTTCGCTCTTTCTCCTTGCCGATGAGCTTCGCAGTCGTTCGGATCCGACGGATGAGAGAAAAGAATTCCTCCACTTCTTTGTCATCCGGCCGTGGCTTTGCGTTCTTCTCTTCTTCCTCTTCCCTCGGAACTGCCGGCCTCTTTCTGAGCACCCCCGCCATCACCATCCACCGAAATACCACCTAAAGAATGATGCAGAGACGTGTCCGTCCTCTGTCTCTATTTTTCGTGCTGCGAACGCATGGTTTCCTCTCTATCCTCCTTTTGATCTTCTTTTTTCCTAATCTTGATATTTTATGAGAGAGAGAACGGGGGATGTCATATAATAGAGGAAGAAAGGGTTGAAAGGTGTGGCGGCCAAAGCGTGGACATCAGATAACGTGATGGTAGAGCAAAGTTGGAAACATGGGATTGATGACGCCCGCGTGCGATGCTTCTCGCTATGACACTAATTCCGTCCTCTCTCTCTCTCTCTTAGTTTTTGTGGGGGCCTGATCGGTGGGTAGATGAGTCCGTGTTCTTTGACAATTCTTTTCCGTGCGTCGGTCCACCTTGAGGGCTCGCTGCAAGTTGTCCTCTCTCTCATTCTAAACGTGAAAATTCTTCAATGAGTGGTGAGAAGTGCAAAATATCTAAAGACGTGACTTTTAGTTTGGAAGTTGGGTGTGAACTTAGGTTGCAATCTCAGCTCTTCAATCTTAATATTGTGAGCTGGAAAATTCGGGTTCTACTACGCATGGTTAACCCGGATGATCGTAGTTAAGGTAAATGCAGGAGTCAAGTCAAGTCAAGAATCGAGAAGCTCATCCACCAAGCAACTCTTTCCTTGGTACCATATCAAGCAACTCTTTCCTTGGTGGATCTACATGGAGGGGTGGGGGTGGCCGCTCCACGTAAAATTTTGAAATTTTAGTAAAACCTACGTTTTACCGCGAATATATGGTTGAGATTTATTCTTCACTCCTCCTAACACGATGATTTATGTACATCGCTCCCTCCAAAACTATTTTCTAGATCCGCCACTGCTTGGCACTCCAACTTATCAACTGAATTTATCTACTTGCGTATCACCTCACACTTCTATATTCAAAATTAAGTGCGACCAGAGCCTAGCTGCATCAAGGGAGATTTAACTTGAAAGTTTGATTAAGTCAACACTGACACTATATTTGCAGCTAACACGGAGTTACCTTGTGTCCTCTCTCTTTATATATATATATATATATATATAAATGCTAAGATCCCTTTCGATGAACTACTCCAAATCATGATGGTTTGATCAAGGATGATGAATGGTCATAACTATAAAGAAAAAAAAGCAAAAGGTAAGTCTGTCCTTGCTTTTAAACTACCATCATACATAAACACTTTTTTGCTTTTTCCTTGAATAATCTCAATGATGATCACCCTTAATTAATGGTGAGGAGCCTATTATTCCTACACACACACACACACACACACACACACATATATATATATATATATGTGTGTGTGTGTGTGTGTGTGTGTGTGTGTAACGAAGTCTTTGTTGATATATCCTTGATCAACATTTCATGGATTCATTTACTTAATCAACTAGAATAACTATTGTTAATTGGCTCAATAAAGTACTAAATTTAGAGTTGATAGTTCTAATTGATTAATGAAGCAAAATGGATGTGGTATAATAGATGTATAATGGAATGCGGGTACGACGATGGTCATAAATGCAAACAATCTTCTTATGAATAGTGCTCTTTGGATGTTGTCTTGGGGTCCATGAAATAGCAATTATGTGACCGAAGCAGCAACTGCAACGTCCATCATGAAATGATTTCGTGCATTCCGAACCGCTGCCCTGACTATGGTCAAGATTTATCCTTGTTAGCCCGTACCAAAACCAGGTAAAAGAGGAAGATTGCTCAACCACCAATTAAGAACTTAGTTTTTTATTTTACAGTAATATAAAACATGGTTTCATCTTAGGGAGTGGCAGTAACATTCAAACACCCTCTAAGGTAATAAATTTACATGTTTATCCTTTAGGGGCGTGAACGCTTGCCTTGGATGGGAAAGAACATGTCAAATTTTGTGCTCGTATATATAATATAAATAATAATATTAATATTAGATTGAAAGCATATTATATAACGCCATTTCAGAAAATGGAAAAATTGCAAGATCAGGCCACATTTTAATGTCGTTTGTTGGGTTTTATTCATTTCTTAATTGAAATTGTTAATAGATGGATCACCCTCGTCTTGCGTGCCTTGCTGATCGTCACACCTGGACGTGAATGGCTAAGTGTTTCTCGTCAAAATTCAATTTTTATTACTTAAATTGCTAAGCTTTTTCGGGAAATTTGACTTTCTTGGGAGATTTCTAGATGCATGCTTGCCTTTTAAATTTCTTTTGGATAGGAAAGTTCGGATGCGATGCACTCCCCCAGGTGTTGAACTCATGATCCTCTTGCAGATTTTTTTGGAAACAATTCCTAGTCTGTAGAGTCGTGGCTCTGTAACATTAAAACTTTTAAGGCGGCGGCCTTCTCGATAGAACCAACGGAGAAAGAAAGTTCTCGGGCTACTGGTTAGGGGTCAACTCATAAGAACCTTCAAGATAAAGGTGATGAGTTCAATACTCGGGTGTGGATGCCTGCTAATGTCACGTAAAAAAGAAGGAAGCAATTAAGGTGGAAAGAAGGAGCCTGCGTTAACTGCATTTTGATGTACATTTCCTTTGGAACAGCTTCGAAAGCTTCCTAACTTAACCTTAAGTTCTTATTTATGATAAAAGAGAATCTCTGACGAAACTTGGTGATGAATGACGTCTATGAACGCAATGCATAGTGTATATTTGGTCATACGCGATAATCATATTAATTGCAACCTGGATACTAAAATATTCAGTGATACATAGTATCTTCGAGTTCATGTGCTAATAATGTCTTCCTGGATCTTCCCATCTTGCTTACGAAGACTGCAACTGGTGCGCTTGTTCATGTAGAAAACAGCATAAGGCCCCCCGCAAACCCTCGTTTGCGTTGCATGCATCATGGACACTTAGGATCTGTCTGACACGGCCCTTCCTACACTTGGGTCCGCGGTATCAATTCATCCCACTTGAGTTCAACTGGTTGAGTAAACTGTTGGATCCTAAAATAGGACCTCCACCTCTTTCTGCAGGAGACTCTTTTTTATGGTGTCCAAGATCTTGCATCGCTTCCTCACTCTGTATAGTCAATCTACCATATAAGTTAGATAGGAACTATGAAGCCATCACTAAGGAGGTATTGCAATGTTTTGATGGCCTCTAAATAAGAATTCTTCCAAATCGTTGGTGGAGAATAACAAACAACTAAGCCTTTTCCCATACTAGACGGGTTCGGCTACATGGATTCTTTTTCCACAAATCCCTATCATGTGCCATGTTAGGAGTTAACTCACAATAAACTAGATCATTCTTTATTATTTCTTTCCAACAATGTTGTGGTCGTCCTCTACCTCTTTTAATACTTTCCAAATTTAGTTTTTTATACTTTCTTACTCTTCTTTTGATCTTCTTTCTATATGTCCAAACAATCTTAAACGATATTCTCTCATTTTATCCTCTATTGGTGTCGCTCCTAATTTGTTTCTAATAACCTCATTGCGTATACAGTCTTTTCTTGTATGACCACTTATCCATCTCAACATCTTCATTTCTGTCATAGACATCTTTTGTACATGTTGATGATTAACTGCCCAACACTAAGAACCACAAAACATGACAGGCCTAATTGTTGCTCTATAATATTTACCTTTTAACTTTAATGGTATCTTCTTATCACAAAGAATACGTAACGCTCCTCTCCATTTTAACCAACCAGCATTAATTCTATGCGTAACATCTCCATCAATTCTTCCATCACTCTGAAAAATTGACCCTAGGTATTTAAAACTTTCCTTTTGGGGGATGCAATGTGTGCCAATTTTAATTTCTATGTCCTCTAAAGTAACCAAATGATCAAACTTACATTCCATATAATTTGTCTTTGTTCTACTAAGTCGGAGGCACCATTATAAATAAGTATGGACTTAAAGTTGATCCTTAATGTAACCCAATATTAACTTCAAAGAAGTGTCATTCCTTCATGAGTCCTCACACATGTTTTTGCACCATCATAGATGTCTCTTATAAGGTTAATGTATGTCAATGGGATAACTCTTTTTTTGCAAAGTTTTTCAAAGAACCTCCCTCGGTACCCTATCATAAGCTTTTTCTACATCAATAAATATCATATGAAGATCTTTCTTTTTTGCTCTAAAATGTTTCATAAGACGTCTCAAAAGGTGAATCACTTCAACAATAGATCTGACTGGCATGAATCTAAATTGGTTCTATGTTGTACTTGATACTTGTCTTAACCTCTATAATTCGCACAATTTTGAATGTCTACCTTGTTCTTATATATGGGTATAAGTGTACTTGCTCTCCATTCCTCGGGCATCTTTTGGTTTTTCTATATTTCATTAAATAGTCTTGTGAGCCAAGTGATTCCTATTTCTCCTAGTATTTTCTAAACTTCTATAGGAATATTATCTGGTCCTACTGATTTACCACCCTTCATATGTTTAAAAGCCTTTTTGACTTCATTCTTTTGAATATGTCGGTAAAAATTGTGGTTTATATAATTTTTTGATTTGTCTAACTCTTCTAAGCTAATAATAACATCTTTATTTTCATTAAAAAGCTTATAAAAATAGTTTTTTCATCTATTTCTTATATCATCATTTGTCACTAAAATTTTTTCATCCTCGTCCTTGATGCATCTAATATAATTAAGATCTTTAGTTTTATTATCTTTAGCCCTAGCTATCCTAAAAATATCTCTTTCACCCTCTTTTGAGTTGAGTTTTTTATATAAATCCTCTCAAATTTTAGCTTTTGCTTCACTCACGGCATTTTTCGCTTTCTTCTTTACTTTCTTATAAGCCTCTAAAGTTTCACAAGTTTTCTTAGCATAATGTAATTTGTAACATACCCTCTTTGCCTTGATTTTATTTTGTACTACTTCACTCCACCACCAAGCTTCTTTTTGTGCTGGTACACCTCCCTTCGATACACCTAACACATCTTTCGCCACTTTCCTAATATGTATAGCCATATTATTCCACATATCACAGGATGTACCAACATAATTCCAAACATCTCATTGAAGGACTTTTTGTTTAAATATATCTTCTTTCTCGTTTTTGAGGTTCTACCATTTAGTCTGAATAGCTCGATGCACTCTTTTCTTCTTTGTCTATTTTTTTATTTGTAAATCTATAACTAAAAGTCGATGTTGGGTGGTTAAGCTTTCTCCTGGAATTACCTTGCAATCTTTACAACACGCTCTATCTTTTTTTCTACAAATAAAGTAATCAATTTGTGTTTGTGATAAGTCACTCGTATAAGTAATTAAATGTTCATCTCATTTTTTGAAGATTGTATTAACTATAAAGAGATCAAATGCCATAGAAAAATTTAAAATCTCCCTACTTTCCTCATTTATATCCCCAAAACCAAAGCTCCTATGAATACCTTGATATCCTAATGCCTTTTTACCGACATATCCATTTAAATCTCCTCCTAAACAAATCATCTCCCTTTGTGGAATCTTTTGAATCACCTTATCTAACTCTTCCCAAAAAGCTGTCTTTATACTATCTTCTAGTCCTACTTTGGGTGCGTAAGTACAAACTATATTCAAAACTTCTGCTCCTAACACTAATTTCAACATCATGATTCGGTCACCATATCGTTGTATGTCTACTACACTATCCTTTAAATCTTTGTTTATGATAATACCAACTACGTTTTGAGCCTTTTCTTTACCTGAGTACCATAATTTAAAACTTGTATCCTCTATCTCCTTTGCTTTTTCTCCAACCCATTTTGTCTCTTGTAAACATAGAATATGAATCTTTCTCCGAATCATAATATCTACCACCTCCATTAGCTTACCGGATAATGTTTCGATATTCCAAGAACCAATACAAATCTTATTATCTAGGACTAATTTCCTTACCCCCCGCATCCATCCATATTCAAAATGCGGAGACCCTCTTTGAAAGTTATTTACTACATTCGGGCGGCAATTTAGTGGGACTAACTTCTTTATCCACACTCGTCAATGATGTGGTAACCCTCTCTGCAATTGATTCACTACATTCGGGCGAAAATGTAGTGGCCCTTACTTACTTATCACTACATTCGAGACCTGCAGCGCGTCGCTAGGAGGGGACGCCCAAAAGCAATGCTCATAAATTTTGTAATCCATGTTATAAAAATCCGACGAAATTTTACGTTTACTGTTGGAAGCCTAACACAACCCTCCTTCTTTATCCGGGCTTGGGACCGACAATGCAAGGGTGATCCCTTACATGGGCGGAGTTGTTGGTGGAGAATAGAGAGAAATTTCATGGTTTCCTTGTTATTTATGCAAAATAGCACTATAGACCAATAATAGCTTTTTCTTCATGCTCAGTTCTCATTGATGCGCTAATGTAATTTATTATCTTGGCTAACCTTCTGCCCAAAATGGGTGATTTTGGATTTTGCTTCTGTTGGAAGGATAAACCACCAGGAGTGGTTGCCTTGAATCTAACTCGGTCAAGTGTTAAGCAGTAAAGTGGATGGGATCTGCCAAACCCCATCTTGCCAATCCAAAAAACAGATATCCATTGTCCTGATTAGCAGTCTTTAGAGGTGCAGTCTCTGGTCCAAAGAGCAAACAGTCACCATTATAAAATAGTTGTGTGCTTTGCTTAGTGGGTGGTTTGAGTTGCGAAGTTCCAACATACATAACTTTCTTCTGTCTTTTCTTGGATATTTTTTGGCTTCATGTTCCATATGAGCACCCCTTCTTGAAGTTCCAACGTCAGCCCGTAGGTCAAATTTCATTTCATGCATGTAGTTAGAGTGTCTCAATTGTAGCTAGCAGTCTCCCGAGAACAAAGATCTCAAAATAGGCCAGGCCGAGGGGACCGAACCAACATTTTACAGGCCCATATAAAATTTTCCTCGACTTGTAAAATGTTGGTTCAACCATTTTCCTCCCGGCCAGTAAAATGGCGTATATTGTGATGGAGCGACCTTTCTGGTGGCGGGCGGATTTCGGCCTTTGATGGCTGACTACTTCGATCTGCGTCTGCCTTCTTCCTGATGTTGAGGCTGATTCTTCAGTTTTTGCCGGCCACTTTCTGTACGTAGCGGATTTGAGTGAGATTGAGTGCGATTGGGTGCGAGGTTCTCACACAGGGGTTTCCCAAGGATAGGTTTTATAGGTCTCTGTGAGTATCTCTTTATCTTGATGATATTCTTTTTTTTTGACCTATAATGGCTGCCTTTTATAAGCAGCCCGCTCCCCCTCATCCCGGATTCTCCACATGTGACTTCCCTCATCTGGAGCATATCTCGGAGACATTACCGGAAATTCTGGTAACGTTCGTCCATTACAACCCAGGCTCTATCCATTTAGGTAACGGACTGGATGGCCAGTCCAGTCGTTACCTGAGCCGAGAATGGCCATATTTGTTCTTATCTGTAACATCTCCCACTTGGCCATTTGAGCCAAGTGTATCGACATACTGGTTTTCCTCCCACTTTTCAGGGTTTTTCCTTAGTTATGTCATTTTCCTGATTACTGTCGTAATTAGAACCTATTGTGTGGTTATTTCCCTACATAATAATTTGTCCGTTGTATGGTTATTTACCTATACAATAATCAAACATACCTCAAACCCATATTAGTGACACGTTTTGATAAGAGATCCTCTGTTATGCCTTTTGTTAAGGGGTCTGCCAACATATCTTCTGTTGGCATGTATGAGATGGATATTTCCTTTCTCATAACCATATCATGAACATAGTGGTATTTTACCATTATATGCTTGCTTTTTGAGCAATCCACTCCACTCTTAATAAGAGTAATTGTTGCATTGTTATCACAATAGATAACTATTGACTCGTCTCTTATTTCCAACTTTAAATCTTGTATCAGGTGTCTTATCCAAACAGCAGTTGTTGCAGTTATACAACAAGCTACATACTCAACTTCCTATGTATGCAATGCTACACAGCTCTGTTTCTTACATGTCCAAGAAACAACACCACCTCCAAATAAGAATATTTGTCCCAAAGTTGATTTGTTGTCATCTTTGCTCCCAACAAAGTCAGCATCTGAGTATCCTACAACTTTTAGTTCATCTACTTGAAAACACAGTTTCAAGTCCTTTGTTCCTTTCAGATATCTTAGAATCCTTTTCACAGTTACCAAGTGCTGCCAACCAGGATTACTTTGATATCTACTTACAAGACCAACACCAAAGCTGATATCATGTCTTGTATGCAACATAGCATATATCAAGTTGTTAACAGCTTGTGCGTAAGGAACATTAGACTTATCGTCTCCTTCACCGGGACAATCAACCTTACTCAATTTAACCCCTTTTGCAACAAGTGTATCTGCAGACTTGCATTCACCCATTTTAAACTTCTTGAGGATATAGTCAACATATCTCTCCTGACTCAGGCATAAGAGTCTAGATTTTCTATCTCGAGAGATCTTTATTCCCAGGATATAGGATGCTTCCCCCATATCCTTCATTTCAAACTTGGAATTCAACCATGACTTGGTTTTGACAATCATCTCATTATTATTTCTACTCAATAATGTCATCTACACACAATAACAAGATGACAAAGTGGCTCCCACTGTTCCAAACATATACACAGTGATCAAGTTTGTTAGCCACAAACCCAAGTTCTATAGTGGCATTTTGAAAAGTCAAATACCATTGGTGAGGTGACTGTTTCAGGCCATATAGAGATTTTTTCAACCTATATACTTTATCTTCTTCGCCTTCAACCACAAATCCTTCGGGTTGCTGCATATATATGATTTCTTCTAAATCCCCATTTAGAAAAGTTGTCTTTATATCTAACTGATTTAAATCCAAATCATAGTATACAGATATTGTCAGGATTATCCGTATGGATGCAAATTTCGCAACCGGGGAATATGTCTCAACATAATTTATCCCCTGTTTTTACAAAAAATCCTTTGCAACCAACCTCACTTTAAACTTGTCGATTGTACCATCGATCTTGTATTTCTTTTTCAGAACTCATTTACAGTCTATAGCTTTCCTTCCTTTTGGCAAATCAATCAATTTCCAGACTCGGTTTTTCTCAATGGATTCAATTTCCTCATTCATGACTTTCTCCCAGTCTATTACTTTCGATGAGTTCATTGCTTGCTGATAAGTCAAGTTATCAGTCAACTCATCTAAGTGTACCAAATTACACACTTCTTCTACAAGATAAGTATGATAATCCTTTAAGTAGGACGGAGTGACTCTTGGCCTCTTAAAGGTATCGGTAGCTTCTGGAAGATCTTCTATGGGCTGAAAAGATTATTGGTCTAAGTCTATCAAATCATCAGCACATTTCTCATCGTTTTTCAGGATGTCATTTTTAGTATTTTCTAAGAATTCAACATCTCTGTTTTCAATGAGTCCATGGTCCTTATGATAAAACTGATATCATCTTGTACCTTTTGGATATCCAATAAATATACATCTTAAGGACCTACTGTCTAGCTTATCTCTAGACTAATCAAGGATTTTGACATGTGCAATAGATCTCCACCTCCTGACATGACCTAGGTTGGGTTTTCTTCCAAACCACATCTCATATGATGTAGTGAATACAGCCTCACAAGGTACTCTATTGAGTATGTAAACTGTTGTATTTACTACTTCTCTCAAAAATACCCTTGTAAGAGAGGCATCAATTAACATTGACCTTGTCATATTCAACAAGGTTTTATTGTATATTTCAGCTACACCATTTTGCTGAGGTGTCCTGGGCATTGTATTCTGTTTAGTAATACCAAAGTCTTTGCAAAATTCTAAGAATTTTGCTAAGGTATATTCACCTCCTCTGTCTGATCTTAAGATTTTAATCGAATGCTCTAATTGATTTTTCACTTCTTGCTTATATTCTTTACAAGCATCAAGTGCCTCAAATTTATGTGCCAAAAGATATACATATATATATCTAGAGTAATCATCGATAAAGGTTATAAAATAACCCTTTTCTCGATGTGTCTTTACTTTAAAAGGTTCACATAAATTTGTGTGAATAATTTCCAATGGGGTTGTTGCCCTTGTTGATTCCTTGGGAAAAACTTTCTTTCTCATTTTTCTTTGTATACAAGCTTCACACTTGTTGAAAGTCTTTTCCTCAAATCCAGGCAATAAGTCAAAGTTGGATAATTTTCTCAACTTTTCTAAACTTATATGCCCTACGTGTTTATGTCACATATTCACATCAACAGTAAAGGTACTATCAATATAAGCAAAAGATTGATGATTTTTATTATCATATAATTTGAACAGTCCTTCTTCTACATCAAATTCTCTAGAGAACAAAATTCTCCCATGCTTACCCACAGTCACCTTGTTAGGAATAAACCTAACATCAAAACCTTTCTTTACTAAGGTAGAGACCGAGACAAAATTGTGTCTTATTGATTGCACAATTAACATGTCGGTCAATACAATTGGTTTGCCTTGTACATTTATCCTGAAGGACCCAATACCCAGAATATCTAAGAAAGTATTATTTTCCATATAAACTCGATGTTTCCTAGGTTGATATTACTTTAGATCCATTGCCCCTTCCTTGGTCTTCAAGATGTGTCTTGTAGCTCCTGAATCTATCCACCAACCTATCACTAGAAGGTCCAAATATAAGTATTTTAAAATCACGCAGATTATGTCCTGCTTCTCCGACTGTCCGTGCTGTGGGTTGTTTCCTCCATCTTTCTTGTTGTGGCAGTCCCTTTTGTAGTGTCACATCTTTTCATAGTTGAAACACTTGATCCGAGAACCGGCTTCCTATGATTTCTTAAATTTTTGACCACCTTTCTTGTTATTCTTGCCAAACCTTTTATTTGGTTTTTTTTCTTGTTGGTTTTGGAGTTAGACGCTAACTCATCCTGAACTACTAACAATTTTTCTTTCGTGTTTTTGAGCATGTGTTCTTGCTCTATTGCTAGTTTAAGGGGCAACTCAGAAAGATTAATCTCATGCCCTAATCTCAGGGTATTGGTGACCATGTTCCATGACGGGGGTACACTGTTCAATATTGTCGATATCTACATCGGTTTGGGGATGACTGATTTTGCTACGACTAAGTCTCTAGCCATTACCAGCATGTGGTTTACATGCTCAACTACTTTGTCTCCTTCCTTCATTTTGAAGGAGTTATACTTTTATAGTAACAACTGAACATGCAATTTTACAGTTGTATCATATTTAACTGTTATTGAGTTAAACAACTCTTTTGCGGTCTCATATTCTTCAAAGACCCTGATCAAGTCATCCTCCATATAAGTCAATATGATCGTTCTTGCTATGATATCATCTTTTAAAAATGTTTTATACATTTATAATTGTTGCTCATTTGTGTTTGGGGGTGGTGGACGCATGGTTTCCTTTAATACATACTTAACACCTTCTAGTATTAGAGGCAAATGAATTCTTCTCTTCCAAGTCTGGAAGTTGAGACCGTTCAACTTTTCAGTATTTGCCAATTCCGATACATATATCGTAGAACTCATTTTTATGTGTTTGGCAAAAGTAACAATTAAGCGGTCTAAAAAGAAAACGAAC
Organism: Brasenia schreberi; assembly: GCA_036023115.1. Lineage (NCBI taxonomy): Eukaryota > Viridiplantae > Streptophyta > Magnoliopsida > Nymphaeales > Cabombaceae > Brasenia > Brasenia schreberi. The sequence continues at coordinate 833,604 of JAYKKT010000051.1, forward strand.
ACAAAAATACAAGCATACATAGTAGGGATCATGTTAGTATGATGTATGATATCAAGCAAATAAGCAAACAATAATTTCATAATCTTTTTGGAAGAAATTTTAAATTTTTCCCAAGGAGTTCATGCCTCTGTACCCCTCAAATAATACCAAGGTTAAAACAGTAATTTTGTCTATTTGTCCCCCTTTTTGTAATTTTATAAAAACCTGAGGACAAACTCGTAACATTACTCTTTAGTATTTCTGTAAAATTCGCAACTGATCGGGGTTAAAATTACAATTTTAATCCTCAAGACGAATCTGTAATTTTTAAAAAAGTACAGGGGTAAATTTGTCTTTTGACTAGATGGCAGAACTAAAATTATCCAAACCGAGAAGGGTAAAACTTTAAAGTACCAGCCCAGTATTTGGTAATTTTCACAAACACCTAGAGGGTAAAACAAACTTTTTGCTGAGTAAGGGTAAAATAGTCTTTTTACCTAAAAATATCTTGACAGAACGGTAATTTTGCCGAATGGCAACAGTGTAATATCTGAAAATCGGCCGGGGCAAAATGAACTTTTTAGTGCTGGTTTTCCAACCAATTGTTTTCCAAAACCGTGGTTTTCAAAATTTTTTTTCATATATACAAAAAATGGGATTTACAAGGGTTTAGAAAAAGAGCGAGAGGAGAGAGGGAGAGGGGAAGGAAGAGCAGAGGGGAGAGGGAGGCGGTCCGGCGTCCAGTCGATCCAGCGACGGCGATCCATTGGTGGCGATCCGGCGATCCCAACTGCCTTATCGGGGCCACGCCTTTCTTCTGCGGCCTCTAGCTTTTCTTTTTCGGACTCTGGCCTTTCTTTTTCAGCCTCTGGCCTACCGGCAACCTATTGTGGCTGCCTGTGTGCCGACTGCCTGTGTACCAGCTGCTTGTTATGCCTTACGGCCTGTCTTCTTTGTCTCTGTCGACCGCCTTACTCTCTGCTCTCTTTCATTTCTTCTCCTTTTCTCTTTTCTATTTTTTTTCTTTCCTCCTCCCTTTTTTTTTCGCTTACCTGCTCTTTTTCTGTTTTATGCAGGATTTTTCAGTCTTTGATACCAGTGATGGAGCGACCTTTCTGGTAGCAGGCGAATTTCGGCCTTTGACGGCTGACTACTACGGTCTGCGTCTGCCTTCTTCCTGATGTTGAAGTTGATTCTTCAATGTTTGCCGGCCACTTTCTGTACGCAGTGGATTTGAGTGAGATTGAGTGCAATTGAGTGCGAGGTTCCCACACAGGGGTTTCCCAGGAATAGGTTTTATAAGTCTCTGTGAGTATCTCTTTATCTTGATGATATTCTTTTTTTTTTCGAACTGTAATGGCAGCTTTTTATAGGCAGCCCGCTCCCCCTCATTCCAGATGCTCCACCTGTTGCTTCCCTCGTCTGGAGCATATCTCGGAGATGTTATCAGAAATCTCAGTAACGTTCGTCCATTACAACCCAGGCTCTATCCATTCAGGCAACGGACTCGATGCCCAGTCTACTCGAGAATTCAACCCTTAAGTTTTAATGTATGACACTCTTTCTTAATTTCAAATGACTCCCTCTCCCTTCTGGGTACTCTATGTATCCTGTCTTTGACGCCCTTACCCTGGTTGGGAGTTCTCAAAGGGACGTGGGTGTAAGTGTAGCTTGGGCCCCTTTGTAACATGTAATGTCAGAAAATAATATATGTGCCCTGTGTTCCTTAGCTTCTCCAATGGTCAAACAGAATATAAGAAGACTTTTTGTGTGCATTTTATATACATCAATTATGTTTGGCATTAAATATTTTTTAATTCATAATACATTATTAAATGATTTTGTATTTAAATATACCAATAGAATCTATGGAATTAACTTCATAGGAATCTACTTTTGGGTAACTTGGTTATAATTTATAAGAATTCTATAAGATTTGGGAAGCAGAATATTAAAAAATGCACACTTAAATCCTCATAAAATCAGTATTTCGTGTGAGATTCTAGTGACTCAAAGAGTGATTTCTATTATGCAAATCATGCTGAACAAACATGGCGCAGTAGCTCTGCTGAAAAACGGCAAGAAATTGCAAATTATTGGCTTACAGTCTTTTAAAAACATTTTTTCACAAAAAGATTTATCTCGGGTAAATAAGGGGTCTTTTATTTAAGGTATTCAAGGACTCCATATTTTTCTTCCAGAGAATCTCCCCATGTGTGTGCGCGCGCGCGCGTCTTCTTGCAGCATGCTGTGCATTCAGAATAAAGATTGCGTAGGAGGAACGCTTATCTACTTCAACCCTTACACGGCCAATAGCTTTTAATTGTAAAGCTTCATTGTGTATCATGATATTCTAATAATATAATTAACTGAAACAAGACAAAAAGGAGAAAGAGAAGAATTCCAGGGGAATGATACACTGCAATCTCTGCAGAACCAAATTCTAATTTCACGAAACGGGTGACCGATCGTTTTGGGTTGGTGGCCCACGAGAGTGACAGATTCACTTCAAATCTTTAAATGTTGTCGAGTGCCCCCTGCCTTGAAGATGTCGTATAGGAGAAACCAAACAATAATAAAGGCTACCAGCTCACATCCACCTCTTATCGAGTCTCACTCATGAATATAATATCCAAACAACCGGTCATGGCACGCACTAAGATCTGCTCTGTTCCCCCACTTCTTGAGAAACCAACCAGTCGTTGGAGATCTGCCGCTTTAGAGAGAGAGAGAGAGAGAGAGAGAGAGAGAGAGAGAGAGAGAGGGGGGCGGGGGGAGTGAGTGAGCAAGTGATTGTGCTAAATGCATAATCTTACTTAACAGTTCCTTTTTTTTTGACATCAACAATGTGGGGATTTAAATTACTTTACATTTGCATGTGTAATGATAAAGTAAAAAGTATAATGATATTTTTAAATCAATTTTTTTTCATTAATTTTAAAAGATCGAACGATGAGAATGATTAAGTAAGATTATGCATTTAACAACACTACTATTAGTATGTATTTGTGTGTTGAGGATGAGGGGGTTGGGTAGTGATGTGTGTGCATGTGCACACTGGCACATCACTGGCCCTGGATGAAGACACTCGAGTTTGCTGTATTCTTGTAAGGTCCCTTCCCGGACTACCAACGAAGCGACACAATCTGTCAAAGCTTGATGATGGATGAAATCATATTCCTAGATTGGTATATGCTTGATCCCAAAATCATTGGTGTACCTCACCCGAACTTCTGGATAGTTGGAAATTAAAGAAAAAAGAAGTATAGCTCACAAATCAACGAGCTATAATACGAAGTTCAAGGTAATTTTGGGTTGTTTGGCTCGTCTTTGAAAAATAAAATCTAGGTACTAGCTACTCAAAAAGCTCAAAACAAAGATAACATAGCCAAACATCCATTCGAGTCACACATGGTCTGTTAGAAACAAAAGGTTGACATTGGATTCTATTCGATACTGGACGCCGTGGCTATTAGATTTGTCTGAGCTCATCTCCAATGAATCACTGGGGAATGATGATTAATGTTTACTTATTATGTTCTATTTGAGCAATATACCTGTTTGCGCTTCCCATAATTTAATTATGCGGCATGGAAATACAACTAGCTGTTCGAGAATCATTAATGACTTTGTCCTTGAACTCGCTGTTGTTTCATTGCCAAGTAAAGTCAGATAACAAGAGGGACAGACTACAATCATGCTTTTATGTCGTCTCATATCAACGTCTCAACAATAGTTGTAGTTTGTTTAAGTGAAGATTCAGTGCTTCCCAATGTCAAAATTGACAAAATCATATTTATAGATCGAAGCTGGGGGCTAGATCCAAGGTTGATGAATGAGCGCTAGTTTCTTTCCGGAGCCTAGTAATCTGCTGCATATTTTCTCGAGCTGGGCAGGTTGAACCGTAGTTTTCTGTGGAGGTTGGTATGATTGCCGGTGTTAATTGGTAGGCATGAAGATGAGGAGGAGTTTTGATGGTTGATTTAAATCTGGCAACGCAGAGCTATCGTCGAAACCGCTCGCTGCATCCGAAGGCAGCTCACAACCGTCCGATTTCGTCTTCTCGCCCTGATGATCGTCGCTCTCTGCGTTGGTTGTGGCCTTTGAGATTGAATTGGTGGATGGTAAGCCTCTGATCAGCCGGCGGTTGTTTGGGTCGATGCCCATACGCATGAGTTTCTTGCGCAGACGAGTGTTCCAATGGTTCTTCACCTCGTTGTCAGTACGTCCCGGTAGCCTGCCCGCAATCAATGACCACCTGTCAATCAAATAACTACAGTGTCACACTCTTAAACCCAATCAGCCCTATCTTAGACCGACTATTTCGTCTTCCTCTTTTTTTCTTCTTAAAAGAGCCGTTTCGTGTTTCTTAAGACGGACAAAGAGGACAAATTTCAGGTGAAACAAACCACAAATAAATTAATGTGCTTTGGAATTACCACTGCAGGTGAGTACATTGGAATTTACAAGAAAGTGTCAAACTTTTCGAGGGCCCTCTATATATTGCCAAGTATCTCTTGAGGTATGCTCAATCTTGCGCATATATATATATCCGTTCAAATAACGAGCTTGTTGATAATCTCAGAAACCTGATGTGAGATCAAAACATGTTCTCCAGTAGTGGAATCTGCGCGCTTATTTATTTATTTATATTGAGTGAGGAGTTTTGGCGTTTGGAAATTGAAGGCAGCTTATAGGTTTGAGGCAAATTTGACAATTAGCGTCTTTTTTCACCAAGCAAGCGTTGTTCTTTTGGTACTTCAGCTGAGAACCGTCAAATACAAGAGATTGTTGCACCGTTGCTACTACACTTGTTAACTCTTCTGTATATCTTCCAAAATAGGCCTTCATGTGACATGATCAATCATCTGCAGTTTGATCGACGAATTACGTGGCAGCATACAATGATCTCATGGACTCCATGGACCTGTTTAGACTCTACTAAGAACATCGTACCGGTGTATGTTATCTATATGATGTTTATCTTTTCGCATAATCTTTTACTGTTCTGCTACTAAGACGCTTGATGAATATTGGTTAATTATTATTTTGTAAATCAATTAACCCACAAAAACAGTAATATGGATTCTTACATATTAACATTTTATGATTTACTTGATAGTTGTCAATAGTTTTATAGGCCGTCATCTATTATATATATATATATATATATATATAGAGAGAGAGAGAGAGAGAGAGAGGGAGAGAGAGACTCCTATTTATGATATACAGGCCAATTAGAAGTATCAGATTCGAGGGTCACTCTTATACTTGTTTAAAGTGAGAAGAATAGAGGATGAAAGAGAAAGGTGTTTCACACTATCCTCAGACCTGCAGGTTCACAGCAGATGCTACTAAGACTATCGTTTTGTCGCCCCAATGGAATAAATCTCCTACACGTATGAGATAGCACTTGCATTATTTAGTATGGAAATAAGTGTAAAAGAAGTGAATGTATGAGAACTCAATTTACATGAGAGTTCGTTCTCTCATTCTTATCATGTAATTATGAAACATGATCTTGATCTTTTGTATTTGAGTGCAAGTTATGACCCACGACAGATGAGAATGGCGAATCTGACCTCACTTAATCTGTATCGAAGTGTTACTGTTGGTTGACCTTGATCGTCATAAGACGGAACCCACGGATGTTAGAACTCACCTGTTGCCCAAGAGGGCGTGCAGCTTGATGACAAGGTCGTCTTCATCCTCTGTAAAATTGCCTCTCTTGAGGTCCGGCCTCAGATATTTGATCCATCTCAGCCTGCAACTCTTCCCACATCGAAGCAACCCTACAACATAAACCAAAATCTCAGGTTTAAGATTCTTTCGTACATAAGCAAATTAACATCACTAAGATATCCATATTGGAATTTCAATTATTTTCACCTGCTGCTCCTGGCAGCGAGCTCCAACACCCTTCTCCATGTGTTCGAATGTAGTCAATGAGCTTCTGGTCCTCCTGCTTTGTCCATGCACCCTTTCTGGTATCTTGCTTACCAGTGCAAGGTTTTCTCATGGTAGTTCTTCCACACCAGCGCCACGAGAGAGAGAGAGAGAGAGAGAGAGAGAGGAAGGCTTGAACCATTGAGGCACTATATATAGGGAGAGAGAGAGAGAGAGAAGAGAGAGAGAGAGTAGGGTTGACTTGGAATGACTGATAGCAGCACGAAGGTGTTGTTGTGAGATAAGAAGCACATGATTGGGAGTCCCAGTCTTAGGTGGCGTCCTTTTCCTTGGACTCCAAGTCGAAGGAATTGGTTACATACATGATCCTCCATTTTATTGAATGGTAGCTGGCTGCAAATTCACGATGGATAGAAGACACCTGACTCCTATCTAAATCCTTTGCGGAATTTACACCTTTAGTTATCATCTCCTCTCTTATTTATTACTCTACGAAACTGTATCTTCGAGGTGAGTTAGCCGCGGACATCTTCGTCGTAAGGTGAAGCAGCCACCGGAAATGCGGAAAGAAATCCAAAACATCTCTAGTTGCGTCTATGTGGACGTCTATCCTCCCGAGATCAAAATCACTTCTCATTTTATGTATTTTGTTGTATATATACCTAACTAACTTTTTCTTCCTCCAAGTTTCTCTCACGGGACTTTCCGGTAAAAATCATTCCATGTTTATTCTCGACATGCAAGGACTTTTTCAAAAACAAAAACAGTTTTTAAATAAAGTTTATCTTTTTCTAAAAGTAACTCATGAAATCCGTGAAGAAAACCCTTCTTTCCCCATTTCCGCCAAATACTTACATCTCCCATTTGGCCACTTGAGTCAATCTATGATACACGGTTTTGCCTCCTACTATTTTGGAGTTTACCAAGTTGTATCATTTATGTAGTTGAAAGTAAATTGTAACTTTTATCTATTATGCGGTTTTTCAATATGTTTTTCCTTCGTAACACTTAACAAAGTGTATTTTCTACGCTTATATTTTAAGCATATCTTAAACCCATGTTTGTTATATGTTTAGTAAAAAGTTCTTCTGAGATGCTTTTTGTTAAGGGTCAACCAACATATCATCGGTTGACATATAACATATAGTTATTTCATTTGAGTATCCTATCACTTTTAATTCATCTGCTTGAAAGCAAAGTTTCAAGTCTTTTGTTCCTTTGAGATATCTTAGAATCATTTTCACAGCTATCCAATGTTGTCATCTAGGATTACTTTGATATATACTTAGAAGACCAACAACAAAGTTGATATCAGGTCTTTTACACAACATAACATACATCAAACTACCACAACTTGTGCATAAGGAATATTAGGCTTATCGTATCCTTCACCAAGACAATCAACCTTACTCAATTTGACCCCTTTTGCAACAGGTGTAGATGTATACTTACATTTACCCATTTTAAACTTCTTGAGAATATAATCAATATATTTTTCTTGACTTAGACATAAGAGTTTAGATTCTCTATCGCGAAAAATCTTTATACCCAAGATATATGATGCTTTTTTCATATCCTTCATTTCAAATCTTGAGTTTAACTATAACTTGGTTTTAACAATCATCTCATTGTCATTACCAATCAACAATATTTTATCTACATATAACGATAAGATAACAAAGTGGCTCCCACTATTTCAAATATATATACAGTGGTCAACTTCATTAGCCACAAACCCAAGTTCAATAATAACATTTTGAAAAATCAAATACCATTGATGACATATTGTTTAAAGCCATATAGGGATTTTTTTCAACCTATACACTTTATTTTTTAGCCTTTAACAATGGTTATTGCATATATATGATTTTCTCTAAATCTCTATTTAAAAGAGTTGTTTTTACATCTAACTGATGTAAATTGAAATCATAATATGTTGATATTGTTAGTATTATTCTTATTGATGAAAATTTTGCAACAGGAAAACATGTTTCCACATAATTTATTCTCTTTTTACAAAAAATCCTTTGCAACCAACCTTGCCTTAAACTTGTTGATAGTCCATCGACTTTATATTTCTTTTTTAGAACATATTTACAGCCTATGACTTTTCTTTCTCTTGGCAAATCAAACAATTCACAGACTTAGTTTTTCTCAATGGATTCGATTTCTTCATCCATAACTTTTCCCCGGTCTATAGATTTAGATGAGTTAATAGTTTATTGATATGTCAAGTTATTAGTCAATTCATCTAAATCTACCGAATTATACACTTCCTTTGTAAGATAAGTGTGATAATCCTTTAAGTACGATGGCGTGACCCTAAGTCGTTTATATCCACTTAAAGCTTAAGTTTGATTTGGAAAATCATCTATGGGTTGAAATGATAATTGATCTAGATCTACTAGATCGTCAACATACTCATCATCATTTTCAAGGATGTCATTCTTAGTATCCTCTAAGAATTCAACATCCCTACTCTCTATGAGTCTATGATCCTTATGATAAAATCGATATCCTTTAGATCTTTTAGGATATCAAATAAATATACATTTTAAGGACATATTGTCTAGCTTATCTCTAGACTGGTCAAGGATCTTCATATGAGCGATAGACCCCCACCTCCTGAGATGACATAAGTTTGGTTTTCTTCCAAACCACATCTCATATGGTGTAGAGAATACAACTTTACATGGTACTATAAGTTGTCTTAGGCATTTTATTTTGCTTTGCAATACCAAAATCTTTACAGAATTTTAAAAATTTTGCAAAGGTGTACTCTCCGCCTCTATCTAATCTCAAGACTTTGATTGTATGCCCTAGTTAGTTCTCAGCTTCCTCTTTATATTCTTTGAATGCTTCAACTGCATCAGAATTATGTACTAAGAGATATATATGTATATCTCGAGTAATCATCGATAAAGGTTATAAAATAAACCTTTCCTCGATGTAATTTTACTGTAAAAGGTCCACATAAATCAATGTGAATAATCTCTAGTATGATTGTTGCCCTAATTATTTCTTTAGAAAATGATTTTCTAGCGATTTTTTCTTGTATAAAGGTTTTATATTTATTAAAAGTGTTTTCATAAAAGTTAGGCAATAAGTTAAAGTTGGTTAATTTTCTCAACTTCTTTAAACTTTTTTGACCCAAGCGTTTATGTCACACATTCACATCAATCACATAGGCACTATCAATATAAGTAGAATAAAAACTTTCATTTTTATTTACATTGAGTTTGAACAATCCATACTCAACATCAAATAAACCAAAAAACCTTATCCTACCATGCTTTTCCACAATGACTTTACTTGGGACAAACCTGACCTTAAACATTTTCTTTATCAAGGTAGGGACCGATACAATATAGTGCCTAATAGTAGGCACAATTAATACATTAATAAGTTGTACAAAAATTCTAAAGAACCCAACCCTAAAAATATTAGAAAAAGTATTATTCTCCATATAAACCCGATGTTCGTCAAGTTTGTATTCTTTTAAATTCATTCCTTCCTCTTTGCTCTTTGATATATGCTAGGTCGCTCTTGAGTCGATCCATCAACCAGTCATTGGGCGATCCCTTTAAAGACATTCAAAAATGACGTAGATTATGTTCTGCTTCTTTGTTGGGTTGTGTCGTTAATTGTTTTCAGTATTGTTCTTCTTGTTTTGTAGTGCCTCATCTTGCCACCGTTTAAGCACTTTGTTCAAGAAACGAATTTATGCGATTTCTTAAAGTTTTGACTATCATGCCTTTTATTCTTACCAAATTTCTTATTTAGTTTTCTCTTATCCTGGTTATTTTTAGAGGTAGACCCTAAATCATCTTAAGCAACCAACAATATTTCTTTTTTGTTTTTATTCATATATTCTTATTCAATTGCTAGATTTAATGGGAATTCAAAAAGGATAAAATTTGGTCCAAGTCTAAGTGTTGTGGTTACCATATTCTAGGAAGGGGATAGACTCTGTAGAATCGTGGATATCTGCGGTTCAGGAATGACTAACTTCGCTACAGCTAAATCCCTAGCCATTACCAATATTTGGTTAATATATTCAACTACATTATCACATTCTTTCATTTTATAAGAATTATATTTTTGAAAGAGTAGTTGGACATGCAACTTAGCTATAGTATCATATTTTGTTGTCAAATAACTTTTTAGAGGTCTAAAATTCTTCAAAGACCCTAATCAAGTCATCTTTCATCTATGAGGCTATTATTTCGTACTCTCCTTAGTCTAATAGGATAGCTTAATGAAAGAATAGAACTCTATGTGATATGGTTAATGTTTTACTTCAAAGTTCTGGGTTACCTACTTACAAGTGGGGGAAGCTTTGAATACGACTTGCTATATTCTAAATAGAGTTCCCCATAAGCATAAGAAAAGTAGTTCCTTTGAGCTTTGAAAGAATCGAAAGATCAGTCTCAAATATCTCAAAGTGTAGAGTTGTCTTACGAAAGTACTTATCCTTGAATATAAGAGAGAAATTGAGACTTAAAACAATAAATGTTATATTTTTGGGTTATTTGGAGACAAGCTATGTGTACATATTCTTAATCATTAGATCTAATATTTTTGGCATAAATATTAACACAATTGTTGAGCTCCGTGATGCTCCATTCTTTGAGAATGTGTTTTCTATGAAAATTGAAGTTTCCCAAAGTGTATCTTCTAGAGATTATAAGCCTACTATTAGTTCAATTCTCGATTATGTGGAAATGATGACAAATGTGGAGTAACTTGATTGTGTTATTTTCAAATGAGATCACTCTGAGAAAATAATTGAACCAAGGAGAAGTAAACATCTTACAATATCAAAGGACTTTAGAAGTGACTTTGTTACTTTCAATGTTAAGGATGGTCCCATCACCTTTCAGCAAGTTATGACCTCATCCAATGCTAAGTTTTGGAAAGAAGTCGTTAACGATAAAATCTAGTCAATTCTTTTCAATGGTACTTAGAAATTGGTGGATTTACCTCCTTGGTTGTTTTACTATGGGTTGCAAGTGGATCTTTAAGAAGAAATTAAATGTAGACGAAACGATCAATAACAATAAGGCCAAATTAATTGATAAGGGATATACACAAAAGGAAGTAATAGATTACTTTGATACCTATTCTCAAGTTTCTTGAATGATTATCATTCGAGTGCTTATAGCACTAGCCTCCATATATGACCTCACACTCATGGGATGCAGATGGTCTGGGAGTGCCACCATGGCTCCTCTCTTCTCGAGAATCCATACTTCCCTTATCAGTGTATGAACAGCTACCTCCCAAACAGCGGTCTAAGTTTGGTCTCAATGAGGAAAATGGAGCACCAAATACAGCATCTTCACAAACCAAGAACTATGAGATCACCGGAAAGGGAAGACAGACGGATGACCCCATTTGAGTACTTCATTATGCTTTTCCCTAGAGGTTTAGAAGGAAAGCAACAGTCAATAGGATTGCTCTAATCTTTTGCTGAAAGGGTGATGTACAGCTCTGTTTGAACAAATCAAATGCTCCTAGAGTGACAATTTTTCAGTATACAGTTTCAAATATGTTATGAGTCCTGCACCAGACACAAGAAAACTCCTTTAGATCAACATAGGTCTTCAGTTGTGAATGGACACGATTTTGTAACTTGAAGCTAATGGCAAACTGCCTAACACGCACCAGCACCTATATTACATTAATGTCAGACAGGGACAGTTCACTATCCTTATAATATAGATCTGCCGGGTAATTTGACAAAATAAAAGAGAGAACTAAAATTACAACATAAGTTACAAAGAAGAATGAAGACTCTGCAATATAGGCAGAAAACAAGCGTATAATATTCAATTATTTTTATTATTATAGTAAAATTTCAACAGAACAAGCTCAATTATCTGAGAGAATCAATTTCAAAAACCTGGACGGCTCAGAAGCACATAAAAACCCAAGCTTTCACTCTTCATCTTCTCTCAACATCTCTTCCCCTCCACAAATCATCTCAAATAGCAAAATTGTGATCCATCACGAGGAAAGATTACTTGTCCTCCGGTAGAGTCTTAAAAACACTCACCAAAATATTTCAAAACTAATCAGATCCCAAAAAATAGACCCCCAACTTAAACAAGAATTCCTGATATACACTTTCACCTATCTTTGGGATCTCTCACCTTATACAATTACTAAATCTTATACCAGGAACAAAATTTGGAGAAAGAGAATGAAACAAATCTCTCGGACACACACACATCAACAACAATCTATCCAAGAAAGGACTTCAGCATCCATGTCCAAGTTCAAAGACTCTGTGAGGATGTCATAATCTTTATCCCCTAGGTGAGTACCAAAATCGAGTCCTTGAGTTGAGAATCCATAGTATCCAAGCATAAGTTCAAGTCATCATGAAACAATGGCAAAGAAAACCCAAAAATGTCATCAATGGATAGAGGAATCATAGGACCCTTCTGAAACTCATAAAACCTCATTTCCCCAACAGCAACGGAACGATCTTTGCTGCTCAGGCCAGAATTCTTCATCACTATATCAATAATCATTTCCTTAGTAGAAAAGATCCCTGAAGCAGAATTCTCAGAGTTAGCAGTCATGTCAAGAACAGATGAAGGAGGGGAGATGTTGAGATCATGGTGATTATCATCCTCTGAGACACAGGACGACAAATTGGTGGGTGAAACCTTGGATGTGGCGGCCTTCCGATAGGAGAATCTACCTTCTTGAATCTCCCTGGACACTTTTTCATAGGCTTTTGCAGCCTCTTCAGCAGTGTTATAGGTGCCAAGCCAAACTCTCACTCCTCTAACGGGGTCCCTGATCTCTGCAGCCCACTTGACCCACCTCCTCTGTCTCAACCCTTTATACTTCCCCCACCTGCCACTATCCCAGGGGGAGTAGCTCCTTCTCTTACCTCCACATTCCAATTTTTAACTGTCGGTGCATTTGGAGTTGATCTTCACAGCTTTCCTTTTCCTAGAACTGCTATCCACAGAGCTCTCTGTGTTGAAAAGAGAAGCTGCATAGGAAGAAGGAATCGAGATGATAATTTCCTGAATCAGCTTCTTGTTGGAGCCAAAGATGGCACAATGTGGCCTTCGCCTCCCACAGCTGTTGTCTTCATCAGTTGAAGACTCTGTGGCATCAGGGTCATCAAGTAGGACCCTGATCTTCCTCACGGACTCCCGCATTTCTAAAGCATAAGGTTTCCTAGAACCCTTCCTCAACCCTTTCATCAAGCACTTCTCCTGGTTCAGAGTCTTCCTCTGAAACCCAAGCATCTTCACATCCACCCCAATGGAATTCCCAACAGAAATAAGAAAACCAAAAGGCAATTACAGGATAACACCAGTGAAGAAGAGACAATTGGGGGGAGAGAGAGAGAGAGAGAGAGAGAGAGAGAGAGAGAGAGAGAGATGGTAACTGATGAATACGCTTGTATGCCTATGTTGAACAAGAGAAGAAGGTAATAGAGAGAAAACCAACTGTTTCCAACTACCAATCCTGAAAAAGGAAACTAAATCCAGCTAAGAGCTTCCAGAAGTTTGGTCGTCGCAAGAAAGGAAACCAAACGAAAACGGTGAAAGCGAATCAAGTTCATAACAGAAGGGAAACAATAGGAGTCAGTTGCTTACAGATTTGAGTTTAACTGAGTTCTCGGTGGGTTCCATGCATATGAACCAAACTCAGCAACAACCGGCATTAATCCTTCTATTCACGCCTTCCGTTTCTATCTACCGAAGCCAGAACCAAAAACACAAACACCCCACAGAAATATAACTCTCCTTTCCTCTCACTTCGATTGGGGGAGTGAAATTAGAGAGAGAAACTACTGAAAGAGACTGAAACGGAAAGATGATTCACAAAGGAACTGTTTTTTGCGGAGAATTTTGTGTCATAAATAGGGGAGGAAGAGTCACCGGTTAATAACGGAAGGGTCGGAAGAGGCTGTGATTGCACTAAGAGACGGGCTTCCTAGTCTGCGGATTCTCTGCAGATAGATGAAAAGTTGAAAGCTGTAACACCAACAAAACCGAGAAGAGGTTTAGAGAGAGAGGGTGCAGCAAAAGGATGGAAAGAGAGAGAAGAAAACTCACAGGAACCTTCTCTGCCTCCTATCTCCTCCCTCTCCCCCGACGCCTGTGGGCTCTGTGGACTAAAACCCTCTCTGTGCGTATGTCGAGGACACACTTCTCTGCGCAATCAAATGCATTTTCACCACCCTCCCTGATGTCTGCCATCATAAATTAGCGGTTACAAATGAACGCGGGAAGAGAGCGTCGAAATAGCGTTTGCTATTCTACAGTAGCACTTTATGGATATGAATCCTGTCATGCAGGATGCATGCCATGGCATGGATATGCCGTTTGCCATAGCATAGCACGCGGTTGTATGTGATGGATATGGCCATTCATACATCATGTCATGAATAATGTATGCCATGGCATTTGACATTCTACAGTAGCACGTTATGGATATGAACCATGTCATGCATAAACATGCATTGATGTCACTCCATGAGGAGAGTCTTATGATCACCATTTACCAGAGAAACTCTTAGTAGGGTTCGCAATTTCCACCCGACCCTAACCCAACCCGAGAAACTGGGAAGGGTCGAGGTCCCGAAGCCACTCCAACCCACTTATACGTACATAATTATACATGTATATAATGCATATATGTTCGTATAACGTATACTATTATATATACACTATGCCTTGTAGTCGGGTCAACCCAGAACCAATATGCACCTGGAGGTATACACCCTTCCAGAGTACCACAGCATGGGAGAGTCTCTTAGGGTGCGGTATTTGTAAACTTGTTTTTTTTTCTTTTTTGGTTACAAGAGGAGGCCGAAGCTTAACCCACACATGCACCTTCTGGGAGTTGAACTCCCCACCAGCGGCAACTATGCTGGACCTTCCTGCCGTTGAGCTAACGCTCTCGGTGCTTTAAACTTGTCATTTTATAATACAGAATATTAGGTTCGGCTTTTGAAAACCAAATGGCATCAACTGTCGTATGCCTGCATTCGTCTTCAGTACATCAATAATGCAAATTGGATAAGTTGAATGTCAGCAATTAGGCATGTAAAACTAAAAATTCATTCCTCAATTCCCGAATATGTTTGATTTCATTCATAAATCCATTTGCTCCCATATAAGTTCGAGTATCTAGTTCTGAAAAATACGATGATGAAGTCCGGAATAGTCGGTAAAACGAGATCAAGAACCACGCCCACATCAATATTCATATCAACGGTTATATTCAGATCTGTATGCCAGAGAGTCTGATTTATTTGGATTTCGCCTAAATGAATTGGTATTCAACCTCAGAGTTGGGTCTCTCCCCAGCAAAGCCTCTCAAGAAGACCTCTACATGTTTATTTACTACCCGAATGAAACTCAAACCCTTAATCCACGTGAATATACACAACACAATTCGGTCAGTTCAGCAAGTGGATTTGGGTTTTGGATTTCGTGATACCAATTCGTGTCGTTGGAAGACACCCGTGACCTGCTATGAAAATAAATTATAGGACTCATTTGAAGAGCTTATAATCGTTCACTTCCATTCACTTTCCGATTTACAATCAAAAGCATGCAGATGATTTTTTACAACAAATCAAGGATGGTTTCCTTTAAAGCATTTCAATTGCCGGGGACGAAGTTGGTGGCATAGGCCCAAGCATTGTTACATTGACAGGTCAGCCAAGGTGGTCAGCAAGGTTCTCAATGGGACCCTTTCCAGTCACAATGGCCTGAACAAAGAGAAACCCAAACATTGAGAACATGGCCAACCTGCCATTCTTGAGCTCCTTCACCTTAAGCTCAGCAAAAGCCTCTGGGTCATCAGCAAGCCCAATGGGTCAAAGCTACCACCAGGGTAGAGTGGGTCAGTGACCTCTCCGAGGGGCCCACCGGCAATACGATAACCCTCAACAGCGCCCATCAAGATAACCTGGGTGGCCCAAATGGCAAGGATGCTCTGGGCGTGGATCAGAAGCTTTGGGTTACCCAAGTAGTCAAGCCCCACCCTCACTGAAGATCTGGGCTCCAGCCTTGAACCACACAGCCTCACCAAATTTAACACCGTTGCGGGCCAAGAGCTCTGGGAAGACACATCCCAAGGCTCCAAGCATAGCAGCCACCTAGGTGTTGAAGTGGATGACCTCAGGCTCACGGTTCCTGGCAAAGGTCTCTGGGTGTGAACGTAACCCAACAGTGTCCCAGCCATAATCACCAGGAAACTCACCAGTCAAGTAACCTGGCAGGGGCTCATGAGAGAATGGGCCCAGGTGCCAGGCTTGCACACGGTCCGGGCCATACCACGGGCTGCCGGAGGAGACAACCTTGGGCTTGCTTGTAGTCTTCCTCATGGTGACACGGCCCTCTCCCAGGAGCTCGGAACTTGAGGGTGCAAGGTTGAGGGCCTTTCCAGCCAGGGTTGGGGAGGACAGAGCCATGGTGGCCATCTTTGGTGGGTGTGGGCTCGGTGGGTGCTACTAGCTAGAGTGAGCTGAGTGCTTGTGGTTGTGGATCTAGTGGCTCTGGTTTATATACGCAACTTTAGGCTTACACTGTCCTTATCCAGTGAAATCAATATCTGGTTTGTGATTGGTGGGTTCGATCTATGGAGTCCTTCGAGCCAACCATGACCTCTCGTTTGATATTTTTTGCCAGTTTCGAAATGCATGGTGTGTATGAGTCGGGTAGGGACACTAAAACCAAATCCGGACTGCCCAAGTACAGGTTCATTGTTTGTAGGATGCCATGTCACCTTGACACTTCAAGCTCTCTCTCTCTCTCTCTCTCTCTCTCTCTCTATATATATATATATATATATATATATATATATATATATATATATTTCAGGTCTTTAAATCTAATTACCGGTTTTTAAATCTCAATTTTGAAATTTTCAAAAGAGATTGGAACCGGTTTAGAACTGGACCCACAATCAGGAACCGCAACCGTATGCACACCCGGAGGGGAGCGGTTCGGTTCCACTTTCAGGTTTTGGTGGAGCCCGCCAGGTCTAAAACCACAAAAAAGGACAAAAATTCGCGCCGAACATCACGAAAAGTTTACGAGAAGTGATGAGTACGTTTGCATGAACGTCACTAACGCTTCTGGCAAGATCATGAGCGGAACAGAAAGAGAAAAAGATTTTGGTGGTCGAACTGAAAGCAGGAAGACAATCGCGGAAGACAAGCAAAAATCGATTTCGTAACGCTTCTGCTCCCAAACGCACTCCCCAGCATTACCAATCTCTCTCTCTCTCTCAAAATACGCGCACAGTGTTACAGTGAACATTTTTCTCTAGCTTGAGGAGAAGAGAAGTTTCTTCAAGAGTGAAGAAGAAGAACAAGAAAGATGGTATTACTTTGCACGTAAATTCGCAAAGAATGATGTTGGTGAGGATCTCATCTTCCGTTCTTCGCATTGGATGGAACTCCATTTCTCCTCTGGATTTTCTCCCACCTCCACCAAACATTTGTTTGGTTCGAGTCCCGACTTCCTGCAGGGGGCGCCCTCGATCCAAGAACATCGGGTTCTTCTCTTTCTCTTTGTCCGCATTTCTGAATATTGTGTTGCTTTTCATTCTTGGTTCTTAACGGGCATTACTGTTTGCTTACGAGTTTGTGGTTTTTGATGCGTATATTTTAAGAATGGTCGATGGGAGAATGAAGCTTTTGATTCTTAAGCGGTTAACTTAGGTGTAGCCAAACTTTTGGAAACATTGGAACTCTAGATAATGGTTCTTGGTGCAATACTGCGATTCTCCTGGCTTTATTTGTTATGTTTTACGAACATCATGACGAAGAGGTATCTTAGATAATAACGAATTCCCAAGCTCAAGCGCATGTCTGCCCTATACCAGTTCATGTTTCTGCTCATGTCTCAAAACTCGAATGATTTCTAACTAGACTTGGTCTAATCCCGAGCTAAAGGAATCTTCAAACTCAAATACATGGTTGTTCTACATCACTTAAGGTCCGTGGCTTCGTGCCCATGTATAACAATTCGACTGCAATGGTTTGTAATCAAGCTCAACCATATTGTTAGCTGTCTCAACCATATTGTTAGCTGTCTTCCAGCTCCATCGTTCCCATAATCATGACTGACTTTTTGTGCTCCTGATTGCAAGGGGGTGTGTTTGAATTCAATCTCAAGAATACACTTGTAAATCTCAGCAATTCTCCCACCTTCATCTTTTCATGTGTGTGCGCCCATATTCAATCCCATGGGAAGTGGTGAAACCACTGAAAGTTTTACCATGTTTTCAGTTAATCAACCATCGTCTAACACTAGGTGGGATCGGTTAGAGGGTGCAACACGAGGAATCTGAGCATGTCAACTGCTCTGAACCTCTCGTACTATTCTGGTCTAGACATGCTTGACTTCAGAGATTCGTAATCTCGGTGATTCTTTAGTGCTGGAAAGGTTGCACTCTTAGTGAAACATCCCACAGAGGTTTGCGATGTTGGTTGCACCCAACACCACCCTCCTCGATACGGGCCTGGGAGCAACTATGTAAGGTGAACCCTTCATAGGCAGAGTTTCACCATACAAAGTAAATTTCCTCGACTTCATTACATTTTTTTGAAAACATATTCCTTTGGTCTAATGTGTTTCTTGTTGCCAATTTTTTTGGTAGCCATCATTTACTTCGTTGTTGGTATTATCCAGTGCCCATCGTAAGAGACAGCGTCACAAGAAAAGCCCCTTGAATGGACCTTTCAATGATAATTCATCTTCTGTGAGTGTTGATAACATAGAGAATGAATCTGCTGCACTGGATATAAGATTAGAATCTGCCCAGCAAGTCGTGTGCAATCTTGACCCAGAAGCAACACCAAGCACAAAATACAGTCAAGAGGATGCACCACATAGAACCCTGGAATCTGGTGAGGAAGTTATGCACATCATTGATCCTGCAGCTAAACCATCATCGGAAAACAATGAAGATGCCTTATCAGATAGAACTCTGGATTCTGTGGAAGGACTTGTGATCGCTATTCCTGGAAAAGAACACCAAACACCAAACTTAAATGGCATTGAAGAGGATGCACCACATAGTTCTGCTGA
Organism: Brasenia schreberi; assembly: GCA_036023115.1. Lineage (NCBI taxonomy): Eukaryota > Viridiplantae > Streptophyta > Magnoliopsida > Nymphaeales > Cabombaceae > Brasenia > Brasenia schreberi. The sequence goes on from JAYKKT010000051.1 coordinate 852,575, forward strand.
GGAAATTGGGGATGTCATTGATCCTGGAGCAAAACCATGGTCAAAAGACAGCCAAGATGGTTTATTAGATACGGCTCTGGATTCTGCTGAGGAACTTGTGCTCGCTAATGATCCTGTTATAATACCAATGACAAAAGACAGAGAGAATTTAGATGGCTTGGTTGATACCCCTGATGCAACAAATGCCTTGGACCATTTCTCTGATCATCCTGTCCCTAAAGGCCTCTCTGTTGATTATAACAGTAATGAAACTCGAAGTGCTCCGTTACATTTTGCAGAAGGTTCTGTTGATGAAGTGGCATCGTATGCTGATCTTGTAACTGATAATGCACACTATACTGAACCTGTAACTGATGCAAGCAAACATAACCAAGAAGTTGAACTAGAAGGTTCAATTCATACACCGAACATGACAGAGGCTCTGGTCGATCATCGTCCTGTGCCAGGTGACTGGCCATCATTCACAAATTACAATGGTGAAGCTCCGGACTCCGAAGGGGACAACAGTTTTTCTGGGTCCTCAAGAGATGGAATACATTTGACGCCGGAAGTCGCTAATTTGCCTCCAAGGAATTTAAATGGAAGGCAACAATTCAGTACGGTGGACTCTGTTCCAGAAGATGCACACTCTGCTTGTTCTGCAACTGATGCTTCAAAGTATACTGAACCTGTAATTGATGAATTTCGAAGTTCCCAATTACATTTTAAAGAAGATTCTGCTGTGGAATCTGCATCGTATCCTAATCTTGTAACTGGTAATTCACAGTTTACTGAACCTGTAACTAATCCCACCAAACAGAGTCAAGAACTTTCCGGTGGTCCTGTCAATGCGCCAGACATGACAAAGCCTCTGGTACATCATCTTCCCACGTCTGGTGACTGGTCATCGTTCACTGATTACAACATTAATGAAAGTCAAACAGCTTCGATACATTTTGAGGCAGATTCTGTTCAGGAAGATGCATACTCTGCTCATTCTGTAACTGATACTGAAGAACATACTGAACCTGTAATTAAGAGAATGCGGGATGAAGAAGTTGATTTAGATGGTCCAAAGCTCTTCACGGAGGCTGCAGAAATTATGGTATGTTGGACACCCTATACTAATCCTTCTGAACTATTGCTATCTGCTTAAATTGAGTGACTGCGATACTCTGGACTTCGTTGATGATATTATTATCACTAATTAGGATTATTATGATGAGTTTGTTGCTTCCATCACCAACATCGGAAGGTAGCAAGTGCCAACTTGAATGAGATTAGTTATGGGTTTTGTTTCAGAATAAACTAGTTGACGGGAAGTTATGAAACCAAACAGAGAATCAGAGAAAATTATTCAGGACGCTTGAAACTTCAACACTGACTTGATCTATAGTTTTATCAACATAAGGTGATACAATTCAGTCATAGGTAAAACAAATACCAATTTAAGAATGTTAATTGTAATATGTTTTTTCGACCCCGTCTAGTATGGGAAAAAGCTTAGTTGTTGTTGTAGTTGTTGAGTTGTAATATGTTTTTTGCTTGGTCGATTAGGAACTCTGTCCATGTCCTCTCAAGTGCAATGAAGAGTTTAAATGCAAAGAATTAGAATGATTATAGGCCGCCTCGTGGGAGTCAGGCAAGCACCGCTGCAGTTTCTTGCAATGATGTATGGGGATGAAGTAAAATATAAGAAGTAGTAAGGAATTAATCAAAGAGGTGGTTTGCCTATATACCTGGAACTGTCATTGGCGGCAAACACGTTGGGGCTTGTCCTGTGTTTGGTTGTCAAGCCAGCGACCGGCTTCCTGACAAATATATTTAACAAAAAGAAATTGTAAACGTGCATATATTGACCACTAATTATCAGATAATATGCATGAAAGTAAACCAATTTAGAGATTATTTTGATTATACAATGATGTTTAATGAAATTTATGGCAATATTCTAGTTACTTTTTCCAACTTTTACAAAAGTGGAGTTAGACCATTTCTGTATTAGTAGTTAACGAGTCAGCCTTCTCAGCATTTCAAAAGGCTTAATATTGTGGTTAGTACCGTGTGAATAATGTACTGGGACTTGTGTTTTAACTGGCAGGGTATAGCTGATATCAGGGAACAACATCCTGTTACAGAAATTCAACTTGAGGTTTTGCGGACCATGATAAGCAATGCTGAGAAAAGTAGGTAGTTGTCTTTCATGATTTGTTTCTCCTCTATCATCATCGCCAAAATTAAGCATATATGTGATCTTTCAATTAAACTTTTGTTTTGTTGAACTAGATGTTTTACTTCTTAATCAAGCACGTCTCCGTGCATTAGAAGCTGTTGATCAGATTCTTAAGGAGAAGGAGAAAGTACAAGAAATAAATATGTCAGAGATGAGGTTGGCAGAAACAGATGCTCAGCTTAAAGTTGCAACACAAGAAAAGATAAATGCTGAACCGGCTGAAAATCAGCTTCAGGAACTGAGAGAAGATGTTTCTCAGATCAGTCTTTTTAATAGTGGAGAGAACTTCCGTGAAGTCCAGCACACTACCTCATGTCCTGGCGGATCTAGCACTGATCTAGCTAGGCTTTTTTCTATCAGTGAGAAACTAAAAGCTCTAAAGGAAGACAATATATCACTCAAGTGTGAGTTTGAAGTACTAAAGTCAACGGTTTCTGATGTCAGAGAACTCAATGACAGATTGCTTGTAATGGAGAAGGGGCGATCTGAGGCTCTAGGAGATCTGGAGTTAAAGCTTGCGTCTGTTCGGGAGAGTTTTATTGACATTAAAACTCTACAGTCTGAATTTAATGCTCTATGTGGCAAGGTCGAACAATTGCAATATCTTCTCGAAAGTACATCTAGACAAGCTGAGTCAACTGCTGATATTCTGCAAAGGAATCATGAGTTCTCGAAAAGGTTTGATGAGTTGGAAGCTTCTCTCAAAGAAGTAAATTCATATAAATCATCATCAGAACAGTCCCAACAATATAATAAGCTTTTGGAACGACAAATTGGGATATTAGAGGAGCATGTTCTGAGGTCTGATCTAGAAATTCAATCGCAAGTTCATCTGTATCGGGAGTCAGTAAATGAATTCCACAAAACTCTTCGAAGAATGAAGGAGGAAAATGATAGACGGAAACTAGAAAAACCTGTTGATGACATGCCTTGGGACTTTTGGAGTCATTTGTTGCTCTATCTTGACAGTTGGTTACTTGAGAAGAAAATATCCTTTAGTAATGCAAACGCGTTAAGAGAAATGGCTTGGAAGAGAAATGCTCGCATCAGAGATGCGTTTATGACTTGCAAAGATAAGCAAGAGAGTGAAGCTATGACTGCTTTTCTTAAACTTGTATCATCAAACACAAGGTACTCTGACTTCCTTATTAAAGTTTATGGAAATCATTATTCATGTTCATATGGACATGTGCACACTGAAGCTTTCGCAGATTTTACTAAAGATGCTTTTCTATATTATTGAAGTCCGGGAATGCATGTTGTTCACATTGCAGCTGAGATGGCACCTGTTGCAAAGGTAAAGCTTCTTATTGCATTGGCATTTATGCTATTCCTCGAATGTGGATGGTTTCCAGTCAGTGGCGGATCTACATGGAACAGAGGTGGGGCAACCACCTCACCCCAAATTCAGAAAATAACCCACAATTGAATGCAATGGGCTACATTGCATAGTTCCCCGTACCGCTATATATTTCACACTTTGTATGTGCCATGAAAAGTTTTCTTTAGGTCATTTAGTTTTAAAGTAGCTATTTGTGCTAAAGGTTTTTTTTATGGAAGATTCATCTTATTCCATTGGAACATGCTTTTCGTATCCAACATTTATTTGAGCATGACATACGCATTTATTCTCCAACATTGATTTGATCATGCTTTTGGGGGGAAATTTATTTAATACTTTAGGAAAACAACGTGCATTTGCCAAGCATATACAAGAACATGTTTTTTTATACTGTTTAACATTAAAAATAACATACGCAATTTATTGTATGAATTAAGTGCATTAACATATGAATGTAATTTCCATTATATAAAGCACTGGGCTGTTTCGGCCCATGGCTAAACCTGTAGCCAGCTGCCGTGGGCCAAACGTGGATGGGCTTGGCCCCTATTCCAGCTGATCTTTCGTTCAAAACCCTCACCCGTGCTGGTCCGACAACTCATTTTCCGGCTGCTAACCATGTTGAGACTACCATGCATGTGCTTCAAGACTCTACAATCTGAAAGAAGTTGGTAAAAATATGATTCTCATTGATACGGACTGTTGAAATTAATCTGTTTGGAGATAATACACTTCGCTTACTGAATTCTTTCTGATAGCACCATTTCTGTGTGTCAAGGTTGGAGACTTGGGGGATGTTGTGTCTGGTCTTGGCAAGGCATTACAAAGGAGGGGGCACCTTGTTGAGATCATTCTGCCAAAATATGATTGCATGCAGTACAGTAAGATAGATAACCTAAAGGTGCTGTTCTATGAGTTGACTCCGTGCTAATTATGTTTAGCGTCTGGTATGTAAATAGCATTTGATGGCTCTGTTTCAGGCCTTAAATGTGGAGGTGGAATCATATTTTGATGGACAGTTATTCAAGAATAAAATATGGGTTGGGATAATTGAAGGTTGAAATGTTCCATTGTTTTACTTGGTTCTTTCTGTTTTTTCTAGATGCGTTGCATCACATTGAATACTTCGTGAAATATTCATCTTTGTGTAGGGCTCCCTGTGTATTTTATTGAGCCCCATCATCCAGCTAAGTTCTTCAGGCGTGAAAAGTTCTATGGTGAAAATGATGATTTTAGGCGTTTCTCTTTCTTTAGCCGTGCAGCTCTTGAGTTCCTTTACAGAGCTGGCAAGAAGCCAAACATAATTCATTGTCACGACTGGCAGACGGCTTTCACCGTAAGCTCCTCGAAGTGCATGGTTTTCTCTTTAGCTGCACATATAAAATCATAATGCTCAACAGTGTTTTCCGCTCAATTTTCCATCAATTTATGTTTAAAAGGATCCATACAACGGTTGGAAATTGAACATGACAACCATTTGCCCTATATGAATCATTTGAGAAAATGACTCTCGAGTCCAACACATGTACCAACCAGCTCCCACTGAAAACTTTATTTGTTGTAATGCTCCTTTGATGTCTTTGTTTCCAGGCACCACTTTATTGGCATATTTATGCACCCAAAGGATTTAATTCTGCTAGAATTTGTTTTACATGCCACAACTTCGAATACCAAGGCACGGCATCAGCTTCAGATTTGGCATCTTGTGGCCTTGATGCTACCGAACTAAATAGACAAGACAGAATGCAAGACAACAAAGCACGCGACAGAGTGAATTCTGTTAAGGTGAGCTCATGTTTTTAGTCATTTCAAGTTCACAGATAAACACTGTTCCTTTTCTCCTTTTCAAATTCTTCTTTCTCTTTCCACTAACTTTTGATAGGGCGGAATTGTCTTCTCAAACATTGTGACAACTGTATCACCAACATATGCTCAAGAGGTGCAAACGATAGAGGTAAGTAGCAATGTAGTCATCATGAATTTGTGTACACAACCACATGCTGCATAATTTGGTATGCCATAATCTTTTATGCCGTTGCATCTGACTAGTCGTGATCTCAGATAATTAGCAATAATATATCTTTTGTTATATCCTTTTCGTGTAACAGGGAGGACATGGCTTGCATCATACATTGCATAGTTACTCTAAAAGGTTCTTTGGAATTTTAAACGGAATCGACACGGATGCATGGAACCCAGCTACTGATGCTTTTCTAAGGTTCCAATATACTGCTGATGATCTTCAAGGGAAAAGAGAGAATAAAGAGGCCTTCAGAAAACAACTTGCACTGGCTTCTGCTGATACGAGCATGCCGATGGTGATTTTCCACTTTCAACATCCTGTTTCTATTTTGATATCACATTTTTCTGTCTTATGATAATCAAGATGATTTCAGTCTTGCAATTCAACTGGAGGCTGAATCTATCAATAGGAGTATAATCCTTACGTTTTTAACTTTTACAGATAAAATAGTTTGCTTTTTACTCAATGATCTGCATGTAAAATACCTGTTCCGTAAAATTTGTCTTTTGGGTTTTACGTAATTGTAAGTCTTATTTAGACAGAACAGAAAAGAAATGTCTTTGTTCTCATCTGTATGTTTTTTCTTAAAAATGTTTTGAAGTGTAGATAGTGGTGAAATACAAAGTTAAACAAAAACAACTGGCTAATGAGGTGTGACCATTTCACTTGATGAGCTCGCTGATCTTCAGCACCCAAAAGGCTACAACTGGAGCAAACCTTTGCCATGTCACTGTCATGGAGTGGATTAGATATCTGAGGATATTCTTTAGCATGAGAGAGATATCCCTATATCTCTCTTTGTGCATACAACTGTTACATTGTTTCCATGATCACAAATGATGAAAACTGGTTCCTTCCTTAAGAACGACATTGGTAGGGAGAAGAACCTTACATGGTGCATCATCTTTGGCGTTGACGCTTGGCTGATTTGGCCAGCGTAACCAAATGGTTTTTGATGAGGACTTTGTACCATTATACAAACCAGTTGAAACTATTATGAGGTATGCAAGAGGATATTTGCCAGCATACATCACTAGGAATGCAAATATCTATATTGAGAAGGAGTTGCATACCTTGTTTGACACAGACACACACATATATATTCTTGTGGCGAGAAGCAGCCATTAGAATGCCATTAGTCCTTTTTTCCGATGAAATATTGTTCTAGGAGTCCTCCGTTTTGTTTGAACTTTTCTGAGTGGGATAATCTAAGCCACTTCCCTATATTTACATCCTTCAGGAAGATGTATTCGCCTCCCATGAAGAGATCAAGTCTCTTTAGTGGGCAATTTTGGTTGTAAAGTATTCTATTTCCACCACTGCAAGTGGAGTATCATTACAATTGTATTTGACATTTCCCAAGTCATCCTATTCCTCAGGAAAATGCAGTCGTACTTCACGAAGAGAGCAACACTTTTTGTAATGGGCAATTTAAGTGGTGGAATAATCTATTTCTGTCTATGCACCACAATGGGTGTGGGTTCCTGTCAAGGTGATTTTTGAAAATTACAGGCGGTGGGTTACAAATTAGGAGTGGTACCAATTAGGAACAAATTAGGAGTGGCACCAATAGAGGATAAAATGAGAGAATATTTTTTAAGATGGTTTGGATATATAGAAAGAAGATCAAAAGAAGAACCGGTAAGAAGGTATGAAAAAGTAAATTTGGAAAGTATTAAAAGAGGTAGAGGACAGACCACAAAAGTGTTGGAAAGAAATAATAAAGAATGATCTAGCTTATTGTGAGTTAACTGCTAACATGGCACATAATAGGGCTCTGTGAAAACAAAGAATCCATGTAGCCGAACCCGTCTAGTATGGGAAAAGGCTTAGTTGTTGTTGACAGGCGGCGGGTTACAACCATATATAGCTATAAAGGTATATTATATGTATAATTTATAAGATCTCATATACTTAAAAGAATAAATACTATTTTCACGAGTTAATTCACTGATAAAGTAATAATCAGTTAAATTATGAAGTTTCATGTCATAGCATGAAATAATTAAAAACAGATATTGCTAAATCAGACAGGAGAGAAGCGGGTGCGAGTGCCAGAATGTCCAACACCGGTGAGTGTTTATGTGACATAGCCTCTACAGATGGCTTATTATCAGAGTGTGCATTTGGCTTTTGCTTAATGCCCATCCAACATGTTAATTGCACTCATCAGGTAGATGTATGAACTAGTGGGTACTGCTGATAACTAATCTGAAGTTTTAGACGTTTAGTTAGTAATAGCATAGCAGTGCCGCAAGTGAAGTATCTGAATTTCCATGAATGATGGCTATTTCCTAAATTATTGATTTATGATTATTCTAGTTATTGATTGATGCAATGCATTAAAAGTTTGACAGATTCCGCTCTTTGAATTGAATTGAATAGGTTGGTTGCATTGCAAGACTTGTTCCCCAAAAAGGTGCTCATCTTATTCGGCATGCAATTCATCGAACCCTGGAGTTGGGAGGTCAGTTTGTGCTTTTAGGTTCGAGCCCAGTTCCACATATTCAAGTAAGATCTTCTAGTTCCTTTTTTTTATGAGAATAAGAAATCGCCAAGTTGTACAAGTTCTGTTGACTTTTTCTCCTTTCGTTGGACATACACCTGAGAATTAGATTTGCTTCAATACAGAAGTACTTTCAGTGATTCGATGACTTTTAGATTTGTTTTTCATTCCCTTTCTTGATTTGTATTTCTTGTAGCGCGAGTTTCAGGATATTGCAGATCATTTTCATAATCACCAGAATATACGGTTGATATTAAAGTATGATGAAGCTCTTGCACATACTATATACGCCGGAGCTGACATGCTTGTAATCCCCTCCATTTTTGAACCTTGTGGTCTAACTCAGGTACTCGAGTTGATGATATTACAAAGTTCTGTAATTTACTTCTGGACATTCTTGTTCTCTTGATACGGCCTTTTGGAAACAGCGAACAAGAACGGTTCTTCTTATGCACCCGTCCATCTCTATCAGAATATGAATATTCAGCCAACATGATGGCTACTGATTTGTATTCTTTTCACTTTGATCATTGTTTTTACGTTTTATTTTCAGATGATATCCATGCGATATGGTTCCATTCCTATAGTTAGACGTATCGGAGGGTTGAATGACAGGTAATTCTTTTGAGTCCTGACAGACATGAGTACTGAACACTTTAGCCTTGAAAATTATGAGATATTATTCTATTAGATAGTACCTCTATAAGAAAATCTCAAACTTTAATAAATATTATTTACTAATAGAGTATTAATCGGTCAATTATTCCACGAATTGTCCCTTGACATGTTACTAAGTTATCTTCAAATTAGAATTTTAGTTAAAATATTCAAAGTTATATTGTGATGTAGTGTATTCTGGTTTTAGTTTCCATTTTTTTTTATGTTGTGATGTTCATGTTTTCTTCAGTGTCTTTGATGTTGATGATGAGACAATTCCCCTCCAGTTCCGCAACGGTTTTACTTTCACTACTGCTGGTGAGCAGGTGAGTGACACATGAGTCCTTCATTTCTTTTGTATCAATGCAATCAATAATTTCATGCCGTGTTATTGCATAATTTGATCTTATAGGAGCTTAATGGTGCCCTAGACCGTGCATTCGATTATTACAAGAGAGACCCTGAAAAATGGCAGCAGCTTGTGAAGAGGGCCATGAGCATAGATTTTAGTTGGAAGTCATCTGCTAAACAGTATGAGGATCTCTATGAGAAGTCACTGGCAAGAGCTAGGGTGTCGACTCCCACATGACTTACTTTGATGGAGAGATTCTACTTCTCGGCTTCTCTCGAGCTCTCCTGACTTTCTTCTCAGTTTCAGGGCATTCTTAGTGCTTTCTGTATATTCTCAATGAACTTGTATAGGATTTGTTTTTTTGCTGATTCTATTCTTTACTTAGGTTATGATTATAATATAGGAAGATGGGGTTCTAGGGGGTCACATTTTCTAGTGCATTCACTGCATAAATGCAAAGGCTTTGCGAACTCTGAAGTTAATCATCATTATTCTTTTGATAAGTTGTATGTATTGATTTTGGGGCGACAATTATTTTCTAATAATGTGATCAAGAATGATCATGGATGATCTTTCTCTCTCTCTCTTTTACAATGGAGAAGCCAAAACCAGATGCAGAGGTCATGCTCTTCTACTTGTAAGTCGGACCCTTGGTCAGGTGAGCTAATGCTCTTTGTAACTCATTGTAAGTATCAAGACCCAACCTGTATCGTAACGGTCCAACGATACCATACATTACGATATGTATTGTATCGTATCATCATTTCTTCAAATAATAAGGAAACCAGAAAAAATACGATATGTATTTGTATTTCTTCATGTATAGATGTATAGTCTTGTTTGCTCATTCAGAAATCCACAGCTCATATAGGGGTGACTGGTGAGCTAGATGAGCCAAACACGAACTCACTCATTAACATAACCAAAAAAGGAAAAAAGAACTTACATTTTATAATGATTCTATTAAAGACAAAAATAATGCTTACTTAAGTTAAAAAATTAGCTTTTATGGTAATATATAGAACGTTCTTTTGGTCTAGACCATGAGTCTCGAAGCCCGCAAGGACCCCGACGAACCCATTTCAAACCGGGGCAGCCCAACATAGGGGCGAAAGATCATGTTTTCAGTGGTTAGCTTTGTTCGTCTCATTCAAAAGATGACAAACCGATCACCAAAATGTGAATCGTTTTGTATTATACCATACCATACAATATGATTTCATCGTGTATCAGTACGTAAATCAATATGATTCAAGTATTTGAATTGCTATGTATACACCATACGGTATGATATGATTCTTGTATTGTACGATATAATTTAGATTTTTGGGAGGTCATGTTTTCAACTTTTGAGGTTCAAGGTTGTTCTAAACCTTTTCAGGTTTCCTTCTTCGATCTTATGACTGCTTCGTCTCAAATTTCTTACATTGGTCATTGGCTGGTTTCCCGTTTGATTATTAAAGTAAGAAAGTATGGAAACAATACTATTTTTTTAGACATATCGTGCATAATAGAATTAGTTGGGTAATACATCATTTAGCTGGAACGAAAATGAATATATGTCATGCTATATTGTGTCTTAAAACGTAAAGCTACAAATGCTAAAAGATTTAAAAGATATACAAGAAGAAGAGGAGAATATGATACATTAGGAAGAGGAGGAAACAATAAGGAACAAAAAGGGAAAAGTAAAGAAAATAGCTAGATTTTGATGTTTTATTTATTTTTTAGTTTAAAGCTTTGAAAATCTATGACTCTTCGTAGCTTAAAAGTTTAATATAGTTTTTGTAAACTTTTTTATTAAGATAGTTATCTTTTATGTTTGCATATGATGTATGATGTTATGCATGTTATAAAATCATTTGATATATTTTTATTTTTAGTAATTTTTTAAAATTATGAAAAATGATATGTAACGTACCCACTGCCACATTTTTATGGGGCAGATGTGTGTCGATGTCGTCTCCTATACAACCACCAATACGCTATTTATACACTGATCGGATGGAAATTGTGGGGAGGCCGTGCATCTTTCTTCGTGTTGCGTCTGCGTATATGCTTTCTTTCGTGTCACTTTGGGTGGATAAGGATGGCGTTTGCAGAGGCACGTTCGTGTCACTTTTCGTGTTGCGCCTGAAATCTCCAAGAACTCCAAACTATGGATCGGATTCATATTAGGGTTCGAACCGCACTCACACGCTGCTTATCAGAAACCCTAAGAGCCACAGTGCCGCAATAAAAACCCTAAGCCCTGATCGAAGGGGATCCCCGACCCAAGTATACAGCCGCTCGCAGAGAAAGGAGGCAAAGGAGGCAGAAATGAAGCTAGTTGCGGCTTTCTTGCTAGCAGTTCTCGGCGGAAACACTAATCCTTCGGCCGATGACATCAAAAATATCCTTGGATCAGGTTCGCTCAACAATACGGTCACTTTTAATTGAGTCTTTTCTCGGTAATTTGATGCATTTTCTCGTATTTCCTCCCATTCCTCGTATTGAATCTCTTCTCCCTTTTTTTAATGTTTCGTTGCCGATCCGTAATAGGTTGAGTCGTGAACCCTTAGTCGTTCTTCTATTAGATTCTTTTGAATTTTTATTTTGACGATCTTGCTCATCTGGAGCTCTGCATTTATAGTTGGCGCTGAAGCCGAGGATGAGAAGATAGAGTTCCTTTTGAGCGAGGTGAAGGGAAAGGACATAACCGAACTCATCGCGTCCGGCCGGGAGAAGTTTGCTTCCGTACCTAGTAGTGGCGGCGCGGCTATTGCCGTCTCCCCTGCTGCCGGCGGTGGAGCCGCTCCGGCTGCAGCAGATGAGCCGAAGAAGGAGGAGAAGGTTGAGGAGAAGGAGGAGTCCGACGATGTATGAATCTCGTCCTTGTTATGGCTTTCGGTTCGTTGTTTTCGTGGTTAAGTTGGAAGGTTATTGGTTTAATCTTATCTTCGTGATTTCCAGGATATGGGTTTCAGTTTGTTTGACTAAGCGCTTCCTTCACGTCTCTTCTGGTACGCAGAACTCTTTCGCTTCCATTTCTCCGTGTTTATATCATTAAATTTTGGTGTTTAAATAATCAATACTTTGTAGGATCTGTTCTTTCTTTTTCCCTTGTAAGATTCGATGCCAAATGTTTCCGTTTCCTCCCAGAGCTTCCAAACTCCATTCGAGATCTTTCTTTACTTGGCTGGATTGATTCTCATTTTCCTGTTTTATTGCGGGATTGTATTTGATAATGATGTGTATTGTCTACTTGCTGCATCAGTCTTCCTTTAAGCTGTAAACTACTAGATTTAAGTGAATGATATTCTTTTTGTTGTCCTTTTTCATGTCTCCCTTAGTTTCCGGTTTCTCAATGTTGTATAGACTGTCTTCATTATTCCAAGGTAAATTTTTACCTGTTAAATGTCTGTAATTGCTGTTGTTAATTGTCTTGCCTTGTTAGCTGTTACATTCTTGTAATTGTTGATGATGATGCTATACTTGACTATAACTTGGATCACTTAAAAATGTCTGTCGTGCACTGCCGTGTCTTTTGGTATTTAACAAAGATCGTGTTTGGTTGGATCCATGCCAACGAGGCGTGAGAGAGGGGTGTGTGTGCATTGGGTGATACAAATGATACAAATACTCTACACGGGAAATTTGCGAAATGTTTCTTTATTGTTTCTCAAATTGCCTATTGCATGAATATGATCTACAATATAAAACCGTACTACACAGACTCTTGGAAAGCATTCATTCGTGTGTGAGAAGTGTCATTTTCCTATCCATTTTCTTGCAGTTGTGCGATTCTCTTAGTTCATGAACCGTATAATTTAATGTGAAGCATGAAGTCTAGGTAGCCCACATTTAATGAATTTGCCATAGTCACTGTCTGTACACACCATTTAGCGTCTATTTTTTTTTTTCTGAATCTTGCGAAGTGAGTTCCATTATTTTTGCTGTTTTAATTCTTACAATCCTTTCGTGGGTGATGATGCTTGTTTCTTCCAATGTTGATTACCTGACCTGGTGGTGCTGATGCTTCTATCTATGCAACAGGTGATCGGTTATGTGGAAACCATGGTCGATCGCTTCAAATTTGCTTTGGGGAGATTTCATGATGCTGAAATTTTGTTAGAAACTCTTTAGGCCCGTATGATCATTTTTAGCTTGTTCAAAATGTTCTCGTTTGGATACTTGTTAACATATCATTGTTAAAAGAGTTTTTTGTAGTGTGATTCTACTTTCCGTTTCCGTTTCCGTTTCCTACGATCAGGTCATCGTCGCTTTTGTTTTTCTGGCTATGATGGTTTGGTTTGAACCTTAAGCGGAAGGTGGCGTTTGGACCTACTAAGGACACACTTGTTTCGCTGTACCTTATGTTAGATTCTAAATACTTCTTTCGCTCCATCCCCGGAACCCAAATGGAATATCTGGTTGAAGTTAACTAAGCAAAAATGGAGCACGGTCATGATATGGTAGGGATTTGTGCCCCTCATTGCTTAATCTTGTCTAATTTAAGGTTACTATAACTCTAAAAAAACAATTTAATGATTTATCGTTTCTTCAAGTTCTTATAGATCTTTCCCTTGCTTCTTTTCAAAGTTCTTGCTCAGACTGTTTTTCCTTTTTCACTGTTTTCAGCTTGTTTTCGACCTGAGCTATAGCTGTTTGTATATTTATAAACATCTAAATGTTTGCATAGGTCGTCAAGCTGTTCGTAATGTCACAAGTTGGAAATATGATACGCCGAGTTCGATGCCGTTTGAACTTTGTTTCAAATCAATTTGAGCTTGTTTAGACTTGCATGTACTCGTGACCAAAACAAATCTTTGGTTATGGCTCCGAATGAAATCTTCTTTTCACTTGTAAAAGATCCACTACTGTCAATCAAGACAACAGTAGTGGAGGTTTGCATCATTTCGCAAGTTTGTGATTAGCGAGCTTTTTTTGGCAAAGTTTCATGAGCACAGCTTGTTTGAACATGCTGCTTATGATGGGGCTAGTTCAACCGAACATGAACGAACAGAGAACAAGCTGAATTGAGCCAATTTAGGAGTGACTTGGTTTCTTTACAGCCACGGGCCAAGGATGTCTTGCTCAGACTCGCAAGTTTCCGTTCGTCACGAAGGACATACATCCATTCGCTAGGTGATTGGCACAGGTGCTCCATATATATCTGTTTAGGGTTTGGTTAAACCAGCCTTCTTATTTCGACTGGAAAGATATTGACATGATCCCTACGGAGACGTATTCCATTACGATTGTAGTTCCGGGTAGCTGAGTCCTCTCTCTCTTTCGCGAATACAACTTTTTATCTCCTGCTTTCCTCCACAGGAATCGAAGGTCTTTCAATCATGGGTGAGTGGTTGATAGCTATGGTCCCAAAACACCATCTCTGGCGAATTTTTACAAAGCACAAAAGAAAGGTCTGGATTTGACAAAACTAACGAGACTTCAACTTCAAAGCATCAAACAAACTCCAGTGAAACAGAGAGGTATACACACATGAAAGCTAGAAAAGAACTCGATTGAGGTGATTAGCCATCTAGATGTAAAACTAGTCTGTGGTTTTTACTGCTTTACGCCTTAGCAGAGGATCCAAATCAAGAGCCTCGATCTTGGAAGCAAGTATGAAGTCATTTTCAGTCAAGCCACCTGTGGAAAAAACAAAATGTAATGAAGCAATACCTGTGGCAATAGCAATATTTGTGCAATAGGATCTAGCATCAGAGAAATGACCTTTACAGTAACTACTGGCATGACAGTGATTGGTCAAGACTCATGAAATAGGAAACAGTAGATCTCAATGAATGAAAGAAATAATCAGGAGAAAGAGGATCGCTCCAGTAAACAGGATATTGCACATGCATCTATTTCTTTGCTGTAAAATGTAGGAAGGAAACTATACGACAAGTAATAGCTCACCTGGCTAGGGGGTCGACTCACAAGATGAGGGCCTGAGTTTGATACTCAGGGATGTGAAACTGGCTGGCATGGAAATCCAAGTTTATCCAATGAGAAATACCAAGTACTCCAATGGCTGGCTAAGAATTCACGTAGCCCACCCCACCTAGGGGGAGAACTGGCTTGGTTTTGGTTTTATCCTCATATAAATGTCAGGAAGGGAAAGCCAAACATCGACTAACCTTAAAATCTAAAATGCAAAATTTTTAATGTGTCATCCCCGCAAAGGAAAGATCCAATAGCTCATCCATCAATAGTGAGCATTAGGTGGATAAGCATGCCTCTATATGTTTTACAAACATGCTTGATTTAGAGAAACACAATCATATACTGGGTATGCAGATATATATAGAGTTCAGTGTCAAAAAGATTTTTACTAAGCATAGTGAAAACACAAACAGCATTCCTAGGATAGGTAGATGACAATAAACATGACAACGAAGACAAATTGTGTATGCTGAAATTCTTTAGCTTCATGGCTTACCCACTGAGTGTGTCCAAATATCAATTTTAACATTGTTCCATCCAACAAGATGAAGATCTGGGTGATGCCCTATAAAGGAAACAAGGAAGAACACAGTCTTCATTTACACCAAATGCAAAATAAGACAAATTCACATTCTCATATGTCAAAATGATCATTTGGAAAATTTATTCAAATGACCAACCATATTCCATCGCTGTATGCATTAGAACTATAATATTTTCATCATCTATCAATATGTAAAAGTTTAGTTCATTTTCATGGTTGGAGCTTTTGAAGACTGTATGCCTCATGTTCTAATACAATTTTCCTGCAACACGTGCAGTATTGAGAGACTATATGGCTCAAATGGTGCTAGAAGCCTAGAACTAGCAGATTGAATTTTATAAACAAAAAGATATTGTACTAACACGGTATTGTGATTTGTGATCAATTTAGTCCCCAAATTCGTGGCAAAAACTTGAACATGTAAAAGGAACTCTTTCCACATGGTATGATTTGAACTCCCATGCAAAGCAGTTGAACTAAAAAAAGTACTACCTTCCGCTTCTGCAACATTTGCTACCAGCTGAAAGAACTCCAATCCCTTGGTGAAGGACTTGACCTTCCATGACCGATGAAGTTTCAAAATGCCAGATTCATTCTGAAGACTCCATCCTGGTACCTGAAATAACCAAGGATTGACTATAATACATTGTTACCCCGTTTCTCAAATATGATGATTGCTTCCTCATGTCACGATAGAACATATTAACAGATGAATACCTTCTGAATTAACTCAGATGCTGATTGCTCAGACATAGGTCGAATATCTTTTGAGTCACAAGGGACACATTTCTTTTCTGTCAAGGCTGACAAACAACACGATAAGGAACAAACAATTAGATCTTCTTCCTTTTATTGTGCAACTTGAGCCGATGTCCTAACCCATAATAACAAACGAATTGTTTAAGCTAAATTAACTATATTTACTATGAAAAGCTACAAACTCAAAAAGACAAATAGTCATGTTGGTATGTTTGAACAATACTCTAAACTTTATGTCCTCTACATCATTAGATATAATGGCACATGTCATAAATGAATGAACAAACAAAAATATCATAGATCCCTATATATTTTAAGCTTACCATCACAATTGTAATCAATAATCCAATTATACAACAAACTTCTGATACGTCCACGTGGTGTATAACAAAAATATTTGAAATGATGACAAAAAGCAGACAATAAGGTCATCAAATGCAGAAATGTTTATTGAAAACTATGCACACTAATCTATAATGCGAGAAGTATATCAAAAGCAATAACCACCAACCGAAGATGAAAGGCAAAAAGAAAATAGTTTTTCCGAGGAACACTATGAAATGGCACTGTAGGTATGATGAGATTAATTATTTTGGTAAAGGAGGCAACCGATGTCAGATACAAAGAAATTTGTAATGCTGTAGCACCATACTACAGAAAGAACGAGCAACAATAATTTGGTTAACTCTAAAGAGCCATAGTTTAGATTTCCATCCTCATAAAGTAGGGATGGAACAGCACTCGAAGATCATAACCATCATCAAAATGTCTATGCAAACAACCTCGAGGGAAGGAAAAAATTCAACGCACCTTCTTCGGAGCTTGCAAAGAATCGAGGGAGTGGTTTCCTAGTCGACAAGACCTTGAGCTGAAATACATCACTTGAAAGTAGTACAATCCATATGAGAACATCTCATTTGTCAAACGAAATTAAGCACACAAAACCCTGTATACATCAGGTCATCAACTGCCGAGCCAAACCATTAACCATAGATGTTACACTTACAATTAATGTGTAGGTTGGTTAAAATGGAAAGATACATCAGGTGACAAGAAGATACCATTAAAGTTGAAAGCTGGTATGCTTTATGTTTTCGAGTGTAAAGCAGTTAAGCCACTATGCTTTATGGTTCTGACTGTTAGGCAATTAATTATCAACATCTATAAAAGATATCCGTATATACAAAAGATGTATGTATGAAGATGTTGAGATGGATGAGTGGTAACACCAGGAAAGACAGGTTATTAGAACCAAATTAAAAGCGGGCACCAATAATAGATGACAAAATGAGAAATGAGAGGAAAATTATTTAAGATGGTTTCAAACGAATCTCTGATAAGAAGGTATAAGAAACTAGATTGTAAAAATGTTAAAAGAGGAAGAAAAGGACCACAAAAGTAAAAAATAAACAATGATCTGCTCTATATTGAGTTAGCTGTTAGCATGACACACATGATGGAGCTCTATCGAAACAAAGAATCCATGATTGAGCTCTATCGACACAAAGAATCCATGTAGCAGACCCCATCTAGTATCGGAAAAGGTTTAATGGTCACAATGGTTCTCAACACTTTTGAACGTAACATGAGATCATGATTCACTTAGTCATAAAAAACTACGTACAAATTATACATCTATGACCTTGCATTTTAGCCTAAGCAAAAAGGTCTAATAAGCCCAAAAGATGGTGCCCAAATATCTTTTGTTTTGTTAGGCAATCTGGCTGAATAATCATCACACCTCCACCAAGCAAATGATATAATACATACACAATAAGAAAACCAAGCACCGAGGAAGGAGCTTCATATAATTCAGGAAATTAAGAAGCCTCATATAACAAAGAAAACTAAGAAAGAGAAGATGAAGTACCACAGTCCATGGTTTCCGAGCGTGGATTGGTAGACATTTCGTCCCTCGATGCCTCCCCAAATCTACCTCAAGAGCAATCCCCGTCACTCACACACAAGCAGACACACGCATGGAGAGAGAGAGAGAGAGAGAGAGAGAGAGAGAGAGAGAGAGATGTCAATCAAAGGAAGATGGTACCTTGCAAACGCGAGATAAGAACTGCGGTTGGAGTGCGGCGCGCATTGCCTGCAAGCTTGGTTAAGCCCACAGTCCACACTAAGCAACGGGTTTCCAGACACCCAAAAGATCTTTGTATCGCCACGAATCGTCTTTCTGGAGAGCGGACTACGTGGTGACGTGGGTCCTCTTAGCTGACACGACGATATTGTACCTTACTCACCGTATCATGTCTAAGTGTCCCTGTGAAACACGAGTCGGAGAGTCGTAGACGAGCGGGTAACGTCCTGCTTCTGCCTGCCTTTAAATGGGACGGAGACAGAGAAGACGGCTAAAAGAGGCTTTCTGGTCCCTCTACACCCAAAGCAAAAGCGATGGAGAAGAAAGTAGGCTCGGAGGATTCCGGCAGCAACCGGCTCATGCTCATATCAGGCCATCTCTGCTTTCCCCATTCCCTTTTGGAGCTCTCTCGCGTCTCCGCTAACGTCGACGTACCGGCTAGACTCCAAGGGTCGTTGACCGTCGTCGACAACCGTACTGGAAGGAAGATTGACGTCGAGATCTCGGAAGACGGTACAGTCAAGGCCACTGATTTGAAGAAGGTATCCACAAATTTTCCTTAAAAGTTCCTCGTTTTTATAGCGATCAAGCTCAATTCTCATTTAATTGCGAGAAGAAAATGGCTCTCTTGATCTTGAATTTTGGGTCTTATTTTCTCGTTTAATTTGTTTTTTTTTTCTTCTTTTGCTTCTTCATTCTCTTTGTCATGATCTCTCAGTTAACAACCGGAGGGAAGCATGACAAAGGCATCAAATTGTATGATCCCGGCTACCTCAACACGTCGCCGGTGAGGTCAGCAATTAGTTACATCGACGGCGATGCTGGAATCCTCAGATACAGAGGCTATCCGATTGAGGAATTGGCGGAGAATAGCACGTTCACTGAGGTTGCCTATCTTCTAAGTGAGTGCTTTCCCATTTGACGCCCGAACAACAATAAATTTAATTCCTCATTCCGATTTATTGGCGTCAATCATTTAATAAGGTGCGTCGGTTTTCCTCGTTTTGTTTTGTTGTGATAAACCCGAGATTTTTATCTTGCAGTGTATGGTAATTTGCCGTCTCAAAGTCAGTTGGCAGAGTGGGAGTTTGTGATCGCTCAGCACTCGGCCGTTCCCCAAGGCATCCTGGTTTGCTAGCCTCTTGGTTTATGCTTTCTGCAGTTTATGCTCTTCTCTGGTTAATAACTACCAACGCAACTGGTTATTACTGTTAGAGGTCACCCAGTTTGCTGGAACTTGCGTTCTTTACAATGTTTGAATTTCTCATTGTTAATATGGGAGAACTTTGAAGAATTTTCCTTTGGATTCTTTTCAGTTTTCCTCTCTTATTGTTACTTAAAAAGGATTTACTTGTTTCTAACCGCCCAGGATATTATACATGCAATGCCTCATGATGCCCATCCGATGGGTATGCTTGTCAGTGCAATGGGAGCACTCTCCATCTTTCATCCTGATGCCAACCCTGCTCTCAGAGTATGCATAGACATCATGCTTCATTTCTTCATGCTTGAATTGTTGAATGGATGCTCAAACAATCACGTTTTCAGTCTCTAGTTCATTTTGTGATAACCTTTTCTTTGGAATTAACTTGGCAACATGTATGTTTTTGCTGCTTTTCTGGAACTAATTGGTTGCATGTATGTGCTGCAAAAAGGTTTAATTGATCGTTGTTCACAGGGTCAAGATATTTACAAGTCAAAGCAAGTTAGGGACAAGCAGACAGCTCGTATACTTGGGAAAGTATGCCTTTTACCCATTTTTGGTTGATATTCTGTTTGGAGTTTTATCTGTGAAGATGTAGTGATTAGCTTATTTTATTTGAGTAGGAAATGTGTTATGTTAGTATGGCACATGATCAGGCTGTATGGAAACAAAGAATCCATGTAGCTGACCCTATCTAGTATGGAAAACGGCTTTGTTGTTGTTGTTGTTGTAGGAAATGTGTTATGTTATATTGGAATAACAATTGTTACATTTTTACATAAATTAAATATGCCAACTTGGAATCTTCCTCTTATTTGTTTATGTTCTCTAATCCTTTGAAATTCTGTGCATCTTTTTGTAGAACTTGCTAAATATCTTTTCTGCATCCCTTTTCAAGTTTCCTTTTTCATAAATTCACAATTACTAGAGGAACTTCATATTTTTTACTTGACTATTTTAGTCATTTATTGTGCACACCATGGACCATTAATGAATTTTATCATCTGCTTCTTAACGGATTTTCTTAGGCAGCCACAGTTGCAGCCGCAGCATATTTGAGATCAGCTGGAAGGCCTCCAGTTCCTCCTTCGAGCAATCTTTCTTATGCTGAGAACTTCTTATATATGTTGGACTCTCTGTAAGTTCTATTAGAGATTGCCTTCATATTACTACAAAATGGCATATTGATTTGACTTATTTTGTGATTTCTTTCATTCTGTGAAGTTTCTATGTCTATTGCTTTGGGGTGTTGCTGCAAGGCTGCTTCCTATGTACCTCACCTTTTATTGATCACTATATCAAGTCTAGTAGGTTCATGATGCAGTTTCTAAGTTTTCCCTGCATCCCCTATAAGATTTTCAAGGTGTATGTTTTAGTTGCTTTTAGGTAGTAAATATGCTTTAGAATTTCTGAACACCCACTGCTTATTTTGGCTGGTGCTAGTTATTTGTTTTGGAGGCAGGTCACACCTGAGTTAAAACAAAAGGTGGGTCAGAGACGATGCTCTCACCTGATTCTAGATAATGGAAGATGGTTTTACTCAATGTTCAGCTTGTTGAGTTTTAATTGCTTCTCTTTTTCAGATCGCTGATTAGGTGTCCTGAGTCATCTTTCCATCTGGTTCTATGGAATCTGTGTATTGCTGAGATCTGTCTATGGTTCGTTTAATGTTGTTTGCATCTGCCAAATACCATTTCCATAGAATGACTTCATGATAAGCTATTCATGTTCTTAGTGAGGTCTGGATGATTTTGTTTGACACGATAATGAGGAAGGTTCTAGTAGTTATTATGAAGGATGATCAGTAAGAGCAGCACTAAGACTGTCTTGATCCTTGGTGGTGGTTTGAAATGATTAGTGATGGGGCAAAACATGGAAAAACATCATATGCTCTCTGTGTCCTAATGCCAGTCTGGATCAACCTAGGATATAACATTTCCCCACTGATTTGATTTCAACCACCGCTTCAGTTACTGTGACAACACTGATGCTTTTACTGGATGTTTTTTAAGGATCACGCCTTGTATTGGGTCAAATTCCATTAAATGACATGCTGTTTTCAGTTCTGTAAATCTTTTCTTCTTTTCAGATGAACTTTGAAGCTTTTTTTCCCCTCTAAACCTGCTTGTGTGGTGCAAATACATGATCTGAAACTCATTATTGTACATATTTGAAACTCTAGTTAAAACTACTAACATTTAGAAGAGATAAAAGATCAAGGACACATATACGTTGTTAATTGTTTGTTATGCAATCAGCATAGACTTGCCAAGTTATTTTCCTTAAATCTCCATAGATTTGAATTTAGAAACAATGGAAGTGTCCTTATTTTGACCATCGAAAGCGGTGAAATCATGATAAGTTCCAAAACACGGAGCATGTTTTCTCAATGGTGCTAAATGTATGTTAAGATGCGTAAGGAGCTGTTCCTCTCTCATATATCCACATTGTTATTGGAGGAATAGGTATGTTGTATTCATCTGGGTGATTCCTAGAGAGCTCATCTTTGTTAGGAAAAATGGGTTTGGGCCCCTCTGGCCTGGGCCGGCCAGGCCCTGGCCCACTAGGCCATCCGGGCCAGGGCCAGGGGGGCCACTAGCCGTTGGGGGCCCTGGTCCCCAACGGCTAGTTTTGTAACCGTTAGGGGCTGGCCAGCCCCCCTCTCTTCCCTCTTTCTTCTCCCTTTACTCCCTCACTCTCTTTCATTCCTTTTTCTTCTATAAATACGCTTGTAATCTCTTGTAAATTCAAGCCTTTGATGGCTAATGAATAACGATTATTTATTCAAGCTCGTGCTTTGTTTATTCTCCTTTTCGCATACACTTGTTGCTCTCGGTTATTCCCTTTTCTAAGGGCTTGTGATTGCTACTTTGTGGTATTGTCCACTCGTTGATCTTCTGCAACTATATTGAAGCATAGACTTCATTACATGGTATCAGAGCCATTTTTCGATCGTGGGAGTATTGCTCATTGCCTCGGGAAGCGTGCCAATCGTATTTTGTATTGTTCATTGCCTCGGAAAGTGTGTCGATCATATTTTGTAAGTTTACCTCTTTAGTTTCTTTCTCCTTGAACTATGGATGATAAAGGGGGTTTCAATTTTCGTCTAACACCTTCGAACTATAAAACATGGGCCCAATCTATGGAAAACTATTTGTATTTCAAAAAATTATGGGGCTATGTAAGTGGTTCAAAGGTAGAACCCTCTATTAATGCCACACTCGAACAAAAAGAAGAATATGAAGGAGGCCATAGAACAATCCTATGGGTGCTCATGAATAATGTAAACGAGCACACTAGGGACACTTTGGCCGATTTCACTAACGCTAAAGAAGCATGGGAATATTTAAAAAAATCACATGTTCAAAGCGATGTGGTGCATAGGATGGCATTAAGAGACAAATTGGTCTCACTTAAACAAGGAGATAAAGGGGTAAACGAATTTTTTGGGGAATTTTCCAATGTTTGGAATCAATTGTATGGTTACAAAAAGAAATGTACACAATGTCTTAGTGAGAGACAATGTGAAGACAATGAGGACTTTGTATATCAATTTCTAAGAAGTCTCCGGGAAGAATTTGAAGGGGTAAGATCATCACTCATTCATAGAAAACCTTTTCCTACAAAAGAAGAGATTCTTACCGATCTTCAAATGGCGGAAACAAGAATGAATGAAGCAAGACTTCAAAAAGACACCGCCTTGGCCGCATCAAAACCTGGAGCAAATATGAAGGCTTACCGACCTCCTCATTTCAAAAGTGAAGAAGGAAGAAAAGACATCATTTGCCATCATTGTAGAGAAGCCGGGCATATAAGGCAGCATTTAGAAGGCAACTTGACACTACAGTTTGTAAAATCAGAATATCAACTTGCAGATGTGTTCACCAAGTCCTTACCTGCCCCTCGGTTTCAATATTTAATTGGCAAACTTCAAGTCATGGAGCTGTCAGGGGGTGTTAGGAAAAATGGGTTTGGGCCCCTCTGGCCCGGGCCGGCAAGGCCACTAGGCCATCCAGGCCAGGGCCAGGGGGGCCACTAGCCGTTGGGGGCCCTGGTCCCCAACGGCTAGTTTTGTAACCGTTAGGGGCTGGCCAGCCCCCCTCTCTTCCCTCTTTCTTCTCCCTTTACTCCCTCACTCTCTTTCATTCCTTTTTCTTCTATAAATACGCTTGTAATCTCTTGTAAATTCAAGCCTTTGATGGCTAATGAATAACGATTATTTATTCAAGCTCGTGCTTTGTTTATTCTCCTTTTCGCATACACTTGTTGCTCTCGGCTATTCTCTTTTCTAAGGGCTTGTGATTGCTACTTTGTGGTATTGTCCACTCGTTGATCTTCTGCAACTATATTGAAGCATAGAATTCATTACAATCTTCTGATCCTTCTACTGCCTTTGTGAATTTCAGTGGAAATAGGTCCTACAGACCAAACCCTAGACTTGCTCGGGTGCTTGATGTTCTTTTCATACTCCATGCTGAGCATGAAATGAACTGTTCCACGGCTGCTGCTAGGCATCTTGCATCAAGGTACACGTTTGTGCTTGTTATTCAGCGAATCCTTCCCCATACCTTTATGGTATGTGGCTTGATAGTTTATTTATCATGTGCCTAGTGGTGTAGATGTGTACACCGCTCTTGCAGGAGCTGTTGGAGCACTTTATGGTCCACTTCATGGTGGAGCCAATGAGGTAAAAATAGAAGGTGAATATTGGTTATCTTACATAATGTATGTCATCTTAATATTTGGCCTTGCAGGCTGTTCTTAAAATGTTGGGTGAGATAGGAACAGTTGATAAAATCCCAGAATTCATCGAAGGTGTGAAGAACAGGTAGCACCTTGTGCATTTCCTCCGTGTTTGATTCCTCAGGATTTGTTTCTCTTTTCATCGACTGAAATTCCATTGTCACCCTCATACTTTTAGAAAGCAGAAGATGTCTGGCTTTGGCCATCGTGTATATAAAAACTATGATCCACGGGCCAAAGTGATTCGGAAATTAGCTGAGGAGGTCTTCTCAATTGTTGGAAGGGATCCACTTATAGAGGTGTGCATGATCTATCTTAGTTCCATGTAACAATTCTGTCTCCAGTATATCCTCAGCATGTCATAATGTACGAGAATGTACGAGAATGTATAGGTAAGTTACATGAATAACGTTCTCATATTCAGCAGTTAAAGAGTATTTCCTCAACTTCCAAAGAAAAAGAAGAAACTAAAGGTATGGAATTGGATGAAAAAAGATACTCCCTGATAGTGCGGCCTTAGGTGCACTAGATGAACAGTGTTCACTTAGAAGCATTGCAAAATCTATGTACGATTCATGTTGAAGCTCAACAATGACTTCTCATTCACTGTTTTTCCCGTTTTCACTATTTAATAAAAAAATACAGTTTTGTTGGCTTCCAAAAGAATGGGAAACAGAAAACTATGGTTTAGTTTAGTTTAGTTTATGGTTTAGTTTAGTTTTATCTAAGAATTTTGAGTTTCTTATGTTCCAGCTTCCATTTTGCTTGTAAATTTATCATGATTCTTGGTTGTAACTGGATAACAGATCCTGAAATGTATCCAGCAGGTAACACTTTTAGGGTGTTAGGGAGTTGCCAACTTCCATATAATGTATCTCCTCTTTTGCGGTGCAGAATTATGGACAAGTCCTCCATCTTTGTTCTGTATAATTTGGAACTGGAAACGATCATTGCCAATTATGTTTTGGAAACTTGTATTGGTTTGCTATGCAATAATTATTAATCCTTTGTTTTTCTTTCTTTTGTTTCTGCCAGGTGGCCGTTGCATTGGAGAAAGCTGCACTATCTGATGACTATTTTGTCAAAAGGCGACTCTATCCAAATGTTGATTTCTATTCAGGGTTAATCTATAGGTACTCCCAGTTCAGGTTTTGGAGTAATACCGATTCTGCTTCTTCAGCTTTTAAAAGCTATTCTGCTTCTTTTTTTTAGAGCAATGGGGTTCCCAACAGAATTCTTTACCGTCCTTTTTGCAATCCCTCGCATGGTGGGCTACCTTGCACATTGGCGGGAATCACTCGATGATCCTGATACAAAGATCATAAGACCGCAACAGGTACTAATTATTCGCTCCTTCCACCCATTCAAGTACAAGAAGGTCCTCTTCAAAGCTCTGAAAATCGACAACATGCTGTCATCTATTTGTATCATGGTGCAAAACAACATAGAGAGGTCAAGATTCTCTTGGGGTGGGGCAGGGGGTGTTCCTGCAATTCCCATGCTCCAGATTGTTGGGATCCTGTGGATGATGAGAGAGGTAGAAGAGTCGATTTCATGGCCATCTTCTCATTTCACTTACACGTGGAATGATAGTTGCTGAAAAAATCCCTCATCTTTCTCTTTCTTTTCTCTACTCCCAACTCCATCTTAAATTTAGTTCAGCTCTTGAAAATCGTTATTTTCACAAGGTGTAGATACATTTTTCGTGAATTTTCGCTTTCAGTAAGATTGTGGATATTGTTTAGGTAGTGTGACCATGTTCGGCATTCATTGTGTTCCTTGACATTGCCAGTTTTAGTTCTTAAACAAGTCGACGTAACATGGACTATTTGGTTTTGAATTTGAAAAATAGTTAGCTTCTTATGGTTCCGTGGCTGAATGTTAGTTTGTTGTCTTCGGAAGGTATACAAGGGGGTTTGGCTTCGGCATTATGCACCTGTGAGAGAAAGATCTGCATCTGAAGGAGTTGACAATCTGGGTCAGCTGTTGGTTTCAAATGCTACGAGAAGACGCCTTGCCGGAACCAGAGCCTCGCTGTGAGCTTCCCCAGTAGTCCGTTCCAAGTGTACTGAAATAATCTTCACATCTGTGCTGCAGATCAACAGAAGCATGTTAAAAATGTTAAATAAGGCTAACAAGAACATTTACCCAGAGTTGTTGACATGTTCAGAATATTTAGTACTGCGATTCCTGTTGCAGGCATGATCTATGCTCAGAAATCGTTTCTCACCTGGCCTTCTGATCATAAGTTGCCAAAATGTGTCGCTCAACATTTTCGAACTTTCTACTCGAATTTCTTTGGTTCTTTGAGATGTTCAAGGAAACAGTCACTTGGAATTCCTCTTTTTGACTTATGCGCATGGACTCCACATTATCTTTTTCTTCCTCATTCTAATTTTGGATTTTGTATCACAAATTGCTTTGCGGTTTATGGCATTTCTGGTAGTAAGGGTGTAATCGAGCCAAATCAAAACTCGTAGGCAAGTTTAACTTGGCTCGTTTAACAAATGCGATTTCTAGCTTGCGCTAGCTCATGAACGTGCTTGATTAAATGAGAACATGAGAACATTCAACTATAAGATGTGCTTGAGCTACATATTAATGTTATTTTTATTTATGTAAAGAAACCTTACAATTTTACGTATAAGTATGAGTCAAACTGGATTAGGCTCATGAGGAACTTGAGTCAAGTATTCGTGAACTCGAGTTTGGTTCATTCAGATGCCAAGCTCGACTCAACCTTGACAGAGTCAAATTCGAGTAATCATCAACTCGATCTTGAGTGACCCATTAGCAACCTTCGAACTTTAAGAGGGCTCCACTGATTCGATCTCACAATACTCGATCCTAAGAGCCTCTTTGCAATCTTAGGTAGGATTTGCGATCTTGACAACACTGCATCCTTGCAAGTAAGGCACAAGATGGACGTAGGGGTTAAACGAACATCCCACACCCCAAAAGGTGCTGATCACCACCACCTCAAGGTTAGAGGTCGAGGTAGTAGCCATTTGAGCTGGGAAGGAACGATTCCAACTATTTGTCCATGCTACTTTTCTTCGGTTGAAGACAAAGAAGCTCGCAGAGAAGGCTGATGCAAGGGAGGATGTATACACACACTCAAAAGGAAAAAGAAAAGGAAAAGGAAATGTCTTCTGTTCGCAGATGATCCCCGTAAGCACAAGAGCATGATCTTTTGGGTTTGGCATGAACATATACCATCTTTTTCTACAAGCCAAGCTTAAGCTTGGATTCTTTGGAGTGTGATTCATGGTGTCAGGCTCCTCGTACTAGAACTATGGGTTTAGAAAACTATAGGTTAGGGCCCATGTGAGCTTGTAATCATCGTTTTGAAGACCTATAGTTATGTGTTTGATTCGCAGTGAAATACTCGGATTTGAAATTGGATTGGGCCTCTCCAACTTTGATTTCGATTTTGCTTTCACTTTTCCGGTCTGGTTTCAGGTTGTTCCTGGCTTGATTTCAGTTTTATTTGGAAATTCATAATAAAGAACGACTTGAAAGCATTGGTTCCGAACCCTGAGTTCATTCAGTTCTTCAATAGGTAAAACCAGCCGGTTGCTACTCAATTTCTCAGTTCTGATTTGGTTCCGGTCCCTTTGATTATGATTTTAGTCGGTTCCAAGGATGTATATAAGTTCAGTTCTCGTTAGTATAGAGCTTAGAACTGTAACTTTGAACCAGTGCTGGTCACGGTTTCATGATCAGCAGCCTGGGTCTGGTTCTAGAGTGGTCCCAGAACTCTAAGGGGAACTTGAATTTAAGGAGACCGAGTGAAAGTTAAACCGGGAGTAAAAGCCGGTTTCAAGGCAGTTTTAAACTACCGTTTCGGTTCTGGAACCTGTTAACCATAACCGGAAAGGAACCACTTGGGTTGAGTTATGGTTCCGGTTACAGTTTTCTCAGCCGGTTTCTGACCCGGTTTTGACAGTTCCAGTAGGTCCCTCCGGCGTTTCAAACCGTCCACAAACCCCTACTTCACAGTCGTTGCAGCGTCAGATATGAAATTTTCCTTATCCAAAATCCACCAATGTAAGTTGGTCTCTCACGCGTTGGCTGACTGTCTAACCATAACTCTTGCTTCATTTTCTGATTGCAGTTTAACCATAACTTGGGACACATGGAAAACTGTTCTGAATTTAACCATTGAGCAGAAAAGGAGGTGTCGCTAAGGCTGCAGACTTACACACCACAAATAGTTAAAGATGGTCAGGATTTTGGTAACTCCTGCCTCCTCTTCGACACCAATCTTCACTAAATCCTCCAACTCCCGTCTCGTTGGGAAATCGTCACATTGTTACTCGTTGCCATTAAACGCTGGATTCAAGAAGAGTAATTGGGCTCCTTGCACTCTGAGAGCATCAGGTTATGCTTTTCTTCGTTTCTCCCCTCTTATTGGTAGATTGTAGTTTTGCATTTCGTTCTAAATTGAACACGGAAATTGAGTTCTTGGCTTCTTTGGCGCAGGTGGTACCCAAGAATATGTTATGGAGCCTTCAACAAAAGTCAAGTTTCCGACGTCACTAGCTGTGCATGGAAGCTCCAACTCTTTGACATTGTTTGGAACAGGTTAGTAAAGGTTCTTCTTTGTTTGGTTAACTCTCTTCCAAATTTTCGGGTTTCTAGTACTTAATTGCGACTGGATTTTGGTTGCTCAGGCATCGGCATGCGCCATATTGCATTATTTGCATAAAACTTCACTTTTTGTGTTGTTGGTTGTGCACCTCAAGATACGACTGATAAACTAGAATAGTCTAAGATAACTATTTTGAAATACTAGGATCCTCAAGGAAGTACCAATAGTCTATATCTCGAACTTCACTAATCAATTGTCATTCATGAAGAATTTACACATCGATTAATGGAAACTGCTACTCAGAAGATGAAGGTTAATTTCGTATCTGAATAACTTTGTAAGAAGATAAAATCCTGTCTTAGAGATAAATTGGTGCTTGGTGTGGATCCTGAGTTTCATACTGATTTCCACAACTTTCCGAGTATTATAACATTTCCTTCAGTCTGATGGATATCCTAGATACATAAAGCGGCTCCTATCTTGTAATTCGTTGATTGATTATAACATAATTTTAATGTGGTGGCTATGGAGTAGGAAGCGAGAAATTTCTTTCTCTGAAACATGTAAATCTTGTCTCTTTGCAGAGAAAATGACAAACCGGGTCCGGGTTGAGTTTCAGCATTCTCTAGTACTGCCGTCCACGACCTTGAATTTTGACAAACAAATAAAGAATGATGCATGCCAGCTCACACGTCACAGTGACACGACGCGCACCACTTCTGTGCATTACCCATATTACTTAAAACTTAGGGGGCAAGACACAAAGATAAGTTGTAACATAGGCCTGTTCGGACTCCCCTCTGTTTTCTCAAGGAAAAGAACCTATTTTTATGTTTTGTAGGCCTGGTAAATAAGTTGAGCTACTTATGGAGTGGCTAGGTTCTAACTTTATAATGACCGAACTGTCTCGCGATGTTCTGAACCCAGCTCATGTACCGCTTTAATGGGCGAACAGCCCAACCTTTGCAATATACTACTGCCCCATGTGGCGAAGAACCGACGTCGAGGTGCCATGTTCTTCACGTCACGTTTGTGATCTAAATGAAACGAACACAAGTTGACCCATTAATCTTTACATGCCAAACATGAAAAGATAATGTTCGATTGATTAACTAATTAGCTCCTATGAGTTTGTTTATCTACAGCATTTTTATGTAAATATGATAAAACCATGGTATACTGTAATGTAATGACCCAAAATTTCAATTTTAAGTTTAAAATTGTATGAAACATAAAACTTTGACTTAGTCTGTAAAATTCAATCTCATATACATATCACAAGCAATTAGACCGATAATAACAAAATGAACAGAGATTAATATGGAATGTTTCCCCTTCGAATATGTACTTAATTAACAGCGATTAAGTAAACCTTTTCTTATACTAGATGCGCCAAACGAGAGGATCAAACACGAATACATTCTCGAAATTCAGTTATCCGACAAAGTTTTATGTTGGTTGTTGACTACCAAAGTGAATCCTCCTTTATTTAAAGGTGAACCCTCGAAATGAGCAGAGTTATTCCACTTCTTACATGCAGATCAAAAACCTCCCCTGCCACAATTGCAAACTTTTACCATGTCCTAAGGGGAAAAACTAAAAGTCTTCCACCGTTGGATCAATTCCGATGCACCAGAGAAATTAAGCAATACAGCACACCATTAATGCAATACATTCAGTAGTGGACCAGGGAAATGGCATGGATGGATCATTAGGTCCTTTCTGTTGTGAGTGTGGTTAATACCATGAAGTTTCTCAATCACAGCTGTGTACAAAAACCATTGAAAACTATGGCCCAGCTTTCTGTGTTCGAATGCTAAGGGAAAAGCACGAGTGAGTTGAAAGAACCATAGAAGCAATAGCAGTTTGTTCAAAGAGAGTAATGGAATTCAGTTTCAAGCTCACTGAGTGCTGTAAATGAACACTGGTGCTCGAACTGATTTTGAAAGCTCGTGTATCTGTCAGGCTAACCCGGCCTGGCCTCAAAAAAATAGTGGTCGGAGCTGGA
This sequence comes from Brasenia schreberi, assembly GCA_036023115.1. Classification (NCBI taxonomy): domain Eukaryota; kingdom Viridiplantae; phylum Streptophyta; class Magnoliopsida; order Nymphaeales; family Cabombaceae; genus Brasenia; species Brasenia schreberi. The sequence continues at coordinate 883,536 of JAYKKT010000051.1, forward strand.
AAATTTGACCCTTATATCTATCTATAAGGGGATAGCCCAGCCCACTTGACCCAATATGAGGGTGTGCTCTAATGCAAAGAAAGTCTTGTGTGTGCACACATACGCACATACATACATAGATACATACATACAAACACACATAATATATATACACATCTATACATATATAGTGGGAAAATAAGAATTAGTGACGGTCCTTTCATTCACAGAAACTAGAATCCATGAAGTAGTTGCACTTAGACATGGTCGGTTCCGGCTTTGGTTCAGAACCATCAATTTTGATTTTGGTTCCAAACCTTTCTAAACTGTTAAAAATATTAAAACTATTTAAAATTTCAACAAAAATAAAATAATGGTAGAACCAACAGTTTGAACCATCTTTTCTAGTTTCAGTTCCACTCACAGAAGGTGTAACCATAACACATCATGTGCATGCTTCTTGAGTTGAACTCACAACCAACATTTAAGCGAGTTAAAGAGACCTGCCATGCGAGCTTGTGAATAGTTTGCTGTTGAATCACTCCGTACACGTCACCTCACATTAATATTTCATATAGTATCCTCTGAAACAAGACATATCAGCACTCTAATTTTTTTTTGTTACAAGAGGGACCTGAAGCCTAACACACGGACATACAGACACACCCTTTGGGAGTAGAACTCCCCACCACCAGCAACAACACTAGAGCGCCTTGAGCTGATGCTCTAGGTGCAATCCACACACTTAATTGTCACAAGATAATATCTTGATCACACCTCACTCTTTTGTTCGACAAAGAGGCCATTCTTTCTATTTTCGTTTTTCATTATTCATTTTTAATTAGACTTTACCTTTCTATTCCGTTTATAGGAAATGGAATCTACTTTCAATGACAGACACACGCATGAAGAATCCATGATTATGGTATGGGCAAGCATAAACATAGATATATCTTTATGCTTAAACCCATCAAATTCTTATTCCCACACAAGATCCATTTTGAGTCGAAATGTGAAGTGAAAGAAAGAAACCTTTTTTATTTTAGAACTTCTAATTAATGGTAAAGTAGATATGCTAATCGTATTTTTTCATGTAAAAATTATCCCAGTTGCTAATTTATTTTTTATTCTAATTGGGGTTCATGGTACTATTGGGCTCTTTATGAACTAAGTATGTGAAGTTTATGGTGGAGAATTTATATAACTAAGATATGTCATATATATATATATGAAAACAGGATTTTGCAGTCTTTGACACATGCATACACTCCGTTACTTTTCAGGGTATAATTACCATTTAAAAGTTATAAGAGTGTTTTAAAAAATTAAAAACAGTATATTATCATACTCATATGCCCAAAAGTAAAGAGTAAGCATCAATATGCAAGTGCACATAATGTAAATTGGATCCTAGAGCCTTTGCATACATATATCCACTATTTACTTTTAAGAGCATAAATATCATTTAAAAATTATAAAGGTATTTAAAAAATATTAAGAAGATTAATTTTCTAAAAGTAAATGGTAAGTCCCAAAAGATGTAGGATAATATATATATAAAGAAGAGTTGACCCTTGAGGCTCTGTGCTGGCTTGCTTATGTGATCGTTCTTTGCCTTTGTGCTTTTTTTCTTCTTTCTTCTTCTTGTTTTAAAAAAAATATGAGAACATAGATAACATCAGTCATTTTAGGCCTCAAGTGGGAGAAATGGCCATTTGGACTAAAGATGACAATATATACACATATCCTCCTTTTTTTTTCGTACTCACTCTGTATCCACGGAGAAAAGAGAATTCAATCCCATACCCATTGTGTTAAGGTTCGGGTTGAGTCTGATTATAGATTTACCCGAAGCAAGAACAAGCCCAACACATCCCAACCCCAACACAGAACCTATGACCCGACAACTCGACAACCCAACCCCGGGATTCGCAACCCCCACCTGCCACCCGACACCCCACGGGATGGACGACCTGCCCCTATAGTACTAACACCCATTGTCATTCTTAATTTGGCCTCCTACAACATTTTTTTCTATTATCTTCTCGACTCTTTTTTTCTTTAAGTGAAGATAAAAGGGAAGAAAGCAAAGAATGGAGTAATTTTGTGTTCATGGAGGACATTCAAGAAATAAAAACAGTGTTTTTCTGGATAATCAAATGGTTCGTTTCCTCAAGGTACGTATGTAAGCTGATGGGTTTTCATCGGTTTTTTTGTGTTTATTTAATATGGCACATGATAGGGTTCTATAGAAACAAAGATTTCATGTAGTCGATCTCGTCTAGTATGAGAAAAGGCTTAATTATTGTTGTATTTGTCATCTACACTCTAAGGTTTTGTATTTTCACCTTAAAAGATCTCCTGTTTTTGGTAATACTGTTCTTCCATTATATGATGTTTTTAGCCTGTTGTGTTATTTCGTCAATGAAGAGAAAGAGAGCTTGGCAGTGCCGGGTCGACTTACGAAAAAGCTAAAGCATGCCAAGCAGGTGAAGTGGACCCCAGAAGATGAAAAACTTCATCCTCACCGTCGCCTCTCCAAGATCCTTGCCTCCCCAGAAGATCTTTCCCCTTGATCATCCTCTCCACTCGCGATTCACTCTCTCTTCCGTTTCTTCTTCCTCATCTTCATCTTGCCAGGTATTTTCTCACAGCCCATTTCAATCAATTGAATACAGAGAGATAACCAACAGATAGGTTTGCTGTATCCGTTTCTGAAATGGCCCTTTCTAGATTGGTATCTACCCGTGATTATTTTCCAATTATTTGTCGTTAATTTTATTCCTGACGGACTCCGATATGGCTGAAGATTTTGTTGTCTGCATTTCTTTTGTTAGCTTTTTGTCCATTTATAGATTGGTTTTCCTGATACTCATTTTGTTCTCCTTGGTTAATTTGTACTCCTTTTGGGTATTACATGTTTGCATTGATAAACTTCTTTTTACCTCAGAAGGAATTAAATATTCAGACTTGTGCGTTGATATGAGTCACTGAATTCAATCATCTGCGTTGAATAGCTTTTCGTTGTTTGATCTGAGTGTGGTTGTAGGAATTCCGGATGGTCTCTTCTCAGTGTTAACATTGAATTACTTGATTGAGCCCTAACTCAATATTCTATACCAAGATCAAGATATGGGAACCCATCTTCATCTAATTCACCTTCCTGTAATCGTAGATTTGCCGAAAAGAAAGACTGGTGATGTAATTTTGCATTGCAATTGGTAGGATGGAAATGATGTTGATGCAATCATATAGTTTTGTTGAGCAACTGGTAGACTGTCAATGATATGGATTTTGGAAATGGGCGGACTAGGCATGAGGTTGTGGACCATTCTACTATGTGGAGCTTCCAGAGGGAAGAATCTGCTATTCTAGTTCAAAATCGGTAGATTTTCGGTTTTAACATCACGTCTACGTTCTCTTAATATGATGGAGCATCGTATATATCAAACCGTTGAATTATGCCATGATTTCGGTTTTTTCTTTTGCATCTGTTTTTGTAAGACTGCACGAGACTTTTATATAGTGGATTTTTAGAAACCAAGGTTGTGTGTGGTTGGATTGGAGTAAACTTGAGGGAAGAGGATTTAGGTTACTCTCTAACTTGAAATTCTCATGTTTGTATTTCACTTTGACGGTGATACTTTATTTTCATAATCCTTCAAATTCCCTTCTTAGATTTCTGACCTCGTCTGTTTTAGGTCAGATTTTCCTGCAGGCACAATACTACTACAATTACTACAATTAAGCCTTGTCTCATATTAGATGGGGTCGGTTAGATGGATTCTTTGTTTTCACCAAGCCCTATCATTGTCATCTTGGCAGTTAACCCAATATGAGCTAGATCATTCTTTATTGTTTCTTTCTGATATTTTTATGGTCTTCTTTTTTAACATTTTCACAATCTAGTTTTTCATACCTTCTTACTGGAGCTTCCTTTAGTCATCTTTCTACGTATCCAAATCATCTTAAATGATTTTTTCTTATGTTATCATTTATTGGTACTACTCCCAATTTGTTTCTAGTAACCTCATTATGTATACGGTCTTTCCTTGTATGACCACTCAACATCTTCATTTGTGCCACATACATCTTTTGTAACTGTCCAATACTTAGAACCATAAAACATAGCAGGTGTAATTGCTACCTTTCAACTTTAATGATATCTTCTTGTCACATACCTGATGTCTCTCTCCATTCTATGCATAAAATCTCTATCAATTTGATAAATCAACCCTAGGTATTTAAAACTCTTCTTGTGAGAGATGCAATCCATTACTTTGAAAAACTGACTCTAAGTATTTAAAACTTCCTCCTGAGAGATGCAATATTATGTGTCAATCTTAATTTCTATATTCTCTTAAGTAACCAAATGATCAAACTCACATTCCAAGCTAGATAGTAAGACAGCAAATAGGCCTCGATGCCATAACTTCCAAGCTAGATACATGAAAGATGATTATGTTGGTACTTATACTATGGGAGTGAATTTGTGCCAGTTATTAGTGTTGTCTTAGATGAATTGTTGCGACTTTATTTATATACACCCTAAATTGGAAGATGTTTCAATGTGTATATCCCCCAGTCATTTCTGTAGGTCACATCCGCTAGTAGAAAAGTCAGAATTGGGGACAATTTTTGTTAGAAAAAGTCCAACATTTCTTCTACCACAGCATTTTCTGTTTTCTGTTTCACCCACTATTGCAGACAGCAGTTTTACCTACCGTTTTATCTTGATTGACACTATGAAAAAGCTTTAGGGAATTCATTGGATTCTACTAGTGATCTCCATGCCCTTCTACTTATAGTGCTCCTTGTTTTGCATTTATTCTCTTCCTAAAGTACAGTTTCAATATCAGAAGCATACGTAGCATGGCTCAAACAGCATTGGATGAGCTGACGGATTCAGGTGCTTTCCAACGATCACCATCGAAATTCCGTAACTTCATTTCTATGAACAAAGCCTCCCAGTTTCCTGCAGAATCAGGAAGATATCATCTGTACATATCATATGCATGCCCATGGGCATCCCGGTGTCTTTCTTTGTTAAAGCTAAAGAAGCTTGAAAAAGCTATTGACTTCACGGTATGCTTGTTATATTTGTCAATTGCAGTTTGCGGATTATGCTGGCTATGGTTGATTAGTTGCCTCTTGCAGGTAGTCAAATCTATATGGGGAAGGACTAACGAAAATGATGAGCATATGGGGTGGGTCTTTCCTGTTTCCACCACAGAAGAACCTGGCGCTGAACCAGACCCTCTTAATGCGGCCAAAACTGTTCGAAAATTATATGAGATTGCAAGCAGTAGTTATGCTGGAAAATTTACTGTTCCGGTGCGTTTGGGCTGATTCTCTTGTCTATGATCAGCTTTCTCACATGTCATGGCTTTGTCTATTCGTGTCCATCTCTTTGATGAGTTTGTATGTGATAGGTGCTATGGGATAAAAAACTTCGGACAATTGTGAACAACGAGAGCTCGGAGATAATAAGGATGCTCAACAGTGAATTTAATGAATTTGCAGAGGATCCAGCTCTGGACTTGTATCCTTCCAATTTGCAAACTCAGATTGATGAGGTTAACACATGGGTATATGATGCGATAAACAATGGTGTATACAAATGTGGGTTCGCTAAAAAGCAGGGCCCTTATGAAGAGGTATTTTGTATAGAACTGTGATAGAAATGTGGTACTCCTTTCATGATCTCATTGCATTTATTCCCTTCGTGGTTCAATTTACATATGTATGTTTTATGTGGAAGATACATTATGAAGAGGAAAGCTTTCCCTTAATGCAGGCTGTTGAGAATTTGTATGAAGCATTGGATAAATGTGAGCAGATCCTAGGCAAACAACGGTATATTTGCGGCAATACTTTGACCGAAGCTGATATCAGATTGTTTGTCACACTTATCAGATTTGATGAGGTATTTTCTCCTTCGTGCATTTAATTCCGAGATGTGTTTATTTAGAAATCTCTTTCTCATCATCTATAATAAACTGCTTAAGAAACTTTTTACCCTTTTAACAAGATTAGAAACTGATTGTTCTTTGTTATTGTGGTTTATGGTAATAGTGTTCTGTGTTTCCGAACTACGGATTTCCATTTTAGAGAAGATATCTCAGATGCTAGAAGTTTTTCATAAAACATAAACATATGTAAAATTGTGAATATCTTATGGAACTGGAAGAAAACTCTTTCCAAAAGTTATTGTTCTGTATAATCAGTCTATTTTCCATGAAATGACATGCTCTAAAGAATTTCAGATAGGATTTTTCGTTTAAAAAAGATTTAAATAATAGGTGCATTGTCAGACTTGGAGAAGTATAGGTGTGGACACGGCACCATAGCGAAGTAGCTGTGTGACAGTATCTGCAGAACTTTATCTGTTAGCTTTTGATTATTAATGCCAAATGACTTAGTAACCCTAAAAATGTCTGTTTCACTTTGCCCTGTGCTTTACCTGCACTCAATACATCCAATAAGGAGACTTTTCAGTTCCTCTATGTTTTCAGATTCAATACATTTTGATCTGTCTCATAGAATCCCAAAGAAGGTGTATTTAGCTGCACTTTTGTTGGTCCAACAAATAACAAGCTTAATAATACTCCAATTAACATCTAATATAGTGGTATGTTACATGTTTGCAGTTATTGAAGTAGTGACCTTTTTTGGTCTTTGTTATAGGTTTATGCTGTTCATTTCAAGTGCAACAAGAAGCTGATACGGGAATATCCAAATATATTCAATTACATCAAGGACATTTTCCAGTTGCCAGGGATGAGTGACACTGTGAACATGGGACACATCAAGCGTCATTACTATGGAAGCCACGCTTCCATCAATCCATTTGGGATTGTTCCCGTTGGTCCCAATATAGATTATTCTGCACCTCATGATAGAGAAAGATTTTCTTGCTAAAGCAGGAGCTCGCGGTACCATCTTGAGAGTATCTCTACAGAATTCCTGTTGTAGATTTTGCTTGTGAAACCCTAAACAAAGTGGATCTTATATGTGACGAGGATATTGTGATGTGGTTGTGTTTCAAATTATGGGACGAACTATGCCTGAAAGGTTTTGTGCAGAGCAACTCTTCTCTTTAATTCTGTTTCTTCATAAATGATGCATGGTTCCAGTTAGAAGTTATTGATTTAGATTATCAGACGTTGACCCAAAGGCAGCAAGAAGAAAAATTAAAACGCATATGTTCATACGTGCATGTGCACACAGTCACACACAAGTGCATGCATACATACACAACTAACTTGAGTTATAGCACTAAAGTGGAACAAGGATGAAAAAAAATGCCTTCAAAAGTATTGAAAGGAAGCCGCAAAACACGACCGCTAAGTTTCTCGGACATTGAAACATAAATGGAAATGGAACATGGGAAATGAAAAATGTGCAAAAAATTAAGAAACAGGGATATATGTGTGTGTGTGTGTGTGTGTGTTTGTTTACATGTTTGTGTAAAGAATGAGAAATAAATGTCAAAAGAAGTATAAAGTAAAACAATTCCAATGAAGGAGCTAGTCTCAGAAAGCATTGTAACTGGTGAATTCATGAACAATCTCTGTTAAGTATCCTTTTCGATTTTTCACCTGAAGGAGCTATTCTTCTTTCCTTCTCTTTTCCTTTTTTCTGGCCACTAGATCATGCAAAAAGGTCCTTCAAAGGAAAAAGGGAACAAAAATTTGCAACCGATCTCCACAATTTGTGTCCCTTTGCCGAAGCCACATGCACAGCCTGGGTGTCAAACCGAAGATCTTCAACTTGCAAGTCGACCCCCTAGCCGGGTGAGCTATTGCCCATTGTGCTATGTCCATTTTAGCATCTGATACCACAGATGGTTTATTTCTCATTGAGAAGTTTACATACAAGTGGGGTTATGGATAATTCGTAAGGAGATCCTTCAAAGCTGTAAATATCGTTTCGGGGCCTGTATTGGAAAAGGGACTGATACATAACAATCGTACCATATCATACGATATGGTATGATACAGGATATGTCTTATTTAATTAAAAAAGTATTTAAAATTATTATTTTTAACTTATTTTGTTAAAATATGTTGTATACTAATATATTAAGATACATTTTCGAAATTTCTACTTTTTTCAAGATGACAAGGACCTTGCTCTTATAATATAAATAGCTAGTATACAACAAGTATTGCTACTATGGTACAACAATTGTATATCCTATGGATAGTATACAACCTAACTTGTCCTTCTATATTAGGCATAACAAATCTAAGATAATGCTTTTAGTTGCCTGGTATAACAAATGTAGCATAAATGTTTATATATTATTTTTAAAATATCATATGACATTATATATTCTCAATGATACAACACAATAAGCAAACGATACAACGCAATAAATGAATCCCAACAATATAGATACTTGGATCGTATCAATTCATCTACAAATATACAATATTATCATATCGTATCATATGATGCAATATTTATGACATTGCTTCAAAGTTTGGTACTTTAGCATGACTTGAACTCCACTCTATCTGGTTTTGGCTGTTGAGAACAAGTCCATCCAACTCTAACAGCATAGAACCTTCCTGGCACATAGGTGTGGGGATTTAGTGTTTCGGGTCATTTTCGTGTCATGCCCTTTTCATGTTCGTACAAGAGCATGTCAACCAGACATGACTTAATGCGACTACTATTACTTTGGGTGAACAAGCACATAAACTTTTCGAGTGTTGGCCTTGTTGGATTTTCAGATAGAATGTAATATATACCATCACTTGTGTTTCGATTCATGTTCAATCTTGTCAACCCAAACAGAACCCGATATCTTAATGTAACTTTGAGCGGACACAGACACGAACTTCTCGGATCTTGGTCATGTCATGTTCCCGTATCATGTCTACGATTACAACCCTACAGACATGTCTGCAGCTGTCACGTAGACAAATTGACTTGTCCTGAGATGGAACTGAACTCATGAACTCATTGAAACGGATTCTCCAGCTAACATGACAGGCGCAGTTAGTAAGCATGAATCAAAACAATCGGGTCCTAAGAAATTGATGATTGTTTCATCAACAAGAAAGACTTTTAAGCCAAGTTTGCTACAAATTGGTTGTGTTCCTAACTTGCCTAAAAGGTTTGGTAGATCAACTATTCTTGAAGCTAAACTTGAGTTCTTAGGCTTGGTTCGTGGGGTCAAAATTCATCAAACTCTGCTGCCCTACAGAAGCGTACCAAAATGTGTATGTGTATATGCGTGCATGCATGTGCATACGCGCGCGTATATATATATATATATATATATATATATATATATATATATATATATATATATATATATATATAGATAGAGAGAGAGAGAGAGAGAGAGAGAGAGAGAGAGAGAGAGAGAGAGAGAGAGATTTGGGCTAACTTCAATTTAATCAACGAATCAAGAACATTTTCATTGCCAAGAGAATGAATGGGATTGAAGATATTTACATGATCAAAGGAATCAATGGTAGTAATCATCCTACTGATACAAAGCTGATCATCGGATTCATTTCCGACATCACTATTAACCAGAACCACTGAACCGCCTACCCCAACCAACTCAAAATCAATTCCCGTCCCTGAAACTTCTGCATCTTCTGGTTGCTCAGAAGCATCATTGCCGACAATCTCCGGCGCCAGTGAGTTCTCCGGCATGTTAGACCTCACACACACCCAATTCTCTCCCCATGACCAATCTGGCTGCCTTGCAGCTGGAGAGAACAAGGCTCTGATCCTCTCAGCAGCAGCAATAAAATGGTTTTGAACAGGAGAACTAGATCCTGTTTGGGTGATTCCATTTCCGAGAGAGTCCCAAAGATCTCGATCTAAAATGCTCTTTGGGGAATCGGAACATGGCTTCCTATCAAACACCAACCCTCTGAATTCATTGACAAAGGGGTGTTTGAGCAGCTGCTCTGCAGTCCACCTCTCGGATGGATTGCGGCAAAAGCACCTACCGAGAAAATCCTTGCCTTCATCCGACAATTCTCCTGGCAACTGCGGCATCTCGTCCATGAATCCGATTCGGTATATTGCAGAAACCGGGTCCAAAAGTTCCGGCCATGGTGGTTGCCCGGTTGCCATCTCCACCACCGTGCACCCGAGCGCCCAAACATCCGCCGGGAATCCCTGACTATCCCCCCTGGCCACCTCCGGCGCCATAAAAAGCGGCGTCCCGGCCAATTCCGCCCTTTTCCTCCCTCCAGCCCCTGCCACCGCACACCCGAAATCACCGATCTTCACCTCGCCGTCCTTTCCCATCAAAAGATTGCTACCCTTGATGTCACAGTGCACAATTCCAATCCCATGGAGGTAGTTGAGGCCCTCTAGAATGGACCTAGTATGCCGTCGAACCTCCTCCTCCGGAATACGGCCGCCCCACCTCTGGTTCTCATCGTAGACCGTGCCACTGGGAAAGTATTCCATGAACAGGTTGTAGAAACAGTTGCCACCTTCAAAACTGACGTCCGCGCCAAGGCATTGGATTACATGCGTTGAAGAAAGGGAGGAGAGAATTGAGTGTTCTCGGCGCAACCGAGCTGAATCGGCAAGCTCGACCGACTTGACTGCAAAGATTTCGCCGGAGGCATTTGTGGTGGCAAGCGAGACTGTAGCCGATGAGCCCCGGCCTATGGTGGCGCCCCTGCTCCAGCCTCCGACCATGGTGTTGCTCTCTCTCCCCTCTCCCTTTGGTTGTGGCTCTGGTCTTCCAAGAAAGGCAAACTGAATATCGGGTTTTATAGTGTAGAAAAGTTGCCGGGTTTGCGTTTGGTTTGGGGCGTTTCCCAACTCAGCCCGTCTAGTTGGGCGTCCAGCTCATCACCGGACCCCACCTATGCTGACCCTACACGTGTCAGATTTAGGGTGAGTTGACAGCTCGGACCCACCTTTTTTTTTGCATGATGCTCCTCACCCAAGATGACGTCGTACGGTACATTTATATTATGTGACATTATTGATTTTTAATATAATTTTATAATTTTCCCTTTTAGTTAAATAATTATTAGGTAGAAGGATAAAGCTTCATGCTCTATCTTATGAACGGTTCCTAACCAGCTGACAACCAGAAACGAACTGTCTCTAACCAGAACCACTAGACCATAACCAAATCAGTGACCCCTCCCGGTGGTGGTTCGTAACTGGTTCCTCCTGCCATGGGCCGAAACTGGACAAAATCCAGAAGCAGCAGTTTGAACCATCGGTTCTTGTTCCATTTCATAGGTTTTTACTTTTTAATATATTAATATTTTTCTTGTTTTTTATTCAAATTGAAAATGAAGCTTGCAGTTTCGAATTGTAATTCAAATGTCAATGAGATATGGTTTGGTTGCGGTTTATGTTTTTGGATGAACTAGAACCCGCTGTTTTTTTGCTTCACAAGTCTAGTAGTTTAACACGGATTTTTTTGCCTTATTTTTTCATTTCAAAGTGTTACATTAAGAAACTTACTTCCATAATTTCAATTTTTTTTACAAAACTAGATTTTATTACTCAAAATTGTATTTTAGTTATTCAATTACCTTTTAAACATTTAGAATGTCGGAAATTACATAAATGCTTTGAACTTATTATGGAACAGATCAGATCATGCTGTGAACTAACTTATTAGTTGTAACTGGATCTACAAAGCACATGGTGCAAGAACTTTACCACGTTATCTGTGTGGTGGGGATTAAACATAGCTCCGGATCAAAGCATATTCTCTAGATCCATGTGGGGATTTTATTTGTAAACAAATTTCATTGTGAAAACCATTTTAGCATGTCCTTTTTATAAATAATTCATACATCTATGGAAGATAACAGACCACAGGTGAGATGTATGACGAAGATCGAACACATGACCCTGTTGATCATATGGAATTATAGTGCAAACCACTATTGGTATGCCGACTTATTCTCGAATAACCTCATTATGAATATGATCAGAAATAATGGCGGAATATGTATCTCTTGGGCCAAGATATACAAGTACCGTGCAAGCCACAAAAAGGGCCTACCAATTTTTGTTCATAATCTCATTATAGATGTGGTCTTTTTTATATCCCTATCCATCAACATCAATGTGTTTCTTTTCGACTGTTAGTTGGTGTATTGATGGATAACGGATCAACGATCGGCGCCATGATTTTAATGTTTTAAAAAAATATATTAACATGAATTTGTATAGTTATTGAATTCGAAAAATAGTTTAAAAAAAGAGGGCGATGAGTTGAGGGGCAAAGGAAGAAATTAGATCCTAAAAGAGAGAGGGTCCGACGCGACGAAACAGGTGACCTTTGGGAAAGGAAGGTGCAACGGCACTTCTCCTTCGTGGAAGCCGCGTGGGCCTGTAGGTTCCATTGGGTGGGCTCCACGTCAGGCACCTCTATTTTCTTTCTTTTTTTATTGTTTAATATATGTTATTTTATGCCCAAGCACCGACTGACACGTCAACACAGAACCCGAAAAAAACAAAACAAAGGCTTTGTGTTGTGTGAAATATCAAACTCGGCTTCGAGTAGGTCTTTTGGTCAAGTCAATAGAGTCAAACGGGTTACGCACGTTGACCTTGAGATAATTTTTTTTACGGCCGGGGAGATGGAGTTGGTCCAGATTGAGTCGGGTGAAGGTGGGTCCGATCAAACATTCATACAGTTGATCTGTCCGTTTCAAGCACCAACCTCTACGCTGATTTTTGACATGTTCTAAGTCGAGACTTGGTTTTAGTTTCACCGCTCTACGTATACATGTATCATTTTTGGTGTATATAATGAGCATGTGCGTGCTGTGCGTATCAAACCCATGACCTCCAACATGCGAGTCGACCACCTAGCCAGCATTGGTTTAAACAAGTGAAAGGGCCTGAAAACTTATAGCCATGCTAAAAGGAACAAATTGGAGTCTACAATAACTTATCACTGTTTAGAGTGCAACGTATGCGATACGAGCCGGTCGTTCGACTCGTGGTTTAGCTCGTTGAACTCGTCGAAGCAGCAAATCAGGCACGCTTGGTCGAGCGCGGACCTTTTCGTGTCAACCCAACCCCTCATTAAGGTTTGGAAACCAAGTGGTTGAACAACTCAACTTAGACCCACTCCCAATGACTTGAATACGAAACACGGGTCGGGTCGGGTTGTTGACTTCGAAAACAGTTGAGCAACTCGGCGAGGTTTTGAAAACAGGACGATTAGTCAACGCGGATCTTTTTGTTGGTTCACTAGAAAAAGGAGCCTTCAATAGCGACCACCAATTACGGTGGCTAACCGCTAAGAGCAGACATATATGGAGTTTGAATGTTAAATCCATGATTAGATCCTAAGTTTTATGTATTACAATATCTTGCGATAATAACGGCGATATTTATGTGACAGTGAGAATAAAGGTTGGCAGCGGTTGGATGCGAGGTCACCACTCACCACGATATTATCCGAGCCACGTGTCCACCAAAATCACCTTTGATTTTGATTACGTCGGGATGCGACTTCCATTCTCTTTCATGCGCGAGCATCTGATTGGTGAGGAACCGGTCCCACTGCGAAGCACGATGATCTCATGAAGACAGCGTGGCGGTTTGACAGCGTCGATTTTGTGTTCTTGAAATTCGAAGGCTGAGATTCGGCTACGTATGCGGATATTTTCGTTCCAAGTATGCACAGCTGACGTGTTAGAGCATGAGGAACCGGTTCCTACACGAAGTCCACGTCGGGACCCACGCGTCCACTAGCTTTCAATCGTTTTCGGATATTGCAAGGTCGGTGGCCAGCAGCAATACATAGTCAGATAGCATATTCAACTACTTAAGTCTTTTTTTTTTGAAATGGGTGGTCTTAGCTAGAGGTAGCCGGTCCGGACCCGACTCAGCATTTCGAACTGGACTTGAACTGCTCTGGAACCTACCGGAATCGGTGGACGAGACCCAGGATCAGAATCGAATGGAGAACCTTCTCGATGTGGTTATGGTTCTAGCAAACTGAACCATAATTGGAACTGGAACCAAAAATTTCAAACGATGTTTTGGTTTTCACTTCCAAAATTCCACCTTCAATGCATTTCTTTTGTAAATGGAATTGAGATTAAACAGGACCCACAACCAGAACCGGTGTGGAATTAGACCAAAACCATTTAAAACAGAAACACAGAGGTTTGATTTGTATTACTGGCCGTGTTTTACCCGGAACCGTCCAGGACTACTCCTAGTGGTCAAACTATATAAAAGACTTTGAAAAAGCATGACAATTGGATTTTAAAGGTTTATAATCACTTTGATATTCTCGTACTATTTCAAAAGTAATGCACTATTTTCCATATGATCGTGGTTTCTAATGGGTATTGAACCTTCGACCTTCAAGTTGGATTTAGTCGATCTCCGGCCAAGGGAATCATGCTTCATTGTGCATCATGATTTAGCACACTGGAAAAGGGAATAGCTCACTGTCTATTGGATTGGCTCTCTGGCAAAAGGTTAGGAGTTCAATACCCCAGTGGGCCAACCCCTTAGCCATGAGCTATTGGCTCTTTGTGCTAATATACGAACATGGGATGTCAACGAGTTGGTTTTGGATTTGATATTTAACCGTGTCCCCAAAGGTTTATTTGGATTTGGTACTGAAGTGGTGTCCAAGTAGACAGATTGAGTATTCGAAGCAGAGGTATCAAAAGGTCGGGGTTGATTCAAATCTGGGTGAATTCAGGTTTAAGTCCAACTCAAAATTATCACCTGCTAATTACTTCTCCATACTATCAATCCTCTCTCTTTTCTTAACATATTATGCCATGAAATCTCCACCACAAGTTCCTTATCGAATACATGATTGACCTAATATATATATATGTGGAGAGAGAGTCTTAGCTGCATAATATTGTTTGGTGCATAATCTTGCGATCTTTGTGATTGATAATGGAGATTTGAATCAAGTATAAAGGTACACTTGATTCAATTTGGTATATATATATATATATATATATATATATATATATATATATAGAGAGAGAGAGAGAGAGAGAGAGAGACTCTTAGGTGCATAATGGTGTTTGTTTCATAATCATGCACAAACATCTTCATATTCATTCTTTGAGCTTGATAGTAGAGATTTGAATCAAATATACTTTTATATTTTGTATTTAATATATCATGTGTATTAAATGTAAAGTGATTCAAATCTCTACCATTGATCTAAAAGATCAATCGGTAAAGTGGTTTATATAAGATTATACACCAAAATGCATTATAGAGCTAAGACACATCTCTCTCTATGTGTGTGTATGTATGTATATATACACATAGAGAGAAGTATTAGTAGATGCCTAATATCTTTCATCACATAATATTGCATAAACATTTCTATCTTTCGAACAATTGAGGTAATAAAGGAAAAAACATTTGAAACTATAAATAAAAAGTATAGAAATATAACTATATTACATTCAGCATTCATGTATGCAATATCTATCTATCTATATATATATATATGAAGAGAGAGTCTTAGCATAATATTGTTTGGTACATAATCTTTTGATTTTTGTGATTGATGATGGAGATTTGAATCAAAGTACAATAGTACTCTTAATTCAAATCTCCATCATCGATTTTTGTGATTGATGATGGAGATTTGAATCAAAGTACAATAGTACTCTTAATTCAAATCTCCATCATCGATCTTTGAGATTGATGATAGAGATTTCAATAAAATGTGCTATGCAAAGTTATTTAAATCCCTATCTTCAATTTGGTATATATATAGAGAGACTTTTAGCTGCATAATGGTGTTTGGTGCATAATCATGAACAAACATCTTCATATTCAATCTTTGAGTTTGATAGCGGAGATTTGAATCAAATATACTTTTATACTTTATATTTAATGTACTATGTGTATTAAATGTAAAGTGATTTAAATCTCTATCGTTGATCTAAAAGATCAATCGGTGAAGTGGTTTATGTGAGATTATGCATCCAAATGCATTATGTAGCTAAGATGCCATCTCTCTCTATGTGTGTATGTATGTATATATAAACATAGAGATATATATAGAGAGAAGTATTAGTAGATGTGTAATGTCTTTCGTTACATAATATTGTATAAATATTTCTATCTTTCAAACAATTGAGGTGATAAAAAAAAAAGCATTTGAAACTATAAAGACAAAATACAAAAACATAACTATACTTTTAATTCAAATCTCCACTATTATCATGTCACTCGACCATCAAGGAACAAAACCTCAGCTTCTCTTAGTGAAGCAGCCATTTTCTATTGCTATCTCTTGTAGTGTAACCAGTACATCTACCATCCACCATTCATGTGTGCAGTATCTATAGTTAAAATATTTTTATTCTCCCACCAGAGGATCAAAGCACCTACTTCCTTACTGCCGACAAAAATTGAATTGAGATTCGATTACTTGAGAAAATGTTATTTAAATCTAATTGAGTAGGATATAACACATAAGTATCCCTACCTAACCCCCCTACACACACATACACACACACACACACACACACACACACACACACATATATATATATATATATATATATATATATATATATATATAGAGAGAGAGAGAGAGAGAGAGAGAGAGAGAGAGAGAGAGAGGGGTAGAACTTCCTCAAATTCGACAATACTTTGCCTTACCAATTTTAAATGAAGGTACTTCTTGTGTCATTAGAAGTTTTCACCAAGCTCGTTTCTTTCATGGGAGCTTCCTTCTTGAAGTTTATCTAAAAGAAGGAAAACAAATAAATAGTTCATATTCGATGAAGTTATCCAACTTTTCACAGTAAAGTTTCTTTCGAAACCTGCTTGGTGGCAGTCCAAGACTCGAGTCAACATAAACAAAACCCTAAACTGACTAGGATGAAGCAGGGAAGCTTGCATGTTCGACAATTTTAGTAATAATATAATATGCACAAACTCTCTCTCTCTCTCTCCACACACATGTATATATATATATATATATATATATATATATATATATATATATATATATATATATATATATATATATATATATATATATATATGTGTGTGTGTGTGTGTGTGTATGTGTGTGTGTGAACCAATGCTGTGGAGTTAGTTGTCTACATTTTTGTATTAGGACTATCTACATACAACCTAATAAGACATATAAATATTCCCGGGAGTATATTCTCCACCAAACCCAAAATCCATCTTCCAACTAGCAAAATAAACTTAATGAACCAATATATATATATAAAGAGAGAGAGAGAGATGTTGTACAACCTCTCGTGTCAATGATCAATCGGACAATGACAAGAAAATCATTCTTCTCATGTCACCTGCAAATAACATTGATCTTTGTATTGATATTGATGAGTAAATCGATATGCGCAGTTCTTGTGATTGTTGATGATTGATCGCAGATTGTCTCGTAAAATCTGCATGAGAGGTTATCTAGCAACCCCTAGTATATATATATATATATATATATAGAGAGAGAGAGAGAGAGAGAGAGAGAGAGATAACGGTTCTGTTTGACCTCCTTGAATGCCTCTTATTTATTTATTCAACCTTTTTGGCTGCATGGGTAGGTAAAGCCATGCGTGCTGTGCTATCGAACTCATGTCCTGCAATTGGTTAACTGAGCCCCCTAGCTAGGTGAGCCATTCTGAGTGCATCTCTCTTACGTTATATATATATATATATATATATATATATATATATAGAGAGAGAGAGAGAGAGAGAGAGAGAGAGAGAGAGAGGGTGAAACCTAGCACACTCACAGGCATGCGCCCCAAGAATTGAACTCGCCACGAGTAAGTGGGCGTCAGGGAGCCCTATGGGTGAGTTAGTGTTATATGTCTTTCCTACTTTATTAATTTTCTCCTTGATGATCTAATTATTAGTTTAGTCTCCTTTTGTATGACTATCTTCCAAATATACATAATTTATGTAAACTTAATCTATGAATCCGAACTGTGTGTGTGCATGTGTGAGATTGACTTTTAAAATCTCAACTATTTAAGTTAAAGTTTCTTATTTCAATTATTTGGAGTAGATCTAATTAGAATGATTGGATTTTAATTTATATATATGTTTTAATTTATCGGAGTTTGCAAGTGGGAATGTGAAACATCAGTTGTCCGCTTAAAGTAGGTCTTGTTGGTCGAGTCAATAAAGTCAAATGGGTCATAATACATGTTGCCCTTGAGCTTGATCCTTTTTAGCTCAGGTCTTGAGTTCACATTAGAGTCGGTCCAGATCGAACCGGCATTTCCCTATAGATGGGTCCTAGCAAGAAAAGTTTGTACTTGATCTGTCGATCTCGAGTATGAATTCGAACCTTGATTCTTGACATGGTGCCAAATGAGTTGGTTCTACAAACCAGTTTGGATGCATAAAAGATAGACCACCAGAAAATCAATCGGATCGGCGAATTGCTACAAATTGTGTTGAGAGAAAGGCTAATGAATGTGAATCAATTCGACCTAAGACTCGGTTGGCTAGCTCATGGCTCGGCTAGTTAAAATCTCTTATCCTGGTGCACATTGACATGATCTAAACGCTCATAATGGTTTGTGGTTGAGCAACTCAACTCAGACCCACACCCATTAATTAACTTAAATCTGCAACATGGATCAGATGCTTGACTTTAACAAGGGCTATGTGACTCGGCCAAATTTGAAGAATCTGAAACGCGCCTTAAAAATCTGATGTTGGTTGGGAAGTTGACATTTTAGGGTGGGAGCGCAACCAAGTAGAGATCCTTTGTTGTAAGTGTTGGAAAAAAATGTAGATATACATACATAATAACATATAATAACATAATATGCAACAAATGTAAACATGCCACAATAATAAAAAACAGCCACAGATCCAAAATACGCCACAATCAAGCCGTAAAGAAAACAAAAGCAAAAGTAAAATAAAAACTTATTTGTGAGAGTCGCCCATACGGACTTGTCTTAGAAAAATTAGCGTCCCATTATGAGTACGTACGAGTACCCATGCCTTCCTCTCAAGATAAAATGCACACAAAAGTGAAAGAGCATATACTTGGCTTCTAGTCGACCTCGAACACACCTCAATCGCCTATAACTGAAGCAGAAAGAGAGACCACCCATGATGCAAGAACACTAGCAATACCACGGGTAGAGAGAGGACCAGAAGATGGAAAGAAAGAGAGAGAGGAGAAAACTCTATGAACTGTGTGATTAGGAATGACCCCTAATCAAATATTTATAGATGCATGTGTGGATCACGAATCATGAATCTTATCCAAATGACGCACCGCTTTATCCTCAATCGTCTCGTCTTATCCAGAATCGCCTCATCTTATCCCTATTTGTGATTGTTAGATCAAAAGTTTTTCGTGTAAAAAGATAAATGAAGGCCCAAAATCCAAACCCAAGCCATAAGCCCAAGTATGGCACTCATGCGCACATGTGTGTGGTATAACATGTCCTCTCCAAACTCTTTGAACTAAGATTCATTAGATATCAACTATATACAATGACATGCAGGTTTGTCACATCCATCAATATGTGACTAAACTTTGTCTCCTCTTAATCATCTTTTACAAAAGTCCCTCATTTATTACTTTTTACACTTTAGGACTTTTATATATATTAATTAAATATATAGGGATACTAACGTGAATTAAATGCACATTAAATCCAACAATCTCTCTCAAAGTCCATAAGTGTAAAAGTACCCTTCTAATCCAGTCATCATATTATGCTTTCAATAATTATACCTTTCGGTTTGAACCGTTACCTGAGTTACCCTTATAGGAACCAGGTTAACATACGTCTTTAACCTAACCTTTGGGTGTAAAGGTGGCTATTGATAATAATATAATAAAAGGCTATGACATGATCTATAAGGGTAATCATTAATGACCATGCATTAATATCCTATATCATGATTTACTTCAAGGAATAACCCAATTCTCCTATTGCAGCCACACAATGTCAATCACTTAGTTGGGCTTCTCCAAAGAAGTATTGTTAGCATCCTATCGTAGGACTTAATCCCATTTAGAGAACAATCTCTTATTAAACTTGTAATTATGATACTTTAGGTTTACAGGGTATAGACACATAAATACTAAAAGTATTACATAGCACAAAGTGTAATCCTATTTACCCAACAACTTATTACTACCACATTAAACTTACTTTGTGAGATCTATACTCAGTTAGGTTGGGTTGCTACGGTTTGTGAATAAATAATGAGTTTTAGTCCCATCCCCAACCTCAATTTCTTAACTAAGGCTACTGATAGACCTTTAGTTAAAAGATCAATTGTGTTATCTTTAGGTCTAATAAAATCTACAACCATGACCTCATCAGACATAAAAGCACTTATATACTTTAGTCTCACTTAGATGTGTCTTCATTGCTTTTGGTTATACTTTAAACTACTCATCTTATCAGTTGTAGTCATTCTATAACAGTGTATTGAAATTGCAGGAAGCGACTTCTTTATCATAAGTAAATTGAACATAAGTCCCTTAAGTCATTCAACTTTCAATCAATCTCATCCAAAGCAGAGAGTTTTGCCTCAAAGGTAGAACGAGTGAAAATAACTTGTTTCTTGGATTAACAAGTGATAACTCCATCACCGACAAGAAACACATATACAATGATCCCATTACTCCCAGAATTTTTTGTTATCTAACTAGCATCACTAAATCCTTAAAGAACCAAAGGATGTTTACCGTAATGTACTTCAAAGGAAATTGTTTCTTTTAAATTACGAAACACTATGTCTAGAGGTTCTCAATAGGTTATATCCAAACAACTGGTGTATCTACTCAACTTAAACACTACAAATGCAATATCTAGTTGTGTACAATTGGTTAAATACATCAAACTATCGATAATATGAGAATATTATAGTTGAGAGACATGAATACCACTTTCATTCTTATACAAAGCTTTAGATGAATCATATGAGATCTTAACAGGTCTACAATTTGTATATCCAAATCTTTCTAAAACTTTCTCAATATAGTTAATCCCTAAAATCACATCAGCCACACCCATGTCTTTGATCTCAAACTAACTATATAAAAATGACTTAGTCTCATTTACTATTCTCATATCGGATCTAAACAACAATATATCATCTACGTATCAACAAAAAATGATACAAGTATTATTGGTCGACTTATAGTAGATACACTTATCATAATCATTAGAAACAAAGCCAAAAGATGCTATCACATAATCAAACTTGTTTAGGAGTTTGTTTCAAACAATATAATGATTTAACAAGCTTACACACTTTAGACTCATTCCCATGAGCCATAAATCCCTTTAACTGATCCATATAAATTTTCTCATGGAGCTCACCGTGTAGGTAAGCAGTCTTCACATTCATCTAATGGATTGTGAGGTCATATACGATCGTCACTGCTATAAGCACTCAAATGGTGATCATTCGAAAAACTAGAGAATAAGTATCAAAATAATTTATTTATTTATATCTCTTGACAACTAATCTAGCCTTATACTAATTGATTATTTCGTCTACATTCAATTTCTTCTTAAAGTTTCACTTACAACCCATAGTAGAACAACAAGGAAGTAAATACACTAATTCTCAAGTATCATTGAAAAGAATTGATTGGATTTCATTGTTAACAACTTTCTTACAAAACTTAACATTAGGTAAAAGGAGATAAGAATATCCTTGACATTGAAAGTAACAAAGTCACATTTAAAGTCCTTTGATATCCTAGTCTGTTTACTTCTCATTTGTTCAATTATTTCCTTATAGTCATCTAATCTGCAAGCAATACAATTAGGGTCACCCCCCAAATTTATCAATTTTTCTACATAATCTGGAATAAAACCAATAATAGGATAAAATTCTCTAAAAGATATACTTTAGAGAACTGTAGTATTCATGGGAAACACATTCTCAAAGAATGTAGCATCGTAGAGCTCAATAATTGTGTTAATGTCTATACCAGAAACATAAGATCTAATGATCAAGAATTTGTACGCATAGCTTACCTCCACGTAACCTAGAAATATAATATCTACCATTTTATGTCTCAATTTCTTTCACTTGTGTTAAGAGATGACTACTTTCGCAAGACACCCCACAATTTGAAATATTTGATACTAGTCTTTTAGTCCTTCTAAATCTTAAAGGAACTACTTTTCTTATGCTTATGAGGAATTCTATTCAAAATATGACAAGCCTAATTCAAAGCTTTTTCCACATATAAATAGGTAACCCAAAACTTTGAAGTAAAACATTAATAATATCATATAGGGCTCTATTATTTCGTTTAGCTATCCCTTTAGACTGAGGAGAGTACGGATCAATAACCTCATGAACAATACTGTTGTTTTGACAATATACATAGAAAAGATTTGAGGTATACTCTCCTCCCCTATCGAACCTTAATTGTTTAAGTACCTTCCTTATTTGAGTTTGTGCTTCATTTCTAAATATTTGAAACTTCTCTAAAACTTCATCTTTACTTTTAAGTAAGTAAATATTACAATATCTACTACAATTATCAATAAATGTGATAAAATATCTTTTGTTATATCTCATAGTTATTCCATTGAATTCACAAACATCAATGTCCACCAAATCCAAAATCTCGAATTTCCTTTCAACCATATGCAAATGTTTCTTACGTTGTTTCGCTTGCATGCATATACTCTATTTGTGTTTTCTATCTATGATAGTTTTAGGGTTAAGATTTAAATTCAACATTCTTTTTATAAAATTATGGCTTACATAACCTAACCTAGCATGTCATACATCAGATGATTCAACGTTGTACATTAAAGAATAAGATGAAGTAGAAGTAGATGTAGATGTTTTATTATCAATAAAATTCATATAAGAATCAATAATTGATTTTAAATAAATTTTAAACATATCATCTACATCACACAAATAACTCTTCTCAAAGAAACACCTAGTACTGAGTCGTGTAATAACGACTTTATTACATTTCCAATCTAACCCTAATCTCTCTCTAACTAAAGCAGAATTATTGATGATATTCTGCGAATCGTTTAAATATGTCTAACTCCCTGAAGAGTTAAAACCCTTTTCGAAAGAAACTTTAAGTTAATATGCTTTTCACTCTTAACTTTAGCACTCGAATGATTCCCTAAGGTCATTGTTCACCTACAGACGATCTAATAAGACACAAACAAAGACTAATCAACACATACGTGCACATTAGCCCTAGTGTCTACTATCAAATACTTTGACTCATCAATAGAAACGAAATAAGGTTTAAGACATAGATACTTGTCACTAGTAGGTGTAGTGGTCATCACCATATTGACCACAACTCATTCAGTGGTCCCAGGTTTCTTGGCTTTCTTGGAGGAAGAATCCCTCGCCCAATGTCTAATCTGACCATGAAGCCAACACGATTTATTTTTGGGTTTGTTTTGGATCTTGACTTTTGATTTATGCTTTGCTTGTTTTTTCTTAGGATTATTAGGTTGTTTCATTCCGACCATAAGGTTAACCCTATAGGTGTTGTCTACAAGCATAACGGGATTTTTACTTCTATACTCTTCCTCTATTACTATGTGTACCATTAGATTATCAAGGGTCATCTTACCCTTCTTATGCTTCAGATCTAGACGGGATCGGCTACATGAATTCTTTGTTTTCATAGAGCTCTATCCTGTACTATATTAGCAGTTAACTCACAATAAGATAGATAATTCTTTATTGTTTCTTTCCAACACTTTTGTGGTCGTCTTCTACCTCTTTTAATACTTTCCAAATTTAGTTTTTCATACCTTCTTATACGTTCTTCTTTTGATCTTTTTTCTATATGTCCATCATAAACGATATTATCTTATTTTATCCTCTATTGGTGTCACTCCTAATTTGTTTCTAATAACCTCATTATGTATACTATTTTTTCTTGTATGACCACTCATCCATCTCAACATCTTTATTTCTGTCACACACATCTTTTGTACATGTTGATGATTAACTACTCAACACTCATAACCATAAAACATGGCAGGCCTAATTGCTGCTCTATAATATTTACCTTTTAACTTTAATGGTATCTTCTTATCACAAAGAATACCTGATGCTCCTCTCCATTTTAACCAATCAACATTAATTTTATTCATAACATCTCCATCTATTGTTCAATCACTCTAAAAAATTGACCCTAGATATTTAAAACTTTTCTTTGAGGGGACGCAATGTGTGCCAATTTTAATTTCTATGTCCTCAAGTAACCAAATAATCAAATTTACATTCCATATATTTTGTCTTTGTTCTACTAAGTCGGAGGCCTTTGCTTTTTAATGTTTCTCTTCATAATTCTAATTTTCTATTAATTTTTTCCTTAGACTCCTCCGCTAAGACAATGTCATCTACAAATAACATAGACCAAGGTACTTCATCTTGAATATGTTTTGTTAACTCATTAATCACCATTATAAATAAGCATGGACTTAAAGTTGATCCTTGATGTAACCCAATATTAACTTGAAAGAAGTTTGTCATTCCTTCAGGAGTCCTCACACATGTTTTTGCACCATCCTACATGTCTCTTATAAGGTTAATGTATGTCAATGAGATACCTTTTTTTTCAAGGTTCTCCAAAGAACATCCCTTAATACCCTATCGTAAGCGTTTTCTAGATCAATAAATATCATGTGAAGGTTTTTTTTGCTCTAAAATGATTCAATAAGACGTCTCAAAAGGTGAATCTCTTCAACAGTAGATCTGTCTGATATAAATCCAAATTGGTTCTTTGTTGTACTTGATACTTATCTTAACCTACGTTTGATAATTCTTTCCCACAATTTCATAGTATGACTCATTAACTTGATATCTCGATAATTCGTACAATTCTGAATGTCTCTCTTGTTCTTATATATGAGTATAAGTGTACTCGCTCTCCATTCCTCTGGCACCTTTTGGTTTCTCCATATTTCATTAAATAGTCTTGTGATTCAAGTGATTCCTATTTCTCCTAGTATTTTCCAAACTTTTATAGGAATATTGTCTGGTCCTATCGATTTACCACCCTTCATAAAATATAACATCGTCATACCATGTCCTCCTTCCACTCAACGAATTTATCCAAGCTTTTATGGTCAGTATCATCGAATTGGAGACAATCTGACTCGATGTATAGATGCAGCCCTAACATGGTTAACCAAATTTTCATACGTTGTTGTCAGTGTTTAAAATGCAGACTGACAAACATTTTCAGCATGAAGGTCAAGTAGATCTTAGGTCGGAAGGTAGCAATCATATACATGTTTACTACGACAAAAACTGATTTCTCTAAGGTTGTTGAAAAAAGCTGTAAACATACATGCATAATAACATAATATGCAACAAATATAAACATGTCATAATCATAAATAATAGCCACAGATGTAAAATAAGTCATAATCAAGCCATACAAAAAGTAAAAGTAGAAGCAAAATCATAAACTAATCTGTGCAAGTCGCCCTTGCGGACTTGGCATAGAGAAATCAACACCCCACTATGAGTATGTATGGGTACCTATAACTTCCTCTTAGGATAAAACATACACAAAACTCAAAGAACACGTACCTAACTTCGAGTTAACCTTGAACACACCTCCGTCACCTATGGTTGGAGTAAAAAGAGGGATCACCCATAGGCACAAGGACACTAGCAGCACCACGGGTAAAGAGAGGACCAAGATACATAAAGAGAGAGAGAGAGAGGAGAAAACTCTGTGAATTGTAATTTTGTAATCAAGCCATACAAAAATAAAAGTAGAAGCAAAATCATAAACTGATCTGTGCAAGTAGCCATTGCGGACTTGGCATAGAGAAATCAATACCCTACTATGAGTATGTACGGGTACCTATAACTTCTTCTTAGGATAAAACACACACAGAACTCAAAGAATACGTACCTAACTTCGAGTTGACCTTGAACACACCTCCGTCACCTATGATTGGAGCAAAAAGAGGGATCACCTATAGGCACAAGGACACTAGCAGCACCACGGGTAAAGAGAGGACCAAGATACATGAAGAGAGAGAGAGGAAAAAACTCTCTGAATTGTGTAATTAGGGAAGACCCCTAATCACCTATTTATAGGTATGCATGTGGATCGTGAATCGTGGATCTAATACAAACTCCCTCATTTATTACTTTTTATACTTTAGGACTTTTACATATATTAATTAAATATATAGGGATACTAACATGCATCAAATACACATTAAATCCAACAATTAGGTCACTTACAAAAGGAGCCAGCCGATTCAGATTACGACTTCTGTAGAACCTTGGTTTTGTTTGGTAGTTGCGAAGAAGTCAAAATTGCTATTGCTACTACTTATGCAAGTGAGGTGACAAACAAGTTGAGTTAGGAACGAAAACAAAAGATGCACGGGCAAGCTAGTAACTCCGCCCATGTAAGGGATCACCCTTGCATTGCTGGTCCCAAGCCCGGATAAAGGAGGAGGGTTGTGTTGGGCTTCCGACTGCTAGCGTAAAACTTCGTCGGATTTCTACAACATGGATTACAAAAATTATGAGCATTGCTTTGGGGCATCCCCGCCTAGCGACGTGCTGCAGAGCCCGAATGCAGTAAGAAGTAAGCAAGGGCCACTACATTTTTGCCCGAATATAGTGAATCAATTGCAGAGAGGGTTCCCACATCATGGACGGGTGTGGGTAAAGAAGTTAGTCCTACTACATTATCGCCCGAATGTAGTGAAAAATTTTCAGAGAGGGTCTCCGCATTTTGATTATGGACGGATGTGGGGGGTAAGGAAGCTAGTCCTAGATAATAAAATTCGTATTGGTTCTTGGAATATCGAAACATTATCGGGTAAGCTAATGGAGGTGGTAGATACTATGATTCGGAGAAAGATTCATATTCTATATTTACAAGAGACAAAATGGGTTGGAGAAAAAGCAAAGGAGATAGAGGATACAGGTTTTAAATTATGGTACTCAGGTAAAGAAAAAGCTCGAAACGGAGTTGGTATTATCATAAATAAAGATTTAAAGGAGAGTGCAGTAGACATACAACGATATGGTGACCGAATCATGACGTTGAAATTAGTATTAGGAGCAGAGGTTTTGAATATAGTTTGTGCTTACGCACCCCAAGTAGGACTAGAAGATAGTATAAAGACAGTTTTTTGGGAAGAGTTAGATAAGGTATTTCAAAAGATTCCACAAAGGGAGATGATTTGTTTAGGAGGAGATTTAAATGGACATGTCGGTAAAGAGGCATTAGGATATCAAGGGATTCATGGAAACTTTGGTTATGGGGATATAAACGAGGAAGGTAGGGAGATTTTAAATTTTGCTATGTCATTTGATCTCTTTATAGTCAATACAATCTTCAAAAAACGAGATGAACATTTAATTACTTATAAGAGTGGCTTATCACAAACACAAATTGATTACTTTATTTGTAAAAAAAAAGATAGAGCGTGTTATAAAGATTGTAAGGTAATTCCAGGAGAAAGCTTAACCACCCAACATCGACTTTTAGTTATGGATTTACAAATTAAAAAATGGACAAAGAAGAAAAGAGTGCATCGAGCTATTCGGACTAAATGGTGGAACCTCAAAAGCGAGAAAGAAGATATATTTAAACAAAAAGTCCTTCAAGGAGATGTTTGGAATTATGTTGGCACACCCTCTGATATGTGGAACAATATGGCTATACATATTAGGAAAGTGGCGAAAGATGTGTTAGGGGTATCTAATGGGGGTGTACTGGCACAAAAAGAAGCTTTGTAGTGGAGTGAAGTAGTACAAAATAAAATCAAGGCAAAGAGGGCATGTTACAAATTACATTATGCGAAGAAAACTAGTGAAACTTTAGATGCTTATAAGAAAGCAAAGAAGGAAGCAAAAAAGGCCGTTAGTGAAGCAAAAGCTAATATTTGGGAGGACTTATATAAAAAACTCAACTCAAAAGAGGGTGAAAGAGATATTTTTAGGATAGTTAGGGCTAGAGATAAGAAAACTAAAGATCTTAATTATGTTAAATGCATAAAAGATGAGGATGAAAAAATTCTAGTGGCAAATGATGATATAAGAAATAGATGGAAAAACTATTTTTATAATCTTTTTAATATAAATAAAGATGTTAGTATTAGTTTAGGAGATTTAGCCAAGTCAGAAAAGTATATAAACCACAATTTCTACCGACATATTCAAAAGAATGAAGTCAAAGAGGCTCTTAAACATATGAAGAGTGGTAAATCGGTAGGACCAGATAATATTCCTATAGAAGTTTGGAAAATACTAGGAGAAATAGGAATCACTTGGCTCACAAGACTATTTAATGAAATATGGAAAAACCAAAAGATGCCCTAGGAATGGAGAGTAAGTACACTTATACCCGTATATAAGAATAAGGGAGACATTCAAAATTGTATGAATTATCGAGGTATCAAGTTAATGAGTCATACTATGAAATTATGGGAAAGAATTATCGAACGTAGGTTAAGACAAGTATCAAGTACAACAGAGAACCAATTTGGATTTATGCCAGGTAGATCTACTATTGAAGTGGTTCACCTTCTGAGACGTCTTATGAAACATTTTAGAGCAAAAAAGAAAGACCTTCACATGATATATTTTGATCTAGAAAAAGCTTATGATAGGGTACCGAGGGAGGTTCTTTGGAGAACTTTGGAAAAAAGAGGTATCCCATTGACATATATTAACCTTATAAGAGACATGTATGATGGTGCAAAAACATGTGTGAGGACTCATGAAGGAACGACAGACTTCTTTGAAGTTAATATTGGGTTACATCAAGGATCAACTTTAAGTCCATACTTATTTATAATGGTGATGGATGAGTTAACAAAACATATTCAAGATGAAGTACCTTGGTGTATGTTATTTGCAGATGACATTGTATTAGTGGAGGAGTCTAAGGAAAAAGTTAATAGAAAATTGGAACTATGGAGAGAAACATTAGAAAACAAAGGCCTCCGACTTAGTAGAACAAAGACAAAATATATGGAATGTAAGTTTGATCATTTGGCTACTTCAGAGGACATTGAAATTAAAATTGGCACACATTGCATTTCCCAAAAGGAAAGTTTTAAATACCTAGGGAGTGATGGAAGAATTGATGGAGATGTTACACATAGAATTAATGCTGGTTGGTTAAAATGGAGAGGAGCATCAGGTATTCTTTGTGATAAGAAGATACCATTAAAATTAAAAGGTAAATATTATAGAGCAGCAATTAGGCCTGCCTGTTTTATGGTTCTGGGGCAGTTAATCATCAACATGTACAAAAGATGTCTGTGACAGAAATGAAGATGTTGAGATGAATGAGTGGTCATACAAGAAAAGACCGTATACATAATGAGGTTATTAGAAACAAATTAGGAGTGGCACCAATAGAGGATAAAATGAGAGAACATTGTTTAAGATGGTTTGGACATATAGAAAGAAGATCAAAAGAACCTGTAAGAAGGTTAGAAAAACTAAATTTGGAAAGTATTAAAAGAGGTAGAGGACGACCACAAAAGTGTTGGAAAGAAATAATAAAGAATGATCTAGTTTATTGGGAGTTAACTGCTAACATGGCACACAATAGGGATTTGTGGAAACAAAGAATCCATATAGCCGACCCCATCTAGTATGGGAAAAGGCTTAGTTGTTGTTGTTGTTGTTGTTGTTGCACGGGCAAGCTAGCCGCTCTCTCTCTCTCTCTCTATGTGTATATATATATATATATATATATATATGTATATATATATGTATATATATATATATATATGTATATATGTATATATATATGTATATATGTATATATATATATATTTGAGATAGTGGTAAATGGTCAAATCTATTCAATCATTTCTATCATTTGATCGACATGATCAATGATAAAAATTTGAATTTATTCATATGTCTACTTTTATTTTTAAAAACATGAGTATAATAAGGTTATCTATTATATTTCTGAAAAGATCTTTACTGCTTTTAAATGAAATGATACTCATGTCCTCCTTAAGCAAGAGAATCCCCGAGTAGATGCATATATGAGAGACATGTGTGATACAATCCCAATCCCTTATATATATATATAGAGAAAGAGAGAGAGAGGAGAGCCTAGTTCATGTCTCATTCATGCTCTAGTCTACATAAAAATCAATTGATCTAGTGATTTATATCTTTAAATCAAAAAGTAAAAAATATCAGGTGCAATAAATGCACCTAGAAAAACACCACGATACTTTTTCAGTGAAAAATGTACTCAAGAGGATTCAAAAAATACTTTTGTTTCATAACTAGAAAAAATTACGGTGGTATTTTTTTTGGGTTTAAACTATGCCAGGCTCAATACTTGGGGGAGTGCATCTGGTTTCATCCACCCCATTGTACCCCCCAAAAGAGAAAAGCTTACTTTATATTACGTTGCATTGCTATGCATTCCCCAAATCAGAGCACTGGATCTAAAACAGAAAAGCCATTGATGAATCATTTAACGAGCCTAAATCCCAAATTATCTTTCATTTCAAGTTTTACCTCCATTTCTTTAATGGAAAATGCCCTAATTAGGCAAAATATATTTACAAGGTGAAAAATCTCAAACATCTCATGTACGTGTGAGAATAAACTGATCTTATATGATTTCCAAGAATTTAATACCTCATATGCATTTGAGGAAAAACCGATCTTTTAGGATTTCCAAGAAATTCTTTGATTATTTCCGAAAGAGCTGTTACGATGAATCATCGACGAAACAATTGTTGGTCCAACACTGCTTTGTTACAGCCATAATGAAACATCGATGGAACATACACTCCATTTTAACAACTTACAATCAAATGAAGTAAATTTTTAACGAGACCCCAATTGCTGTTACCAAGAGTAGAGTTCTTTTCCTCAACGTTTGAGAGCTTATCACGTACCCTTCTTGATTTTTCAGCGTTAAGAATAACATTGAATATAACTTCAAGAGAAATAGGTGTTACTTTCAACTTGTGATCAATCTATAGCTACTTTCGGGCAAATCAGGATCGCTGATTGAGATTCATATCAACAAAGTTGATTTTAAATTCAAGAAAAATAATTGTTCCTTTTGACTTGTGATCAATCCATAGATACAAATAGGCATGGCTAGTTTCGGATAAATCGGGACTGTTGGATCTGGTTCGGCCAGAAACATGGTTGGCCTTTATTTTCGCAGAAACGAAATGTGTTCCAGGTTTGAAACCGGAATGGAACCTCCACCTAATGCGTTCCAGGTCATGGGAGGCCTTTGTGGGTAGAAAGAAGTGGCCACTTTCGACGCATCCTCACTGTTTTGTATTGAACCTGAATCACCTCTCAAACTGTCTGAAACCGGAATGGAGGGAACCAGATGAAGAACTGAAACTGGATTGGGAACCTCCATGGTCGGTGTAGGTTCACCTTCCAAAAAACTGAAAGGAAGCTGGCAGTTTCGAACCATATTTTGGGTTCGGTCCTAAAATATGCATTTTTAAACTCAAATACAACAATAATCAAACTGGATGACCCGAAACCAGAACCAAAACCTTTGAAGAACCATACAAGAAATGAGAACTGAAAGGGCTGGTTCGCTTAAGGCCAGGTCTATTGAAGACTTGGATCAAGGATGAAAGAATAAGCTGAAACTAGACACGCTAATCAATTGAGGTGCCAAGCTGCAAGTCGATAATCATTCACATTTGTATTTGTTAAACTTGACAAGCTAGCATTCTTTCATTTATTTTATGTTTAGAAAGCATACTTCTGCTCTTGGCATTTATTTTCTAATGCAATCTACTTTATGAATATGAGAGATGAGCGACATGTGCACCCTCCAACTACTTAAATAAGCTCACCTGGCTAGAGGGTCGATTCATAAGTTGAAGGTCATGAGTTCCACATGTGCAAAGAATGATGTGCTAAAGAAACGAACAGTCTGAGCCACTAGGATGTAAGATGATTTGAATTTGTCTCTATAAGCTCATATCACATGTGCAAAGAATGAGCTTGCCTTAGGTCCAGATGGTTCTGGTTTCGCCAAAATATGGTATCGGAAACAAAACCGTACCCCTTTGGGTTCAGTTCTGGTTTCATCAATTTGGGGTCAGTTCTCGTTTCAGTTTTAAATCGGTTTGGTTTATTTTTGTTTCAAAATAAAATGAAACTTTGAGTTTGAAACAGAGTTTTTGGACAGTGGCTTCTCGCTCTGGCTCTCCAATAAGCGAAACCAGAACTGAATCATGGGGTTCTCCGGTTCCAAGGCTGGTCTAGGTCGGGTTCATCCTGTCAGGCCGGATTGAAACTGGACAGATCAACAAAGTCACTTCTAACTCGAAGGTCCATCCCTCCTGACAGTGGCTTCTTGCTCTGGTTCTCCTGTTCCGCGGCTGGTCTAGATCGGGTTCATCCCGTCAGGCCAGATTGAAACCGGACAGATCAACAGTCACTTTTAACTCGAAGGTCCTTCCCTCCTGACAGTGACTTCTCGCTCTGGCTCTCCAATAAGCGAAACCAGAACTGAATCACGGGGTTCTCCTGTTCCGCGGCTGGTCCAGGTCGGGTTCATCCCGTCAGACCGGATTGAAACCGGACAGATCAACAAAGTCAATAGCTGATCATCTAGGGCGTAAGCTGTAAATCTCCAAAATCAAATGTATGAGCGTCTTCGTCAGCTCAAGCTACTCCATCTCTCTCTTTCACTGCGACACTAAAACCTTCATCTATCAATTCCATCTTCTCATTAATTCATTCGGTTGGGAGAGAGAGAGTAAACCTCTATTAATTCTATCGGTTGGGAGAGATAGTACAAGAGCATGTGTGTGTGGGGTGGGTGGGGGGGGGGGGGGGGGGGGGGGGTGAGTGCCTAGGGAGGGGGGGGGTGAGTGCCCACAAGGCCAATAATGCCGCCGGGTTCAAAGAAGAGGAGAAACGCTAAGAAGAAAAAGGTGACAGCCTTGCATGAGGATGTTCCAGCTACCATTTCAGTATATATCTTTCCTTTTCTATCATTGTTTCTCTCTGCTCCCCACAGCTTTTTATTTAATAATAGTTCTTGATTTCCTTGATCATTTATTGCTTTTAGACCAAGTTGATGTTAATGAAGTAAAAGTGGACGCAGAAGAGGGTGGCAGTCTTCTACTTGATTTCAATGTTGATGGTGATGAAGATGAGGCTTCTCCCATATCATTGGGTTCCAAACGTAGTAGCTCAAACCCAGTAGCGGTGAACCACCAGCATCCTTCTTCTTGTGATTCGATCTGCGAAACGACGGAAACCGGCGAAGTTTTGAAGATGGAATACGAGGGTGATAAATCGGAAGATCCTGTCCTTATTGAGACGAGAAGTGAAGCAGCGAACGGCGATGAGAAGTTGGGAACTGAAAAAATTGAGGTTCAATTTGAGGAGGCATCAAAGGATGATCAGAAGGATAGCAGTAGTAGCAGTAGCAGTTCTAGCGATGATGAGAGTGATCGCGGGAAGGATAAAGAATCAGATAAGCCGCCGGAAATCCCTGCCGCCGTGCCGGAAGCTGATGGAAGTGAAGTGGTTGCGGTTGTTGAAGTTCCGATTGAGAGTTCAGGATTGGGAAGCGTCGTTGAAAGTGGGAAAGAAGGAAGTGCTGAGGGCGACGGTGGTTTTAGCTCTTCTCTAGCGAGTTCTATCGAATCGGCGAAAGAGGCGATCATGGAGAGTGTTAATCAGTCCGACTTTGTTAGCTTGGTGAAATCAACAAAGGAAGAAATCACTGAAGCTTTGGTATTGCTTCCTTCCACTGAGGTTCAACAAGAAGTCGAGAAACTGGCAGTTATTCTGGGGACTGCGGAGATACCTCCCGGTGAGAAATGTAAGGATGATGACAAATCAGAAGATACAACAGCGAAGGTTTGTTATTAGTTAAAAAGAGGAGCTAGGGTTATCCTCCCGTTTAACTCTTTGACAGGTTTTATCTTTTCTATCTATTTTATTTTATGAATGCTGTTTCAATGGTTTCATTGGTATTTGCAGACAACTTTACCACCACCACTTGCACAGCGAGCTACATGGAAGAGTTGTTGTGGATTGTTTGATCTCTTTACTGGATCAAACAGATGAAGCAAGGTAAAACTAGTTATTGAATCTTTATCTTTAACACTGTTGCTGTTCTTTCCGATGAATCATTTGCATAATGGCATGACTCTTTATTCATATGTTGTTTTAATGGAAGAGTTATTGTGGACTGTTTGATCTCTTTACTGGATCAAACAGATGAAGCAAGGTAAAACTAGTTCTTGAATCTTTATCTTTAACACTGTTGCTGTTCTTTCTGATGAATCATTTGCATAATGGCATGACTCTTTATTCATATGTTGTTTTAATTGATTGCGTCTTCCTTTTTCACAGCAGCTGCTTTCTTCGGTATAAATCTCTATCGGTGTGCTCAAAAAGGAAATCCTAGAGAAACCTTATCATTATATATTGTTCTTCGTTATGTTGCTTAAGTTGGCCTTGAAGAATCTTTAGTTTTTGCACATGAACAAGAATTTAGTTCCTTTCACTCTGGCGAATCCAAGTTATGCAAAACAGGCAATTGTTATTTAAGGACACAGATCACGAAACATATGTGCATGTAATCTTTATGTGAACTCTTGATTTAAGAGGATTATACCCACGACTATGGGGGGCAAATCCTGCATGCCTCTTGAAGCAACCTTTTGATGACCCTCATGAACATTGCTACGCGGAAAAAACGGTCTACTGGTTCACGTTTTTCTATTGAAGCACTTGGGGTTTCTTCATGGGTTCAAAGATATCAATCTTGTTCAACTTTTATTGGGATGACAAAGCCGACCTTCTTATGCATCCCAAAGAAGGAAAAAAATCATATCGATGCCAAACAATCAAATCTGACCCTACAGTCTGTGATTCCCAAAACCTACTATTGTCTTGCTTCAATTACTTCTGAAGCAAACCTCCAAAACCGATCCTAATCTTTCCGAATTCCTTATGTCCATTTACTAGGAAAAGAAATGATGCTTTCCAGCTCAGCAACCTTTTGCAGACTAAAGTTGTTCAACAACCTTTCCCATACTAAGTGACCCTCTGTCTTCTTCTTTGTCTTTGTGGCAAAGAGAGGACACGAAAACGATGCAAGAAAGTATTGGGAAAAGTACTAGAGGAGATGTAGCAGAACAAGCAACGATTGAAATAGCATTAGGTAGGATGACTGAACCAACCAAAACCGAAGCCAAAACAAGCGTTTTCCTACACTAGATGGGGTCAGCTACATGGATTCTTAGTCATGATATAGCTCAATCAAGTGCAATATTAATATTAAACTCGAGAAAAAGATCATATTCTATTGTTTCATTCCAGCACCTCAGCTTCCTCTCTTTTGAAGTGTTTACTATCTAATTTCTCAAACATTCTTACCAGAGCTCTATCTGATTGCTTCTCCAAATGACCAAACCACCTTAAGTAGGATGACACGAGGCAAAATTACTGTCAGTAAGCTGGTGTTTTGTAACATCTCTTCCCCATGAATAAAATGGAAAAGCAGATAAAACAGAGCAAAACAGGCTAAATACTATGTTGCATTGACAATTTAACAGTCATGGTGCTCTAATACGTCTCAGCAGTCATGTTTGACACCAAGGCCGACCTTCACTTCTCAATATGTCTTAGGCGTGACTATTTTGAATGTCGGAGTTTCCAATGCTGATGCTTGACACAGTCGTGGCATGTTTGGTGTAGGATCTATCATC
This sequence comes from Brasenia schreberi, assembly GCA_036023115.1. Lineage (NCBI taxonomy): Eukaryota > Viridiplantae > Streptophyta > Magnoliopsida > Nymphaeales > Cabombaceae > Brasenia > Brasenia schreberi. Next base: position 919,220 of record JAYKKT010000051.1, read on the forward strand.
CATCTGACACTGAAAAAGATCGATAAGTTTGGTATATTTTTTTTGTTGTTTGCCATGTTGGGGGGTATGTTCACTAGTATTGTGTGGTTCTTGCAAGTATTGAGCTGTTGCTTAGCTACGGCCGACTGACTCTTCCACTAGGTGTTGCACCTAACCGATACTCAATACTGGATACCTATACTTCTCTGTCAAAAGTTGATAATTTTCTGAGCATCCAGAAAGGTTCCAAGTCATCTAGTAATTGTGATATAACAAAGTTCAGCATTTTTGTAGGGCTTGCCAACAATCACCAAATCGCGATATTCTGGAGGTACTTCAGCATTTGAAAAACATGGCAAAAAAACATTTCATGAATGAATCAAGAAAATCCCGCTTTGTCAAGATTAAATTGGTAAGGTGGTTCTTGGAGCCTGATTCAGGTTTCGCTCTTTAGGTCCTTCATGAATCACGCAGGTCCTGTTTAATCTTGTTCATTAGGAAGAACTTCCATTCATATATTATGCATTTGATTATAATTTGTTGTGGCAAAGACGTCTGTATTTTTTCTCATTTTACATTGTATGGCAACGTAGAGTTGCATCTCCTTGTTGTGGTGTATGTGTAGCAGTTTCGCTTTTATCCTGTAATCTATTATGAAAATAAAAGTTTGGGTGTGCTCAGTCGGAAACAAACCATGAGTAAGGGCTTCTTTGACACTCCCTGCAGTCAATATATGGCTTCTCTATTGTGCCTTAATCAAAGGTAGGTATGAAGTGCCTCTGATCAGGCACAACCATATTCGGGCCTTTCGGATGGAGAAAACCAGCGTGACAGCTTTACTCTATAGTTGGGCCAAGCCGGCATCAACTGGAATAGTCGCGGTCTTTCGGACTCCGATGGCATGCGCCTGCATGGAAGATGTGTGCATATTCCAAGGGGGCTAGAACCATGTTGTCAGCTAATTGTTGTATTTGGCATATGCATTCACCCACTGTCGGGGTTAGCCGTTTTCAACACGAACATGATATGAATCATGACATAAAATATAAAATAACTGGTAAGTTTCCAGACATGACACAAGCACAAATACAAAAACCCTTTCATGTCTATCAAAGGTGACACGGGAAAGGATCAGACTGTGCCGTGATTGAGCCTTTTGTATGCAAACAAAAAAGATGAACCTGACCCAAAGTACAAAATTTGCAGCCCCAAGTCATCTTGTGTAGCTATTACCTAGATGCTGAATACCTGGAATCGCTGATGAATGGTCGGCCTTGATCTTTCTCCAGCCAGGAGTTTGCTGATCAAGGAATGAATGAGTACGAAAGTCAAATTCTTTTACCACATTCGTTTGTGGTACCATCTTAAGCAACCATTCACAAAAACAAGGATCACACAACGATGCCGATTGCAAGTTGAGTTTCGTAGGAGACACTCTCCATCGACGTAGAGCCCTACCAGTTTACAGCGTTACATCTATTATGCTCATGAACAAAACTAATCTTGAAATCAACCATGACTCCAGCTGACTAAACTGACCAAGAACCACAAGGAAACCTCAGGTCCGCAGTTCGTTAGGTTCCTTCTTCCATGGAACCGGAACCTGATCGGAATCAATGCCAAATGAGTCTGTCCTATTTTTACAAGCTTTTTATCCATTTTTTTCAAAATGTTTTCCTTTGGATTTTTCTTTTTGGTTCAAAACAGAACTGGAACTGGAAACGGAACCAGCCCAAATCCACTTAAGCTCCGGTTCGTGGTTTTAGGCAAACCGGAAACCGCCAGTTCAACGGCGTTTGCGACTAACGGGGATGACCTCAGCATAACCGCTTTATCGCACAGACACAATATCAACATTTTCTAGTTAACGTCTATGCATGTGTTTTCATTTATAACAAGCAGAAAACTGCATCTTCAAGCATACTGAAGGATACCGATATCGGCGACTTTCACATTGCCACCGTGTGAAATTTTATGAAGAAACAAGATGGGAAGACAAAGCACAAGCGTATTCACATAATATTTTGGGTATTGACCACATGAAAATATTTACATAGGAAACAATACGATCATCTTTAGCAGCATATTTATATAACAGTGTAGAGTCTATCGAGGTAAAACAGGTTCAGTTTTGGAGAAAAAACTAACGCCATCATTCGATCCTTACGCTGCCTCGGCAAAGCCCACCCTCAGATTACCATAGTCGAACACCGTGTGGTAGACACCCATGAAAACATCTCCCAAAATCCTGCACAATGACAGCATGCAATTTAACGTCGCCTGAAGGGCAGTAATAAAATGTCATCACCATCATAGAAACAAACTGATATTTTATGAAGAGAAGCATCGCACGGGAGAGGGCCACGAGGAGGAGGAACATCCAAAGCAGTAAACCCTTCATGATGGTGTGGCCGTTGAAGCTTATTATGCAACTTTTTGTGCAGGCTCAACCCCAGAAAATCTGTTCTAAGGTTGATCTTTGTGAATTTGGCGGCACTCGCGATGTCAGGTTAGCTTATTTGTTCTGTTAGACTTTATTCACAAAATGATCACACGATGTTTTGGTTCATCTAGTTGTGAGTTTACCTAAAAAAATGGATTTTGGTCTTGGTTTCACAGCATGGTGATCGAAAGTGTGGTTGACAAGGAAAACATGGAGAAAGACCTACTGCAAAGAATGAACCCATGTGCACTGCCTGCAAGATGGCAGTCGTCTGGATGCAAAATCAAATCAGGAGGAACCAGTCACAGGAACAGACAATGAACTACATCAATCAGGTGAAGCATTTGTTACTTCTTTTTCTAACTTCTGTGGCAGCTGACATCTAATTCGGCCATCATCGGAAATGCAGCTCTGTGAACGGCTTCCGAGCCCCATGGGCGAGTCTGCTGGTCACTTCAGTGGAGGAGATGATCCCGGTTAGTGCGACAAGAAGCTTGGCTTTGGTTTTGATTTGGTTTGGTGCATGTTCAGTAGGTACGAAAAGCGTGTGTCCACGTGTGGTGTTTGTGTGAGACTGATCTTGATTCTGTTTGTTTTCGTCGGAAACAGTACATTCTTAAGGTGGGCGAGGGCGCCGCTGCTCAGTGCCGAAACCGTATCCTTTTCAACAAAGATAAGACTTTTAGTGCAGCCTGGGTCTGCCACGTACGAGACCCTAAGTACTGCCAAACATGACATGCTTCGCCTATTGAATGAGAGTCGAAACACAGTTATTTTATTTTCCGTTATATCGAGTCAATCATGTAAAAAACCATTGTGATTTATAATGTAACAACGGTGCAGATTCAGGTGCATACAATACATGAAACTAGAAGAGAACTCAATTTGCAAAAGGTGTTACCACTATTAAACCATTAAGAGGTCAATATTTCATAAAATGTCCTTTGACCAGGAACTAAACTATCTCTAAGTTGGAATTTTGAGAGACATTATTTTAAATAATTAGTGAGAGGAAGTATTCCGGTGCAAAGTGTCAGAGTGTTGACATAGGTGGGAAGCCCAATAGCTTTACACTTAGTTGGTTTAAAACAATGCAGTAAACCAGCTTGCAGCCCAAAACCCAGTATGTGACACTTTGCACCGGAATACTTCCTCTCACTAATGCAAAACAGATAGTAAACAGCATACTGAGCAACATATTTGCAAATTGCTGCTTCAATGATTGCATACCTCAGATGATAACATATCCAAAATCACATCTCCATACTGAGAAACAACTGCTTTACACTGCTGACTGACCACGCCTGCTGCATCAATAGCATGATTGATTTCAGCAACTATACCCTGAAATACAAGATAATACATCAGGTAATGAATTTAACAGTTAAAATGATCGGTTTAAAGTGAGCACGATACACAATCATAAAACTATTTCACAGTGCCATGATGATACGGGAATAGATCATTTTTGCATGTATAGTTTTTTAAAAAAAGTACATCACATCATTATTTATATTAACCAGGATTGAGAGGAAATAAATTAGACGAAGCAACTGTTAACAATATATCCACACATATTAGTTCCGCTCGGAGCACACTAGTGAACAATGAAGACCAATTCAGAGCGCAGGTGATGATGATAAGAGAGGACCATTTTCAAGTCATATACAAAATCTCAAAACCGCAGCCGACTTAACTATAGCAGAACTAGACCAAAATTTAGAGAAAACAAATTAGAAAAAGCAACCATTGACAAATCGGTGCAATATAATGTATGCGTGTGTGTGTATTAGTTATTTACAATAGCATCTTGTTATATTTTTTCATAATGACAATAGTGTTGAGACGCAAAAAAGGTCCCCCTCGGTGTGTTTCACCACAAGCATTTATATACTCTCCCTTGTCTTTCCATATATAATTGCAAAGATATATAGAACCTTACCAAATATCCCCACCTAGATCAGTCGGGATGTTCAATCTTTAGTACGTCATACTGGTCTTGCCGTAAAATTTCTTAAAGACAACAGAAAAATGAAGCATTTGCAAGAAAACCCACAACTGGAGAAAGAGCGTCTAAGAAATGTTAAACCGCATATCCGTCCAAAAGGCATCTTGATGAAAGACATGATGCTTTACACCTCACATATGGAGAAAATCACATCTCCTAACTTAAAGTGCTTGGTTACGCAAATATATACAGTGCACATACAGTTGTGCCATCAATAAAAGAAGTTCCTGAGTCAGCATTTGCTGAACAACCTCCTGAACAGAATCCTAGAAATTATAGGCCAGCAATCAAAGACATGATGCTTTACACCTCACATATTTAAAGAAGTTCTCTAATACATTCACTCATTCAGTCAAGTAACAGATAAAAAACTGTTAATCAAGGAAACAATAATATATATAACATTATAGGTGCTTATGCTCATCCTACACTTTTCGAGTCATAAATAAAAGAAGAGTGTTCTTCGTAGAAAGTGATGCTAGTTTGATGTTTGGTTGCACAAAGAGGTCGATGGTTGCCAAGTGAGGAAATATAGCGATTGCTTTGCATGGTCTACTGGTTGGTTGTATACGGGTGCGGTGAATTGGATGTCAGTCTGAATCAGGTTGTAGATAATTTCCAATACTGTGAACAGTAAGATATTGCACTATTATATATATAATATCATAATGAAATACCATATTCAGGACGAAGTTAGTAGAAAAAGTTGAAGCTGCACCAACAAAAAAAAGATGAGATGAGAGAGACACTAAGATGTTTTGCACATGTAAAAATACAAGACAGAAAGATATAAACTAAATGGTATACATTTTAAGATCAGGGAAGAAAAACTACAAAAGTGTTAAAAAGTATATGACAACTATTTTGGAGTTGACCGTTAATTTGACACGGTGGAGGCAAAGAATCTATGTAGCCAAAAAGGCTTAGTTGAGAGAGAGACAGAGATGTACTTTAACATATAAGGCGTTCAAACATGTACAATAACAACTAACTCCTAAGCTATATCGATTCTTTCTTTCATAGAACTCCATTATGTGTAGATTATTTTTATTGTTTCTTTTCAATACTTTTGTATTGTCTTTTTTATCTTTTAATATTTTATTATTCTCATATCTTTTTACTGAAGCTCCTCTTTCATCATAATGAAAGAAAAAGCAGTATAGAAAAATAATAACACCGGATTTTGATGGCCTCGTTGATGGACACCACAGAGCCTTCAGGTAGGAACTCAAATCCCCTCAAAGTATGAAAAGGTTACTGAGGAGGTAACGTGTAGTAAGGAATCCAGCTTGTGGACTCTTTAGGTAGAAAATATTTGAAGAAAAAGATCCAGGCAACAACCAGTTTTTTTCTGATTGAGAATCATAAGGTAAATAAAAATAGCAATTCCACACATTATACTTAAAATACAACGCACTGTACATTGTTTCATTGCAGGCACATGACTTCAACATCTATGTTTTTCAACTCTCTGCTGTGCCCGTAGCTATCTCTTCCCTTCCAACGGCACAAAGGAATCACTAAGAACAACTGGATCATGATAGGAGCTATCTATAATGAAGCTTTAGCACAATTGGTGCAGCAGCAGAAATCGAGCAGAGACAAGGGAACCAATAACGCCACTTTCCATCATCAATCATAGTCAGACGTTGCTGCATGCAGATTCACATTATTAATAAAATAAATGTTGATCACTGTCAAAAGCATTCCACGCTGATAAGGTTGCTCGAAGGTTCAGTAGAGTTTCCATGGAGTCGAGGGCACATCCACGAGGCAATCCCAAGCTCTTCGGTGCCTCCTCGACTGTCACATAACCGTGGCCCTGGAATACCAAGTAAAATCTATTAAAACAATTCAAAATTTTCAAGTAACCATAAGAGAAATTTGATCGTCACATGGTCAAACTGAAACGTAGTGAGCATCAATTAAAAGTGTTTGGTTCATATAGGGCACCATTTTCTCATATACGACAATGTTAGTGGTTAGCAAATGCTTCAGAGTCAGGCACTGAAGCTGTAGGACAACAAAAGCAAAGAAAGCAGATTTCCTGTAGACAGAGAAAGCCAGACAAAAGGGTTATCTGTAACGCGGAATTGTTGTCACTTAAATCAAGATTAATACTGAGATAGCATGTGGAGAGAGAGAGAGAGAGAGAGAGAGAGAGAGAGAGAGAGAGAGAGAGAGAATTAACCACAGCGCTTACATATCCAACAGTCGCATCTTTGCATACACCAAGGATTGGCTGCTTAATACTAGGAGTAGCGTAACTTTGTTGGTTGTATTGTGACTTCATAATATTTTTCTTTAAGTTCCTATTACATCCTTGCATTGAGAACCATTGATGCACGTCTTCATTTTTTCCATCCTTCTAATTTGTTGTTAACGTTTTCTTTAGACTTATGAACTATACAATGTTTTCTTCTGTGAATAAAATATATCAAGGGACCTCATGCTGGGTATGCTTTGGTAACTTAGCAATAACCAAAGTAAATAACTCCTAACTTAAAATTGATAGTTGATGTAATTCAATATTAACTTCAAATAAACCCATTTATTCCTGTACGAGTTTAGATATTACACCTTATTAGAGCTTTCCTTGATCGCCTTTCTGCATGTATAAACCATTTTAAATGATTTTTTCTTATTTTATCATCTATTAACGCTACTCCCAATTTATATGATAATCTCATCATAAATACAGCATTTTCTTATGTGAGCACACACCTATCTCAACATCTTCATTTCTACTACAAAAATCTTTTGCATATATTCATGATTAACTGCCTACTACTAAATACTATATAATATAACAAGTCTAATTGTTACTCTATAATATTTATCGGTAAACTTAAATGATATCTTTTGATCACATAGAATGCGTGATGCATCTCCATTTTAACTAACCTACTAATTCTATACGTAACAACTCTATCAATTTTTTTATTGCTTTGAAAAACTAAATTTAGGTATTTAAAACTTTCCTTTTGAGAGATAAAATGCTAATCTTAATTTTTGAGTCATGTAGTAACCAAATGATCAAACTTTCATTCAATATATTTTGTCTTTATTCTATTAAGTTGAAAACCTTTATTTTTTAATATTGCTTTCTGCAGTTCCAATTTCTTATTACTTTTTCCTTAGACTTATTGACTAACGCAATGTTCTCCATGAATAACATACACTAAGGTACCTCATCTTGAATATGATTTGTTAACTTGTTAACTAAGGTAAATAAATACAAACTTAAAGTTGATTTTTTATATAATCCAATATTAACTTTAAGAAAGTTGTTCCTGCATTAGTCCTATGTATCTCTTGTAATATTGATTATGTCAGTTGGATACCTCTTTCCAAGTTTTGGATACACTATTCAAAGAAAATTTTCACACAAAGAGATGACTCGAGAAGTTCATATTAATTAGAACCCAAAATAATATGGCAGGTGGTTTTTTGTTAACATAAACACAGAATTACACGAAAAAGAGGCTCCCTAGAACATGAATTGCTGCTGGTAATAGATGATTTGGTTTTTCCATATGGTTTTCTTTCCTGGTTCCACGTACCATCAAGGTAGTCAAAATTGAGTTTCTAGGTAGAATTAGTAGAAGGTCCTTGCAATCAAAACGTGAAATTTTTAGATTCTAAAGAAAATGAGGATATTGCTGGAAAAGTATTTTTATACTTGTCTGAACGAAGCACAACCATTATAAACCTAAAATCAAGACTAAATCATTCCATATAATGTCCCATAATACAATAACATGCACATATGCTGGAAATCAAATTGAAAAGCTACACGTTATAAAGTTTAATTGAGCCTATGTATGCATAAAGCCGGAAATAATTTCGATTGTATGCTTATAACATAGTTTTAAACGACTTCTTAAGATTATTATAGTTTAATAATGTAAGAAATTCTTATCTCATAAAGTTGGCTGAACGAGTATGCACTCTGCCTAGGACTTCTAGAGAGAGAGAGAGAGAGACTTACCAAATATGCATGCTCACCTGGTTAGGAGGTCGACCCACAAGTTGATGGTCATGAGATCAATATCCACAGTGTACATCTGGCTTCAGCCTTTCCAAGAAGAGAACTTGCAAAACATGCGGTAGCGTAAGCTAAATGTTACACTAAAATAACCGTGTGGCAATCAAAAGTCATGGGATCCATCTTAATAGCAAAATCATAATGCACAATGAACAATAGCTCACCTGGCTGGGGAGTTTACCCACAAGTTGAAGGTCATACGTTCGATACATGGGGTTGTACATCTTGATCTTGCTTGGGCCTCTCCATTGTACCAAAAAGAACAGAATCCTTGTGGATATAAATGAAGTAAGTTCGATCCCCGTGGCGTGCATACTCGGCTTCAGCCTCCCGTTGTACAAAAAAAAAATGAATCTACTTCTGAAAGGTGATTGCATTTTCGAGGCGGTTATACATGAAATTTGAGTATTAGATGGTTGCATATACATACTGGCTACTAAATATGATCTTGTTATTCTAGTTAAATGCTAATATAATACAAGATCTAGCCTTGCTTTGCATTTTGGACGTATAATTTGTATCAAGTTTTAGTTGATGAACGTCATAATTGATGGTGCACACACACACACACACACACACACACCTGTTCCAGTATTTTTAAAAAAAATCTCTATATTTTCAGTTTTTTAATCAAAGTATCGGTTCTGATGGTTTTAGATTCAAACTGAAATTATCGTGATTCTGGAACCGTAACTGACTCCAAGCCGGTTTGGTCATGGTTTTGGATTCTGGGTTAACGGGAACCAGGTTGACACGTTTCTAAGACTGAGACACGAAACAATTATGATCCACAACAAGGAATGGCCACGCTACCTAGATGAGGCACTTCAACAACTTCATAAATGACCTGATAAACATATATGACGGATCTAAAAAAAGAACACTTAAGATCTTGGATGATGGCATATAGATGAAGCCATTGATATGAGGGATCTAAGCTAGATGGCCAAGGAGAAAAGAGTCATTCGGGTGATGAAGAGCAACAGTGGCTCACTCGGCCTGGAGGTAAACTCATAAGTTGGAGGTTATGAGTTTGAACACCCGAGGCATTTACATCGACTTCAGCCTTTTCATTCTATCAAAAAAACATGAATATCCAGTATTAATTTGGATCCTAAAATTTCCCATGTCAAACCTGAGGGCACTCAATGCAAGTGACATCCACTTTAAGGCGAGGTGAAACATACACCTTACTCACTCGAAATCTGAAAAATTACTTAGTTCATCGTTTCTATGTAAAGAAATATAAGTGTTTTGTGGATGTGAAATACAAGTGCACCTCACCCGAAGACAAGTGTTCTTCACTCCAAAAGAATTCTTGAGTCCGTCATTGCTAACAATATCGAAAATCAGAGAACCTCTCACTAATCAGGTTCAAACCGGGTCTGGTCACTATGGGATACTGGTTTTGTCTATCCACACTACTTGAACTCCAGACTTTGCTTAAGGGAGACAAGTGCCAAACCACTTAAACAAACCAAGCGTTACTATCAGCAGCCGATCTACATTGAGCCGAGGTGGGGAGTTCTTCTAAAATTTCGAAAATCAAGTTAAAGTCTATAGCATATGATGACATCCATCGGCTATAATACATAGTTCACTCCATCAGAAACCATTCAAGGAGCTATTTGCTCCCACCCAAAAAGAATTTTCAGATCCACCACTGGTTGGTATCTTTAACTGCTCAGGCTTAATTTGGAAGAGGCCCTCTTGCACGTTATCAAGCAAATGGACACAGTATTTTAACTCTTAGATGACGAAATTCACCAACTTTGATTGTGAAGGAGACGCGAAATTCTACTCAGGAATGAATATAATAGCAGCATGACTCTGATGTCTTTAATTCTACCACTAATTTCTTATTCACCATTTATGACATGATAGTTTAACAAACGCGAGTATGCAGGCAAGCTTTGTTGAAACCGGTGTTCTCCCTATTATTTTATGCACATCAAACAGACAATAATTGAAACCTCTACTACTGCTTCCTGAAAATCCGGTTTGCTGATATATGTATATTATATGTATATGTATATATATATATATATATGTATATGTATGTATAATTTTCATTGTGCTAAGTTTTCTGCTATATTAGCATTTAACTCGAAAACATTCTAATATCAAAATTTATCATTTCCTTCCATTCACCATCTAATATAATTTTCTCAGAATTGTGCATTAATAATTTTTTTAAGGTAACGAGGCTAGATAGTACATTGACCTCTGACTTTTTTGATAGCTAAAGTGCCTTGTTCGTTGATTACAAAACAAGAAGAATCAGTCATGAAGAAGTGTAGAAATCAATAACAGAGGAACATGGTGGGTGGTGACGACAGTGAATACCAAGTACAGTTTGAAAACCTATTTTTCTAATACATTGACCAATAGAGGAACAAATACTGTCTGTTGCTCGTATATATAAAAAAAAAAAAAACTTTTTCAAAAAATTGTGTCTATCATTTATGTAGTGGACCGAAAGAAAAAGGTCGGAAGGAAAGCCAAGAGCTCACTGTTATCCTCTTTACACAAGAAATCAACTGCTACGCCTACGCAGATAAGCACAAGAAATTCACTATGACCAACAACAATATATAGTTTTCATGTCCAATCTATGTCGCTCAGCGAGCTCTTCGAGTCGGATGTCTGATGTTCATGAAAAATTTAAGCAACATAAACATGAACAATTCAAACATGTTGATTCATTCGTATAATAACACTCATATGGGAACAATCTGTACACAATTTCCTTTTCTACAAGGAAGAAAATCAAGAAACTTGTTTAATTTGGGTAAATTCATGAACTGAAAAAAAAATGAAGAAATTGGAGCTAATTCTCTTGAAAAATGGTTTCTTAACTATAAAAGATAAGAAACTCAATCATAAGGATGATGTATCAATGATGGTAATAATCTGGCCTTCAATTCCCTTAATCTAAGAAAGATTCTGCCTTAGAGAGCTATTGCTGGTGTTGTTGGTAGGACTGTTTTGTTGGGTATTTTGTTGTGAACTTATGATCGAAGTAATTGCCGCTGCCAATGCCGCTGTGAAGTTGGGATCTGTTGTGATGGCACTCACTGCCTCTGTCAGGGATGGAAGCTGCTGGCACAGTTGTGCCGCGATAGCAGCTTTGAGGTTGCTGGAGACCTGCAGACCGGAGAATTTCGATTGATTGGAGATGGATTGACCGAACAAATGAGATTCCATCGCTCCTGTAAATGGCTGTGTTGCATTGCCATGTTGAAGATTGAATGGCATCAAACCTGGCTTCTGGATGCCTAATGGCGCCGACTGAGTTAGATCTAAAGTTACAATTGGGAATGGAGCTGAGGCCGAAATAGTTGCCATGCTTGTGGAACAAGGCAGCAAAGTCCTAGCCAAGAAGCTTGAATTCATGAACCCATCGGCACTGGGCATCGATCCGGAGAGGAGCATGCAGGCAGCAGCAGAGGTAGTGGATGACATAGCCATGGCTGCTGGAGGAAGAGGGTGATTGTGGTTCCCTTCATAAGTAGTTATAAGAATTGATTTATCTTCTGCACACCTCTGCACTTGTTTGCGTACCGGGCAGCCTGCGGCCATGGTGCAACGATAATAAGCTCGCGGGCATGGATTCCCTTTAGCCATTTTCTGCCCATACTTCCTCCATTGACATCCATCTGCTAACTGAAACAGTACAAACCATAACTAACCATCAACACATACACAAATTGTCAACAAGTCCCCTTCAAATTGGCACGCTAGCTCTTCATTACCGCATGCATGAGTTCACCTTAACTAATGATTAATACCTATGAAGCATGAAGTATAATTAATCTCAAATTCAGGGCATATTTAAAATACCAGTCTATAATTTTGAGTAAAATCACATTCTAATATTCCAATGCAAGATCCATGTCGAAAATTTAAAGAATAAGGTGAAAATTCTTACCATAGACGCTTCAGATTTCGCGCGGACGGAAACTCTAGCCTTCCTCGTTGTGGCTTCTGCGGCTTGCGGATCAATAGTAGCAGTCTTTGGGGTCTGGTTCAAATCGGGGGGCTTTGCCCAACCTTGTGAATTAGCCCTGTCTGGGCCCTCCCCTCCCAGATGATCAGGACTATGCACAGTTACAATCTCCCTGGACACCACTTCTATGTTGTTGCTTGGCGAATCTGATCTCTTGCGGCTCTGTTCTTCTGATGAGGAATTCAAGGTCTTCTCAGTGTCTGGGGCACCGGATGTCGGACTGGGTTCGATGAATTGCCTTGGCATGGTTGACCTCCCATTCGATTCTATGAGTTTGGCTCCAATCTTATCTTCTCCTCTCTGATGTACAGTAATTGCACCAAGAATGAGTTTGGTATCATGTTAATCTACTTGAAACCAATATTTTCATTTCTTTCACTATCATCAACTAATCCTAGTGGTTTTCCAAACGTGATGTAGAAATCATCCATGCCACCTAAGGCTTTCCCCATTAATTTGATCTCCTCTTTGCTTTTCTTTTTCCTACTTGGTAAATTAAAAGATTCTAGCTGTCTCGATTAAAGAAATACAAGATGAAAATGCTGAACTTATTTTCTTTCATACATTTATTCGAATTTTTTGGCTTTAATCATCTGATTGTTTTACTTAATTAGAAAATTAAGCAAAAGATACAGAAACAGGATTGGTGTGTGATGAATCAACCTGCTCTTGAACACCATCAGGCTTGAGATGATTGTCATGCTGTGTGAGCGACTGAACTTGCATTTGCAGGGTTCTGTATTCGGTTGTCACTTGATGACACATTCTCTTCAACTGCCGATTCTCTTCGTTCATTCGATGTACCTCGGCTTTGAGCAACAACACCTGCATGCAAGATCGTATTTCTTTAGATTTTAATTAAATCGTCATAAAATCATTTTATCACTTTATTTAAAGCTGCATATCAAAGTGAAATTTCGGCACTCATTGGAAGCAGCATTAGATCGAATTACATTATTGCCAAGTATTCTACGCCGGCATAGATCTAAGACAGCTGAAACTCACCTCGTTCTTAGTATTATGCGCTTCTTCATGATTTGGAGACGCATCATCATCGACCATCGATTGGTCGCTTCCGGTATTTGCGGTACGAAGACGTAGATCAATCTGATTCAAACAATGAAAAAGAAATTATTCTTTCACTGATCATCCACACTACGAACAAGAACAAACAAGCACGTAAAAATACTTTACAGTATACACATATATCTTTATGCATATATGCGTATATATATACATATATAGATAGATGTTTAGAGAGAGAGAGAGTTCTTCTCAACAATGTTCTACAGTCAATAAACCAAAACTTGGTTTGTTCTCAATATGCTGGTTAAGATGTATAATGTCTCAACTATCCCAACAATCTAGCTCTCAGAAATCTCTTTCTCTCTCTTTATCTATATATCTACAAATCTGTCTATGAAAGATCGAAATATTTATCTCGTTCAACCACTTTTAATTTAGCATATGAGTTCAGTTACGATTCCTCATAAATATGAACATGCCGATCAAACCAAGAGATTATTCTTCCAATTTTCTCTTTCTGAACAACTGACCCTAAGGAAGCATAAGTGCTACATTTGCTTACATTGACATTACGATTCATGGACTCCGCGTTCTTCACTTTGAGATCGGCGTCTCTCGGAGCAGACGAAGCCCGGCCCTTCTCCGAGAAGAAATCAAGCTCGCGCTTGTCTCCGGCAGACTCATTATTAAACGGGCTGGCCTCGCACTTGCACTTGGCGGTGTGGAACGGATCGAGCCTGGTGGCCTTGCCCAGGAAGAACCCCGATCCCTCCGCAGATATGCTGAGCCCGCAACAATTCTCCATCTTTCAAACCAATCCAAAATCCCAACTACACAAACAAGTGAAGCCCTTATGTGATTACACCACAAACTCTATGTATAGAAGCTAGCAGAGTCTTATTTCAGTTATTTATATGTATATATATAGAGAGAGTGGTGGGGAAGAAGAAGCGTTACTGGGTTCAACGCCAAGATAAATTAAAGGACACGCCTTCTAGAGGAGAAGACTTTAGAAAGAGAGAGAGAGAGAGGAAGGTTGGACTTCGCATAAGAGGGTGCGTCAAGATGGACAGGTGGTGAGGAACGTATTGCACGTGGCTACAGGGATAGAGATGAGCGACAGAGTCAACTGGGCTGTCTGTTCGGCCCGTTCAATGGGCATTTCCACTGACGCCATTGGCTGGATCTGCTCTCTTTTCTTTTTTATTTAGATATTTATAAAAATGACTAAAAACACAGAATATTAGGGATATTTTTACCTCCCAAACTGGTGGGCCCCACGTGAGAAATGATCCCCTACTTTCGTCAGACTCGTTTGACCACACGGTTTTGAAAACTCCCCTAATATGATATTACCTCACCGCAGCTTCTACCAAAAGATTCTCGAGGAGATCTTTCGTCATGGCTAGCGTGTGGCATTTCGTGTCGTAGACGTGTCATTTCGTGTTCATAAAACACAACATGATTTTATTTTGTTATTTGACTTGACACAGGACTTCTCAATTCAATTTGGGCTTGGCACTGTCGCCAACATGGCTAATTTGATCTTTTCGTGTTGCTTTGAGTAGCTACAAAGTCGTATTCATTTCGGGGGTCTTATATCGTCAATCCTATGGGCGATCATTATTATTTTATGAAATCAAGCCTTAATGAGATGGTAACTGATCAATAAAGAACAAGTTCTACCTAAGCAATTAGCCTAGGGTAAGCTTTTTTTTCTTGGTTACATTGGGGGAGAACGAAGCCAAATCTGCATGCCCTCCTGGGTATCGAACTCATGAACTGTAACTTGGGAACGAGACCCCCAGCCACGTGAGCTATAGCTCTAGGAGCTGTTTAGAGGATATGCTTTGAATGGCTCGCAAAGGTGTAAGAGCGGGCTCTCTTGCTCGAGGTCAAAACCACTTCGTGAGGGGCATCGAGAAGTCTCTTTGTTTGCTCACGGACAGGGCGCTCTAGCTCCATTATTGCTGGTGGGGAGTTCGACTCCCGAAGGATGCATGTATGGATGTTAATGTTAGGCTTCGACCTCCTGATATGTATATTTTGCTGAATAAGATATTGTTTTCTCATGGACATCACTTATTCCGAGATATTATTTGTAAGAAATGCATCATATCAAGACCATTTCTTGGGAACTTGGGATTGTATGATCAAATAAAGATTGCACATTATAGTTATTTCTACAATTCGTAGCCATCGAGAGCTTGGTGCGCACTGGCTGCCCACAGAACAACGTTGGTTTTTACCTGTGTTAGCTTACACCTT